>MU223866.1:1174725-1258045 GCA_018584345.1 Thuja plicata | reverse complement strand
AATAACATTCCTTGTCTTTTGAATATTTAGACTTGAAAAACTTAGGTTTGTGCTTTGGAACTCTTGTAGGACATCTAGATGCAAAATGACCAATCTTGTTACATGAAAAACATTTCAAAGTTAATTTGCCTTCAAATTTACCCTTACCTCTCTTTTCTCCTCTAGCAATCAGTGCCACAACTTCATCTAGCTTTCTTTCTTCCTCCTGTATCTTTTCCCATTCATCAGGATAAGCTCCTAGCTCTTCTCTTATGTCACTACTGCTGGTGCTTGCAATTCCAGATAAGGTCGTTTTGTTCTTGTGCACGGTTTCCTTGAATGCTGACTCAACTTTAGGTAAAGTGTCTCCCAATTCTGTGGCCTCAAATGTAGTTAGCTTTCCAATCAACATTTTACTGGTGAAGTTCGGTGTCAAAGGTATAATTTCCTCTATAGCTTGTACTTTGGTTCTGTATACAGGTGTCAAAGATTTGAGTATCTTTGCAATTACTTCTTCCTCACTGTAAGTTCCTCCAGAGTTTCTAATGCCAGTAACCACTTCAGTAATTCTCTGTGCATATGCCCTAATGTTCTCATCTTCTTTCATCTTCATTGATTCCATCTTTGTCTTCCAGTTCTGTGACTTTGCTTGCTTTGTAAACTTGTCTCCAACATATAATGCTTCCAGTCTTGTCCAGATCTCATGTGCAGAGTCCAAGTCTTTTACTTCATTGAATTCTCCTTCTGAAAGAGCGCTGATCAAAGATTCCCTTACAACCATATTGCATGAAAATAACTTGTTCTGATCTTTAGAAGCCTTTTCTAACTCATCCTCAGTAGCTATCTTTTCATTCTTTTTTGTGATCATCCAGTAATCAATTCCCAGACATAGCAAATGTGTTCTCATCTTGTTCTTCCAACTGTCAAAGTTTTCAGGATCAAATTTCAGACTATCCTTCCTGTAGTAAGTCATCTTCATGATCACCTCAAGCTGTTAAACTTTCTCTCTAAGGACCAGTAGCTCTGATACCAATTGTTAGGAATAACAGTCCACAAGACAACTGAGAGGGGGGGTGAATCAGTTGTAGTATAGATTATTAAACTTTAAACTTTATAAACCATATCAGCAAAAGTAAATGATAACACAGTAAATGCCAATACCATAACACAATATTTGTTGTCGAGGAAACCTTGTTAAAGGTAAAACCCTGGTGGGAATTAACACCCACAAATAATGTACTGAGAGTATAGTATCCTTGTTAAAAGATATTAGCCCTGTTAGGAGCTTGTTACAACATTACAGTACACAGGCCCTGTTAGGAGACAGACCCTGTTAGGAGTCAAAGAAAATAGTAGGCTCATTGCCAAAAGAAGGTTAAAGCCACCCTCAAGGATTTACAATCCGAATCAAGTGTGTAAATCAAATACACAATCCAGTGAACTGTCTGATAGCAACTGCCTTTGCTTGGTCAGTTCCAATGAAGTATAACAATCATCAACTCTGCTCTATATCCAGCAGTCAACAAGCTTCGCAGCTTCCATACATCTCTGCCCTTTATTCTCTACCACATCTTCTCCACAAGAAAAGATCATCCATATATACCCTCTTACAATAATTCATTAGGTCGGCTAGTTAAGCTTTCTTAATACATAATTAACTAGGTCGGCCAATTAAGGCTTTCCATCATCCAAATAATTATATAACCCCTTGCTAAGATACACATGGTACCTATAACAAGTAAACATCAATTACAATCCATCACATATACTTCCAGATCCGTAATCCATGCTCATAATTAATTCCACACGCTACATGTCTGAAGTCGGCCAGTAAATAGGTCTTCTCCAGAATACACGCCACAGCTGACGTCACTAGTAACAAAACAACAATCAAACTCAACCCATTATTCTAACATATGTCGGCTGTCCACCATTAAGCTCGCATCATCTGAAGTATCTTCGCCAGAAAGATATACTAGAAACATAGAGACATGCTCTGTCCATAATCACAGTTACAGTCTAGAAAACCAGTCTTCACCAAATCAGCTGTAACATCCACAATATGTAACCTTCAGTCAAGCGACCTTAGGAATAAGGTCAGTATACATCCTTCTACAAGAATCCAACTTCGATCGTTCTGAATCATCCGTATAGTGTCGGTATACTTCTTCCAGTCAAGTAGCCAGCGTGTCTTCTCCACAGAAATATATGTTGACATCAGTGACAAAACATGAATATCAACAGCATGATCAGTAACCAAAATTGATATCATCCAACACTAATCAACCAGTGAATGATGTTCTAAGTTTAGGTGCATGGCGGATCATTACTTCCAAGACTAGTGCTTAGTCATTGGGTTACAAAGTTGTAGTATACCAATAGAAACAACATATAGAAATCACTAAGGAATATGAGCTGTGCGTATACATACACCACAAATAATGATATCGAATAATTGAACGTTCTTAGTTATCCATCCCAAATTGCAGAAATTTGTATGTAAATTATGAAACTTGTAACAATTTAAAGTATTGTTTCATTCATCTAAACATTATTACATTTGTACCAACACATGTGAGCAAGAGGAAATCCTAAGCTAGAATCTCCCAAAAAAATTGAATTGTGGTGTAACAACCCACCCTAATTTTTGTTTTTACTTTTGCAATATGAAGATACAATGCAATGTCTTCAACACTTTTTGATCACCCAGATGTCTCCAATCACTCACTAATCTAGATGAATGCAATTACATATGAAATGGTGGCAAGCCGATATTAGAATAATAATGTAATGTTTCTAATGGTCATGTTTGCGAGTTTAGTTTTATTAGTTAGTTTCTATTTTTGTATTCAGTTAACGATTGTTTCGTTTAGGAACATTGTCTTGTATTTTTCTATTTAAGGAGATTTCGTCTCCATTGTTTAATATCAAACTATCAAATTTTATAACATGGTATCAGAGCGGGTCGATAGGATTCTTTAAAATTTGGTGAATTTTTTAAGTTAAAAATTTGTAGCCCTTTTCCTAGAATTTATTCCAATTTTTTTTTGTTTTTTAATGAAAAATGACTTTGCAAATTCAAGGGTTTTTGAAGGATTTTTCATCCGAGGTTCGTGGGTTTTTTGGCTTTGATTGCGTTCGTTTTCCTGTCGTCTTTCTTCTCTGTTCTCCGGCAGACCGAGTTCTTTCTTTTAAGCCCATGCGTTTTGGTTTGTGTGCACATTTTGAAGGTGGTTTTTTTTTTGTCGCGAGAGCTTCCAAGTTTTCTTTGCGCGATTGTTTTGCTCGCGTCCAAGTGTTCTCTTCAGACGCTGTTCTTTTCCCTGTTCAAAGTTTGTTTTCACTCTTCAGACGCCATTTTTCTTGGTTTGCAGCCCGACTTATTGCCATTTTCTAGTTGCATGTGTATTTCTTCCCCAAGAAAGGGATTTTCTGGGCGTCGTTTTCTCCGTTCGTGTGCTGTTTTTGGCGCAGCCCGTACGACTGTGTTGGAGTATTTTTTTGGCGATGGAGGGTTTTGCCCAATTTTTCCTCAAAAAATGGAGGGTTTTTGTTCCTTTTTGATGATCTCATACCCACGGCTAGGGTTTGTGGATGCAGTTTGGGTTGGAAGGGGTTTTTAATTTTTTCCCCATAAAAAAATTACTGGGTGGGTTTATAATTTTGTCCCCAAAAAAATCATTCTGGATTTTCTAATTTTTTGTCTTTAAAAAATTAGTGGGCGGGTTTTAAGAATTTTTTCCCTTTAAAAAGATTCTGGTGGGTTTTCGTAATTGTTTCCTTCTAAAATTATGGGAGGGTTTTATAATTTGTCCATAAAAAATTATTGTGGGTTTTGTGCAAATTTTTTTCCTTAAAAATCATTTTGTATAAGGGTTTTACCATTTTTCTTCAAGAATGAAGTTTGGTATTCTAATTTGTGTCTCGGATTTTATGTTGGGTTTTGATCTATTTTAATCCTCAAAAATCGGGTCTGGTTTTGATCGATTTTTCTCCTCAAAAATTGTGTTTGGTTTTTCCGATTTTATGCTCAAAAATTGTTTCTATGTTTTTTGTCTAAGTTACCAGATTTTCTCCAACAACCCTCAAAGTCTGGTTCAATTCTATACAAAGTCTGGTCCTTGTCAAATTCGCCCGCAGAGCCACAAATTCATTGCAAATTCTGTTAGATGAACCCAGGCAGAATTTGCTGCCCAGCGGCCGAACCCGCCCGTATTTGGTCTCAAAACAAAAAAAAATTGACTTTTAAATAGTGTTTTTTGCCTAATTTGGTCTATTTGACCCTCCAACCCTAAAAGTGGTCTCTAAAAAGGCCAAAAAGGATGGTTTATATATCATATGTGCATTTGTGAATGAAAAAGAAAACTTGCTTATAGAGGAAAACCAAATTGACAATAGGGGAAATCCAAATTGACATTTATAGAGGAATGTCTTTAAAAAAGCTATGATGCCTTTGAATCCAGGGCTTAAAATATGAATCTTAACTTTTGATCTAGCTTGGTTAGAAATCCTCTAACCAATACAAGATAAAAATTCAGATAACTGCACTTATCTTCTAATTATTCCTTTCATTCTCAAACTGTCCCCTTGATCTGGAAATATGTTCCATGCATGTGACCAAGCAAGTGTATCATGTTGTATGTATGGCTAAATGATGCAATTAATATCCTATTGAACTGAAACATAGATATGGTGGTGTATTTTGCTATGTTGCTTTACTATTAGCACAATGGTGTATGGACTTATTTGCTGCTGGATATATACACACACATATATATTTTTCAAAAACATATGTTTTTGTACGGATGAACCCAAAACGAACCCGAACCCACCCCCAAAAAAATTTGAACGAATTTTGAACCTGACTTTGAACCTGAATCCGAACCCGACAACTTAGTTTTTTGTTTTTTTCCGAAAAAAAATCATGACTGGTGTTGCTGGTTTCAAGGTTTTTTTGCATTTTTTCTGAAAAAAATGATGCTTTGTAAACTTCAGTTTCAGGGGTTGGTGGATTTTTCCACAAAAATCGTGGTTTCTTGTTGTTTGTTTTGGGTCGCACTTGGAGTTGCTGGGGCGAACATTTGCAAAAGGTTTTTTGTGATTTTTTGACAAAATCGTGTCTGCAGGGTTTGCCAATTTTCCACAAAATCGTTGTTTCAAGTTTCTGTTGGTTTCAGCAACTGATCTTAGAGGGATAGCTTTGTTAACCAACATTAGGTTGGACAGATTCTGGTACTCTTGGTCATTCTCAGAAGTTTGGCAGATTTAGGGAGGGTCTTAGAGCCTTTTGAAGAGAAGGGGCAGCCTTCTATATGCTTTTTCTGTAGTTAGTACGATGACCATTAAGGGAGGGTATTAGAATAATAATGTAATGTTTCTAATGGTCATCTTTTGTGAGTTTAGTTTTATTAGTTAGTTTCTATTTTTGTATTCAGTTAACGATTGTTTCGTTTAGAAACATCATCTTGTACTTTTCTATTTAAGGAGACTTCGTATCCCTTGTTTAATATCAAACTATCAAGTTTTATAACAGCCGACCAGAATACATAGGCGATTGAACCAGCCTAATCAACACTTGTTTGTCAAACTGTGTAGTATGATATGAAGGTGGCAAAGCCAACCTGTCAACATCTCTTTGGTGGACTGAGTGTATGCAATGCAAAGCCACTAGGAACATTTCTAAGCTTGACTGAGACCAAAATAGTTTGTAATGCCAGCTTATTCATGCCAAAATGGGCTAAATGTAAAATGCTATAATGGTCGGGGTAAACCATCCAACTTACAAAATGAAATGCATTTAAATGCAAGATTCTGGCCACACTACCACCTGGGGGTTACAATATAAATATATAATGCATATTAATCCACATGTGGGGAAACAAACTGCTGATATAAACTGATGAAGTTCTGATTACAAATTTAGACTGTTGCTACATCCAGACTGAAACGAAATAACATAGGCAAACACTGTATCGAATACCCAACATGAATGTACACCTCTGATAGGTGAAGTAAAGGCTGATGCAGGTCTGATAGCCCTCTGTTTTTCTGGTAAAACTCTCAAATCAGAACTGAAACCTCCTGGTAACGCTTAGAAATCACTGCGCAGTAGTACATCAACACCACCAAACTTTATCATCAACTAAAACACACTCCATAGCCCTCTATACACTCCCAAAACCGCTGGATATCACTTTATATCAGACTGGTAGACATTCTCAAAAGTTTGCAGGTCTGAGATAAAGTCTGATTACTGATACATCAGCTGCATAAGCCTATAAAAACTCTCACAAACACATTATTAACTGATTTCTCCCGTACACAAAGGGGCGGCAGAGTTAAAGGAGGCCTAGGCACCACCAAATACACTAAATTCAACAGCAAATTGGTAACAAACAGCATTATATTCCTCACACCCTCTTCACAGGTATGACCCCAGCATGTAGAATGGCCTCCATGATATGTGTCTCGTACCATTTCAAGCTGTTTAGGACCTTCAAAAAATTGTCAGTGAAAACTATTCAGCTAATAGGAATCATCAAATAGTTGCAAGTATGATACCATCATCAAGGGTGGCCAACAAAGGAGATGGTATTGCCTAAATTGGCAAATTGCTATGCCCTCCTTCAACACTCCAAATCCTTCAAGCTAAATCCTCACACATAGCATTGGAAACCCCATATTTTTTTTCAAAAAGCATCAAACACATTCATTCTTATAGCAACAAAATGAAAGAATACACTTGAAGGCACAATTGTGACTTTTGGACAAAATCGCCAAGTCCAGCTAAGAGGGTTTTCGTCTTCAAAACAGGTAATTTCTAGAGGGTTTTCATCCTCAATAAATAGGAACTCTCTCAAATCTCCTTAGAGCAACACAAGAAATGAAAAATGGTAACGATTTTCTCGTCATAGCTCCTTAAATAGACACTTTTAGGGCAACTTTAGGGCAGCAAGATAATGTTTCAAACGGATACATTTCCCTGTATCATGCCCGGGTAGACAATGAGACTGGATTAAAAATTAAATGCCTAAATCAGATAGATGGGGTGAGATCACCTCAAAAGAATTTCAGGAGTTTTGTGAAAAACATGGGATTAGAAGACACTTCTCAGCTGCAAGAACACCATAACAACATGGATTTGTGGGAAGGACAAACAGGACGGTACAAGAAATGTCAAGATGAGTCCAAATTATCAGATTCATTTTGGAGAGAAGCAATGCATATGGCAGTCTATATTTTAAATAGAGCACAAATCAGAGTCAATCATGACAAGGCTCTATATGAACTTTGGAAACTTAGGCCTCCCACAGTTAAATACTTTAAAGTCTTTGGTACCAAGTGCTATGTTAGGAGAGATGAAGAACTTAAGGAAGTTTGATACTAGATCCAATGAAGGTATATTTCTTGGCTATTCTCCGAGAAGCAAAGCTTTTAGGTGCTACAATAATAGGTTACACAAAATAATTGAAAGCAAAGATGTTTGTATAGATAATAACATACATCATAAAGATAACTCAAGAAGTTGATCATGAAGAGGACGAGAGTTGCAAAGAAGAAAAAGAAAAAGAAAAAGAAAATATGAAATTTACAACACCAACAAAGGCACCGAAAACACCTTAAAGGTTTGTTCAAAGAAATCATCCAGAAGAATTACAATATTCAGAAATAATCCAACATCCAATACCAGGTAAATGGACAAGGGCGATTTGTATGAATATTTTCCAAGACTCCAAACTCCTCTAAATCTACTCCAGCTTTAGTAAATCTTTATCAGCAGTAATAGATGCCCAAGATAAGAGTTTTTCCAGCCACCAAGATGCAGGTTTTTAACTCGCAATAATCCCACATGCCAAGTGAAGGTCTATGGCCCTCTAGAATAAGGTGATTTTTCCTAATAAAATCTTTTTTTCTCCAAAACCCATGTATGATGGCTCAAAAGATGGCGCCCAACCAAGAGGAAAGCAATGAAACGATACCCAGAGTGAAATCTCTGTCAACCACTGAGTTATGAGCATAAATATGAAATCCAATTACTCTGAAAAAGCACACCAGCACACTGAGAAAACCTCTAATCCCTTCAAAATTCAAATCACATTCCAAGAAAGCGCAGGCCACACCAAAAACAAGTTACCTGTATCAAAAGTTGTAAATATCTTCATTTTCTCCAAATCCAAAATCACCCACA
Organism: Thuja plicata; assembly: GCA_018584345.1. Classification (NCBI taxonomy): domain Eukaryota; kingdom Viridiplantae; phylum Streptophyta; class Pinopsida; order Cupressales; family Cupressaceae; genus Thuja; species Thuja plicata. The sequence goes on along the minus strand of MU223866.1, from coordinate 1,249,878 downwards.
AAGCCAAAATCTCTGAAAAATTTCAAACCAAAAACACCAACCAGCTAGGGTGGATATTTCACCACCGAATCCAGCAACCTAGACGAAGGATTTTGCCCTCAACCAGCGAAAGGAGAACTCCTTGAGCTCATTCCAGCAACATCTCCTTAAGTTTTCAAATCTTCCATATCCAAATGAGAGCTCAAACTCATAAAGTGAGGGAATAATTAGGGCAACTCGCATTGAAATTTGAATTACTTTCCCTCTCATTTCACTTTGAAAGCAACATGAAATAACCCCTAAAAGGTTCGACCCTTTTCTTGAGGTCACAATAACATTTTTAAAACACTTTATTTCATCCTTCAATCTTGGCATCACTTTAGGAGGCAACATATAAACCTTTCGAAATATTAAAACACCTCCTTTACCTTGGCGTCACATTAGGAATTTCAAACTTGCCTTTTGAAAATAACATTAAGTGACCACTTCCTTAGTTGTTAAAATAGGGGAACACTTTTCATGAACACATCACCTTGACTTAAGTTATAAAGTAACTTTATAAAAGAACTAAAGTAACATAAATCAAATATCAACTTGAAAACCTTAGAACTCACGAAGGCACTGACCTGGAAAGCATTGCACCTGAACTGAAAGAAGATAGAAGCCACGACCAAGTGCTAAAAATAGCACTTACAAAAATAGCCATATTCTAAAAATAGAAACTCTGCCGGACTACTCTGAAAACCTCTGTTAGAGATCTTCGCAGGACACTGATTCCCCTAATCATAGCCACTTAGCCTACGGAATCACGGGAATAGGCATATAGAAACTTTATGCTGAACTAGGGGCAAGAAGGGGGCATTACAAGCTCTGCATAGGTCATCATTGGGTAGGTAAAATGTCAAGTTGCAAATGATTTAAAGAAAAAGGTTGCTGGGCATGAATGCAGCATGGTACACATAGGTTGGAATTTGAAATAGTCGAGTTGAAACTCCCACTCAATGTGCACCCTACCTATGGAATTGTTTTAGAATTAAAAATAGAGGATGTAGACATCAAAGTTGGTCTATTAGGCACCATCACAATTAATAAACACTAAGGAATTGTTTCGTTCCCTGTGGATCATTGAATGGAATCCATCATGCAAGATTGGATGGTTTGTGCTGTTCCTCTACAAATGGTCTTTACCTTTTCTGTTGAATCCTTGAGAGCACGCCACATGGTGTTTCTCAAGGAGCCGCTTGGACTAAACAAAACAATAGGATCAGAGGCAGGCCCTGCTGCTAATAAAAGATACCAAAGGGAATGAACCTGCTGGATGACATGGGCTAATATCAGCGCTTAGCATCAAAAACCAAAATTGCAACACACCAAATCACAACGATCTGTTGAATGGAGGCTAATATGGTTGGATCAGATGGCATGTGTTAATTGAAACTTCAACACTTTTAAACTTGCTTTGTGCTAACAACAAAGCTATAAAATGACCAAGGGGAAGGGATCCACAATGGATGCAAATTATTTAGAACATGATTTGAACAAAGCAGAGATAAATTGCTGCTTGTAATGAAGAATTGTCTACAACTTGGATGCCAATTGCAACAATGCAATGGTCTCTCCTTTGGGGTATGCTGCTTCTAGATTTGGATGTTGTATTTTATTACTTTTATTTGAAGTTAGGGCTTAGTTTCAATCCCTACCTTCATATGCCTCCATATTAGATATAGAGACACACTTAGGTGCACACATTGCCATTAATTTTACCGATCCATAAAATGAGTTCCTTGAAAGAGTTCTAAAAGTGCTATTCCACTGTGACTATAAATGAATGTTGTTTTGAGACATTCCGAGTAAAGGGGTAAAAGGTTTTGACAGATTTAGATGCTAAAATTACTTGAGATTGTGTGGGATATCCTTTAACCAAGCTTTGGCTGTTGAGAAAATTTGAAAAATGAGGTACTCCTGTCTTTTATTTGAAATCACCAACTTCCACTGGTGGCAGGTTATGATTGCTGGGGTATTTTCATCCTAATCAGTGTTCGTTTCATATGAGTGAAGTGACAAACTTGACAGTGGCCATCTTGCAGGTGACTGATGATTTCGCTCAATAAGATTAGGTTTTGTCATAAAAAGTAGTGGCTTCATTTGCTGCAATTCACAGTTTTGGCATAAGGGAGAGAGGAGTCTATTGGTGTTCTAGATCCCTAAATTGGTTGTTTCCTTTGATTGTACACTTTTGAGAGGGTTTGTATGTGGTTTATATCTGCTACTAAGTTTTAGAAGCAAGAGGAGTACAGACATGTTTTGAGCATTAGAGGAGGTTAGTTGGCATCCAAGGTCAATTGAAGGTCACTTGGAAAAACTAGAAACCATGGAGGTTTTGGAAGATCCTATGAGAGCCCAAGAGTTGTCTGAGAAGATCCTAGCAAGCCTCATGTGAAATGATCCTTTCCCGACCAATAAGAGAGTTTCTTTAAAATTTTCTTAACAATCCTTGATCCTAAATATTTCCATTCAATTGCATGCGACAACTAATATTGAACTTGTAATATACTGGCAAATATTTATGAATTGAAAACTTGGTAATCTAGGAATTGATTTCAGTAAAATAAAGTGCAGGGATTTATTACAAACTTAACATTTACTGTCATTGATTTTTCTCCTAGCTATGCTGAATATCAGACTATAGACGCCAACTATGATTCCTTCTTTATGCACTGTGCTCCTGCTGAATATGAAATTGGTGCCTTCTGAGATATTTAGACAGACCAATAACTGCTGAAATGAACACAGAGAATCATGTGTATGGCCAGAACAATAACTGTCATCAGATTGCAGATCACACCGCTTTCCTGTAATGGCTCAGTGGAAAATTCATGAGAGCCCAGGGTTGCGTCCAAGCTCTGGATTTCTTCCAGGGGTTTCGTCCTGAAAATACTGAGCTGTTTCTCTCTGAGAAGAAAATATAAAATATCAAGATGCATAATAATAATCTTCCAATTGCCATTGGTTCCCTTTAAAAAGACTGTCCATCCATAAAGCAGTGAATTCCTCCATAAATCCTAGCTTTTAGGAGACTTGTCTTAAGCACTAAGATTACTATTTAATAGAAATCCTTCGATGAATAATTCACCAAGAAAAAACATTTATAACTTAAAGTGACCCCATTGATGATTGAAAAATAGGAACTTAAGGTGTGGCCCCATAATGGATAATTAAAACAATATTTGCTGGGGCTTTAGCTATTTTTGGCCTCTTATTTAAAATATCACCGGATCCCCTTTATTTATTAAATACTCAGCCTGTGAGGGACGAAAATAGGCTAGTATTTTTATTTAATTACTAACAGCTATACAAGAGGGAACATTACATCATGAAAGTTGGAGATACCATTGGAGACCTTGTTAGTGACAACTTGTATGGATTGCCCAGTTATGATCTTTTGAATATGTTCATATTCTGTTGTATAAAGTTATAAACTCTATTGAATAGATGAGAGTTTCTTGTAATAGCCATGGTAGGCCTTTAAGAAGGGTTTAAGCTCTTTAACATTATCCCATGGTGTCATGGACTATGTAAAGGCTCATATGTACTTTCAGTTGTGGAGATAGTGGACGAGGAGGCCATTTGACCTTACTCTTGCTGGAGTCTTTTTAATGCATTGGTATATCTAGGGTAATTCTGCGGTCTTCATATTCATGGCTTCATTCGATGTTCAATATGCTCATTTTTACAGTTTTCTCTCTTCTTTAAGTTTCAGGAATGCTGGTGAACTACGGTATGTAATAGTTATTGTAGTTTTTACAGATCACATTCTCCTGCCTCTGTGTAATCTGTGGTTACTATAGGTTGTTTACCTTTTGAAATGGAATTGTCGTTTACAGTGTGGTACTCCTTTCTCACTTCTTACCCCAAAGTTTTAAATAGAAAGCTTGCAAGCCATCTTTATTCTGCTAGCTTAACCAAAATTCTTCTTAAGTTGACTGCTATTTTGAAGTGAACTGAAAATTTATCAATATTAGAACAAGTTCCTTCGATCTTCACTGGAGCTCCTTTGTGTTGAATCTTATATAAGGGAATTATGCATGGTTTTCTTTTGAGAATTAGGTTTTGTGCTGCAACACAAAGACCAAGAATGAAACCTTGATGGGCTCTACATACCAAGGACATTGACTGGTGAACCACAGAAAATTTGTTCAACAAGTTATGTTACAATTATTTGGTCTGTGGTTCTATATGAGCCAAGGACCTTCACTAGGGACTAAGACCACTTTGACTAGTAAATTATGTTTGAATGGTTTGGTCTGTGGGATCTACATGGGTCAAGCATCTTCACCAGGGAAGCTGCGCCATTTTGACTGAGAAACAATGTGTTGTTGATTGGGTTTAAATTAATGGAGGAAGTAAAGCAAATCTTGTTCCAGTTATTTGCTGCTTTGAACTGTCATCTGTCTAGTACAAAAGCCCCAAAAGATTATATTGTATAATCTTCAAAGGACATGGTTAAGCAAGCACACATCTAACCCTTTAAGCATATTATTCAAAGTGCACTTTTAGTTCATGTGAACAGTGCTTGGATAAAGAAGGTTTTGAATTAATATATTTTATTGGACCATAGGAAAAACAGGTAAAATTTAATCAAGTTCATGAAATAGTCATAATGCTACCTCATGTTGGGAAAAACCGGCTTTTTAGTATTCTCTTCCCTTAGCAAGGGGATTACTGTAATTTAACTAAAAATCTCCAAATAAATGCTGGAGATATACAAGTAGAACATCCCTTCTAAGAATCATGAGGCTAGTTGTATGTAGTTATTTTTTTTTTGTTACTAGATTGTTAAATATGTTTGTGAATAGGAAACTAGCTTTAGAAAGTCTTTTAGGTTGATATATTTTTGTCGAGAGTCCACCTTACAATGCATTCCTGAATTTTTCCCCTCCCCTGGAAAACAACTTTAATACCATTTTCTTCAGGGATGCATCCCTTGAGTTTTTCTAGGTGTCCTCATCATGGAAACACAAGGAGGGCTTGGGGATGTTCCCTAGCTATCCCTAATTCCTACTTTTTTTCTCTACAAGTATTGGAAATGGGGGGATGGATTGGGAATAGGTAGGAGAATTCATTTCATCTCCAAGGTTGTGCAAGCATTTTTTTAATCGTTCGAAATTAAAAAAGATTGTTCTGCTTTATTTTTTGTGGGCCCCTACACCGCTCTCAGCTCTAAAGAAACAAAAAGGCCTCCCTATACTATTTTAACTCATTTTTACATGCCATAAACATTGCAGCCATGTTGGAGCCAAAAAAATAATTTTGAGTAGGGTTTGAAGTAGTTAAAAAAGTCAGCATTCGTGAGGTGGCAAGAGAAGTCGAAGAGGCAAGTGATTATATATGTTTCAGTTTTTTTATTTTTTTTTTTATCTAAAGTTCAAAGGAAGAAATGTATGTTTTTTTTTTTCTATTTTTAGTTGGCACTCGCATTAATGTCCCACAAAACAATACGAGCAACAATGGTGAGAGTAGTGAACATGAGATGGAAGAAAGAAATAAAAAAGTAAGAGTTTCAAGCTCATTTGGGGGTTCATTAGGGTGTGGGAGTGTTGTGGGTGAAGGGTGACAACCGCAAAATCTATTTGAGTTCCCTTCCACCCTTTTAAAACCTAATGCAAAGGGACCTTTCAATCTCAAAAAATCTTCTCTCTAATTTGCAATAACCCTAGAAAAAAGATAAAAATAATTTTTTTGGGGGTAGTAGACTGGCTGGGTCACATTTGCAAATCAAATTTTAAAGGATCTGTACATGAGTATATTCTCATCTATTGGGCCTTACAAGGCATGGGGTTAAGGTGTGTCTAGGTATAAAGGAGGATCAGAAATTAGAGGTTCATATGTTGCATATGGAGGCATAAGTAATCCTAAGTGTGTGATGATGCCAACATAATTGACACAATCATGTATGCATATGTCCTCTATGGTTGGTAGTGGAAGGGGCATGTTCTATGAGTGGAAAGAGAAAGACTATTGTTAGCGAGAAAGCGGGAAGAGTTGCAAGTTCAATATGCAAGTAGGATGTGGTAGAGTCTTCCATTGCTGAATTTTTCTACTTCCATGCCATCTCGTTCCATGTAGGATGCTCTCTTTACTGTTAACAAATGTTCAAATATGTAGCTTCTTTTGGTCCATCATCCCCCTTTCCTTTAAGAGCATAAGTTATGCGCTACTCTCCTTGACATTCTAAGATGAGTTTGGTGATGTGGGACATGAGGTAAATTTGGTTAGATTGGGCTGCTCTATTGTCATGGATTGGTGAATCGATAATAGAGGTTGGCCACTCATCAATGTCATAGTCACATGTTTACTTGGCTTTTAGTTTTCTTAGAACCATTGATTGTTCTGGGAAGCGCAAGGATGAGAACTTTCAATTTCATATTTTGAGAGATGCCTATAGGAGTTTAGGGCCCAAATTTTGTATTGGTAGTCATTGATTTGGTATGTGCGCACAAATTAGCCAACATGATTGTAGAGGATGCTTACAAGCTTATCCTTTGGACCCCATGTTTTAAAGCATCGAACAATGCATTGAAAGACATTGGGAAGATACATTGGGTGCAACAAGTGTTGGTAGAAGCTGGAGAAATTTAGGTGTTAATTGTTAACCATCACACCTCACTTGCTCTTTTCAAGTATTTTTTCAAAGATGGAATTCCTCAAATTTGTGGAGACAAGGTATGTTAGTTATTTTGTTTTGTTGGAGAGTATGCTTAACTATCGATGATGGTTAATTTAGAGTGGAATAGATGGCCTATTGCAAACATTGTTGAAGGAAAAAGTATCAAACAAAAGATCTTTGATGATGATTGGTGGTCCATTGTGTGGTAAGAAATCGCGGATTTTATTAATAAACTAATTTCTAATTCGAATTTTCAAACTTGTATTTTTGAAATTTTTGTTTGTAGATATGTTTGCTCCTTCATCTTACCTATTTTAGATGTCATTAGATTTGATACAGACTTTCCTAGTCTTAGAAAGATTGATGAGACAAATGTTTGGGCTGATGAAGCAAGCAATTTGTATTTTAATCTGGGATTATAATAGTAGCATATCAAGCCCATTGTGATGCGGCAGTGAAACACTATGAACACTTTGCTTCTTATGGCAACCTTTGCTCTAAATGGTGTGTATCAAAGATTGGTAGGTTGCCTTCTTGTGATGATGAAGAGGTGAAAGAAGGGTTAATTAAGGCCCTTAAAAAGATGTATTCAAGTGAGAAGTAGACCATACCATGAACACAATGGCTTGCCTTTACTTATATTTGTGGTCCAACATTTAACAAACCAGAGGCAAAGACAGATAGAGCTACTTTAGCTCAAACTGATCCCATTGGATGGTGGACATGGCACATAAAGAATAACTTAAAGTTGAGGATCCTTGCTATTCACTTCTTTTCACAAAGTTGCCAACACCTTTATCATAGAGAGGAGTTGGTCCACATACAACTTCATCTACTCTATCAAGAGGAATGGGCTTACCTTTAGATGAGCAAAGAAGATGGTGGGCATGCATATTGCTTTGTGAATTCAGGGTCATTAGACTTCGAAGTATCATAGACTCTTGGTTCATAGTGGGATGTTGATATTGAAGATGGCACCGAGATTGATGAGAAGACACAAGAGGTATTGGTTGGAGTGCAATTGGATGAGGTATTACCTCATAGTGGCAGTGGCTCAAAGTTAAACTCTAAATTTGATGCATTGTTAGCAAATACTGATTAGGGACAGCTCATACTTTTTATCACTATGCTTTTGTGACATTGTAATTTTGTAGTTCAAACTTGCAGCCTTTTGCCATTTTGTTGTATTTTTTAATTTTATATTGTACACACATTGACAGTGAATTATGGAAGCAATTAAAATTTGAATTTCAACATATATAAATTTGTTTTCATTCTCATGTGAAATCCCAATTCAACTCTAATGTTGTGTATTAAGGATTTATAATGCCTTATCAATCTTATCATATGAATGTTCAAAATTTTCCTTTAGTTTTAAAAACTTGCCTATTTTTATAGAGCCATCAACTGTCATCCTAAAATGGCCTCTAAAACATATGTTCCAAAAATGTTTTCCCTTGTCCTAGAAACTTGGTGGAACATAGCTTTAATACATACAAGATTCTTGTTTTGCATACAGATGATCACGATGTATAGAAAGGATAGTGTAGTGCAATATAAATGTAAGAGAGATCAGAAACAATCCTTTTCCTTTGTAATATTTTTGAATTTTTGAAAACTTTTTAGTGTTTGCAAATTGAAATTTGAATAGAATCAAGCTAGCAACTATATTTGTCTAGTTCTTTTGTTTTTCAATTCAGATGGTTAGCCTCAATTCCAGTGCAACTACTTGTAGCTGTATGGTTATTAGTCCAATCTCTAGGAGATTTAGGCACATTTGAATGGAGGATGAGGGAGAGGCATAGGGGATGCCAATTTTAGTCCATAGATGTTGCCGATTTTAGTGCTTACACAAGTATAGGATATTTCTTGATGTACAATTTAAAAAAAATGATTAAAATGAAGTATCATAGATATTTATTAATAAACAAAAATGATGTTGTTTATCTTTGCTATCTCGTCTGTATTTGATAAATCTCCTTGCACTTATGTAGTGCCCAAATATATAATCACTTGCAACATCTGGTTTCAAAATTGAAAATTCTGTAGTTTCAAGCTCTCCAAAATTTTCTGCTACTTTCTTTTTGTGGATGACTGAGAAATGACATTGGTGGAATCTTTTGATCTATTACGTCCTAGAAACTTTCCTTTAGTTATTGTTTTGAAGGTTTTCTTTTTCTCTTTGTAGAGAGAAATTCCGCTGGGGTTTTAGCCTGTAGGATGTCTAGGAACATCCTTTTTTCAATACAGACCTCTTGAAGTCAGTATCCATCTCTTTTAGGATATTCTATCTCTAATAAGTGTACTTGTTGCTGAGTTGTGTACCCTAGGACAAGTTGGATGTAGTGTTATCCAACTCAGGGCATTGTGTTGTTCAAAGTTGCTGATTGGGGGTTGGGTTCAGCAGTTTCACAGATTTTTTAACTTGGGTTTTGCTGTTCCCCATTTTTGTTACAAACACAAACAAGTAGAAAAGTTAAAAAAGAAACAAAGTGAACCCTAATTTAACCTAAACTAGCCATAAAAAGTAACTATCAAGTCACTAACAACATAGAAAACAATAGGAAAACTCAATCTCCATTCCTACCATTCATTATTCACTTGCCTGGACTATATATCAACCTAGAGAAATGAATAGAAACAGAGCTTTGGGTAAGTGAGGAACGCAAGGTGGGAGCGGAGTTTTACTTTTGTTTTGTATTGTTAGTGGCTCAATTTCTACTTACTGAAACTTTTTCATTTAAATAAATTGTTTTTTCCCCCTTTTTGGCTGTGGGTTTGGGTCCATTCAGTCTAGAATCTCTGCCTCATACAAATTTGGTTTGGATATCGCCAAGGTACTCCAAGAACCTGATAACATTGGATTCTGTATCAGTTTCTGGATTTGTATCAACTGGATTTGATTGATACAAATCCAGAAACTGATACAGCATTAGCATGGATTGTGGAAATCTTATAGATCTAATATTGGATAATTATATTAATGGGTAACAGAGTACTTGACATATGGCACACATGACTAGGCAATAAATTAATTGAATAAATTTAGTTCCCTTTGATGAAAAGGTTACCCACATATATAGTGACATCTATGATGTGAAAAAGTTAATAGAGAAATTAGTTATGGATTGCTTCCATTGAGTATATTCATGTCGCAGATTAAGATCTCGTAGAAGGGAGATGCTTTGGAGTAATAACTTAAGGAATATTATGATTTAACCATACTTTAAGGGTATTTCTATTTATCCTTCTATTTCTGAATATATTGAGCATTAGAGCGAATTACCTATTATACATCTCTCGTGCATAAAGTTGTGTTTTGCAATAATTTTGGATGTTTGGACTGCAACATTACTATTAGAGTAGTGATTTTGGCAAAAGTGGGAGAAAGGAGTTTTGAAGGTATGGAATTATAATACTGTTTTTTTAAGAGAAAAATATGAATTGCAAGTTTTTCTTCTATCACAGAGGCCACTTATTACAAAGTAATTGGTAAAATATTTTATGATATTAACAAGAGCATACGCTCAATAAATAGGGAATATAGACTTTACAAAGAGGCAAGGCAAGTTTCTAAAATAGAAACTGCCAGAAAGATCAGAGACGATCTTAAGAAGATATTTACAACAAGATACAATATGAGCATTAATACTAAAATAATAAAATAATATTCTAATACCCTCCCTTAATGCTCAATCTATCAACTACACCAATAGACCCACTGAATTTTACAAACTTATCTGAACTGAGGGGCTTGGTGAAAATATCTGTTGGCTGCTCTGAAGTAGGAACATACAACAACTAAATGGATCCGTCTTCAACCAACTGCCGAATGTAGTGACAGTGAAGTTTTGTGTTTGGTTAGTTCATGGAAGACTGGATTCTTGGCAAGTTTGAGCACCCCCCAATTGTTTGAAAACAAAGGAGTCGGACCGGATTGAGATATTTGCATATCAACAAGCATCCGACGAAGCCAAACTGCCTCACAAGCTGCCTTAATAGCTCCCCGATACTCTGCTTCAGTCGAAGAGAGAGCCACTGCCTGCTGCTTCTTACTGGTCCAGGTGACGACACCAGAACCTAAACTGAACATATATCCAGAAGTTGATTTCCTATCATCAGTTGAGCCTGCCCAATCTGAATCTGTGAACCCATTGAGTCAAGGATCATCACACCTAGTGTAAAGAATGCCATAATCTGAGGTGCCCTTGACATATCGCAGGACACGCTTTGCGGCTACCCAATGATCAACCTTGGGGGCTGTCATGAAGCGGGATATGTAGCTCACTGCAAAACTGAGATCAGGACGAGTGGCAGTGAGATAAATGAGACTACCCACGAGTTGTCTGAATTGGGTTTCATCGACAGGAGGAGAATCAGACGTAGCAGACAATTTCAGACCAGTCTCCATAGGTGTGGAAGTAGGTTTGCAATCCTGCATGCGAAACCTGTCAAGTAAGCTTTTGGCATACTTAGATTGAGAAAGGAAAATGTTGTGGTCAGTCTGCCAGACCTCAACACCCAAACAATAATGAAGAAGTCCTAGATCTGTCATATCAAAAGTGCTGCACAAATCCTGTTTGATGTCGGAGATCAATTGTGGTGAATTCCCAGTAATGATCAAGTCATCCACATAGACAACAAGAAAGAGAATATCATTACCAGAGTGTTTGGTGTAGAGATTACTATCTGAAGGACTAAACTGAAAACCACGAGCAACCAAGTACTGATCAATTTTTATGTACCATGCCCGAGGAGCCTGTTTAAGTCCATAGAGTGCTTTCTGGAGTCAACACACTTTGGGTTATGACCGGCAACCTTGAAACCAGGGGGTTGCTTCATGTAGACTTCTTCCTGGAGTTCACCATTGAGGAAAGCACTCTTCACGTCCATTTGATGGACTTTCCAACCATACTAGGCTGCAATGGCGAGGAGACAAATAATACTCATTTTAGCAGTAGGAGCAAAGGTCTCCTCGTAGTCAATACCTTCTTGCTGGGTGAATCCGCGAGCAACTAATCTGGCCTTATATTTGTCTAAGGTACCATCGGCATGATACTTGACCTTATAGACCCATTTACAGCTAATGGGTTTCTTCCCGCGAGGAAGTTCTGAAAGCACCCAAGTGTGATTCTTTTGAAGGCTTTGGAACTCAGCATCCATTCCTTGTTCCCATTCTGGAATGCCTTTGGCCTCGACATATGTCTGAGGCTCATAGATGCTGTGGATGTTAGCCATAAGAGCAAAATTGACTGTGTTATGCGGGATGCTCTTTTTTTTGGAAGTTCTACCCTCAATGAGCTCATCAGGCCGGAGATCACTGATAGTCTTAGCCCACAATTTGGGCCGAAGGGTAGGTGTGCCAACATCAGGAGCGGGAGGAATAACTGGAAGAGGAAGCGGATCAGGGTCAGGATCAGGAGGAAGGTGTGCATCCTCCGAAGGGAACTCGGGTGGTGTATTATCAAGAACAGAGTTGGTTGCATCGCTCCCATCAGGTGAACCAAGAGGAAGATCAATACTCAAGTCAGAAGCCTGCAAGGGCGGATCCCTAGAACAAAATGGCCCTCGGTCTTCATCAAAGACAACATCACGACTGAAGATAACACGGTTAGTGTCAATGTCGGTCAGGCGATAAGCCTTATGGTTGTCACTATACCTTGTAAACATGAGCTGTTGACTCTTGGAATCCAACTTACTGCGCTTAGAATCAGGAATCCACACATATGATAAGGAGCCAAAAACTTTCAAATGCCTGATCCGAGGTTTGCAACCAGACCATGCTTCCTCAGGGGTCATATTTTTAACAGCATGAGTGGGTGACCTATTAAGAAGATAGACAACTGTGAATACTGCTTCTGCCCAATATTTCCTAGGAACGTTTCTATGTTCCAGCATAGACCTAGCCATCTCTGTAATGGTGCGGTTGCGACGTTCTACAACGCCATTTTGCTGAGGGGTGTAAGGTGTGGTGAACTGACGTTTAATGCCATGAGTATCACAGAAAGTAGAGAAAGCAGACGAACAAAACTCCCCTCCATTATCAGACCTAAGAGTAATAATAGAAGAACCAAACGCTTTTTCTACTAAGGCCTTAAATTTTTGAAATACAGTAAGCACATCTGATTTTTTCTGTAGGAAATACACCCACGTTTTACGACTGAAATCATCAACAAAAAGCAAGAAATACCTGTACCCAGTAACAAAAGTAGTATTCATAGGTCCACAGACATCAACGTGGACTAGTTGCAGTACCTTGGAGGCTCGCCATGAGTCACAATCCTTGAAGGGTGTCCGGTGTTGCTTCGTAGCTTGGCAAACTTCACAAACTCGAGGATTCTGAGTCTGAATATCAGGTAGGCCATGGACTAAGTAGTCCCGAACAAGCTGGGCAAGATATTGAATATTCAGATGACCATATCGCTGATGCCAGAGACTGGTGAGAGCGGAAGAGTGTGCTGCGAAGGCATGCTCAAGAGAATCGCTTGTGTCCACAAGTCTATAGAGACCATGATCCTCAATGCCAACAGCTAGAGTAGTGTGAGAAGCACGATCAACAATCGAGCACTTATGTGCACTAAAAATAACATCCAACTGAGGAGAATGCTGCATGATCTGACTAACTGAAAGGAGATTAAGTTCCATGCCAGGAACATAGTGCACATTGAGGAAGAGGAGACGTCTTCCGCCTGACTGTATCTGAACATTGCCCTTGCCGACAATAGAGTACTCTTCACCACCTCCGAAAATAATTGAGTCCGTGTAGGGGAGAACTCAACAAACCAATCACGCCGGTGGGTGAAATGGCGAGAAGCACCAAAATCAATGTACCAGGCCGAAGACTTCACATGGTCTGCAGGTCTTTTAGCCATGAAGGCAAAAAAAGCAGATTCTTGCTGCTCTGTGTGCTCAGCAACATTTGCTTGGGGCTGAAACCCTCCCTGCTTCTGCTGCTCAGAGGCCAATCTGGTGCGGCAATCTTTGATCATATGACCAAATTTGTGACAGTAATTGCACTGCACCTTTTTCTTAGAGCCATCCTGAGATTGGGAGGGGCCCTTCTGCTGAAAGGACTGATATGATTGAAATTTGCCCTGATCCTTGTGAGAGGATTGGGCTGGGAAGGCCTGCTCTGAGGAGGACGAGGTGGCACTGCTACCAAACTGTTGTTTCCAACAATCCTGCTGCAAAAGTTTGGTGCACAACTCTGGGAATTTTAGATCCACATTAGTCGAAGTAATGTTGAGAGTTTCTATGAAGTGCTCATAAGAGGATGGTAGACTTTTCAGAGTAATGACTACCATATCTTCTTCCTCCATCTTCCGACCGATAGCTTCAAGCTGATTGCGAATGTCTTTAATCTTCGTGAGATGCTCTTGTAATGACATGCGTTCATCCATCATGATGGAGAACAACTGGTTCTTCAGAAAGAATGCGCGACTTTTGTCTGATGTCTCATGCAACTCCTTTAGATACTTCCAGATGTCTACAGCAGATTTTCCAAAGGGAATCTCAGGGAGCTGATCATCGATGATAGAGAACTTGAGAAGCATGACAGCTTCTCGATTCCGACCGTCAAACTTGTCCTGATCTGCAGGGATAGAGGTCGGACGAGTCTCGATGCCGAGAACAAGCGCATCTAGATAGCGGTACTCAAAGATGGTCAACATGTGCTGCTTCCAGGTGTTATAATTGCGGCCGTTGAATCACTGATTGCCTTCCAACATCAAGTTGGTGAGTGACGCCATCTTTCACACTTCCCAATGTAGAAAAAGCGAGAAATAAAGAAGAGGTGCGAACCCGAAATTCAAAACACGAATCCCAATGCAGAAAACAAAGGCTGAATTAGGGACACACATCAAGAAAATGAAGCATTGTTGGCACGAATTTTGAGATAGATTTCCGGCTGACCCAGAAAAATTTGACAAAGACCTAGAAGAAATTTGAAAAAACCCAGAAGGAATCTGAAATCAGATTTGAAATCCGCTGACACAAATTTTGAGGCATGGAAAATGATGCACCCAGAAAAATGGAAAGCGACCCAGTTGAGTTCTCAAAAAACCCAGAAGGAATCTGCAAGAAGATTTGAAATCTGGCACGAAAAATGAGGGTTTCGAGAGAAACCCTAGCTGTCTGCTTTAGGCTTGAAAATGGCAGAAAAATGGTGACAAAGGTCGCATGAGGGCACAAAGCGACAGGAAAAAATGTTGAAATGACTCGGGACGTGGTTGTTTCTCCTGATGATCGACTGTAGGAGGGAGAAGGGCCGAGACGCAGGAGAATGGCCACATTTTTGATAAACGTTAGCCCAGAAACGAGCCGCAAGGAGGTCACGCGACTGTTGCAGATAGAGGCGTCAAACCAAGGATAAGAACACTGCAGACAGATGGTGTCGGCACTCTGCAAGGATGAGGAATGCGTCCAAGAAGACTGCAAAAACGACCAAACACGG
Source organism: Thuja plicata (assembly GCA_018584345.1). Classification (NCBI taxonomy): domain Eukaryota; kingdom Viridiplantae; phylum Streptophyta; class Pinopsida; order Cupressales; family Cupressaceae; genus Thuja; species Thuja plicata. The sequence continues at coordinate 1,234,780 of MU223866.1, read as the reverse complement.
ATTGAAGGAAGCTCGCGCGAGTTGCAGACATAAAGAAAAACTCGCGTCCAAGGCCAGCTCGTTGCAAGCAACTGACGTGAGGACAAAACCTAGTGCGATCCCAGACAAAAAATTTCAAAAACCTCAAGTCGTAAATTTCATGAAGAAACTTTACAAAGAGGCAAGTTTCTAAAATAGAAACTGCCAGAAAGATCAGAGACGATCTTAAGAAGATATTTACAACAAGATACAATATGAGCATTAATACTAAAAATAATAAAATAATATTCTAATACCACTCTGAGGTGAATATTATGTCATTAGAAAGTACTGTTCAATAGCCTTTTGGAAAGTGGTTACACTAGTGTATCTGAGCAATATTGAGGGAGATATGGCCATGCAAAGTTGACCATGTGAATATGCTATTAATGGGTTTTTGAGATGTAAAACCCAAATAAAATATCATATCTTTTAATCTGGTTAAGAAAATCAAACACTATTTCTTAGATCTACTTGCCTACCCATTCATTATGTTTTGAGTTGTGAAAGGAAGAAGATAACTTGAAGGCAATTTTTCTTGAAACGCTAATCTCATTTTAATTGAAATGAGAATCGTGGATGCAACTGATTTTTTTGGAAAATGTTGATATTGATGTTAGAGATTGGTTGAAAAGAGATAAAGATGGATATAATTATATGGTTGATTGTATGGTTTCAAGTTTAAATTTATATCTTGAGCTTGATGATTTGGGCTGAAGGTAAGAAGTTCAGTATTCTTTCTTAGAAGAATGAAAACATTAAAAAAATGATTTAAGTTGAAAAGATATCAGGAATGTTAAAAGGAAGAGTTGGAAAATAAACATGTAAAGTTAGACAGCCTGAAGGATGAAATTTAATCTCTTGTTGTAGAGTTGATCAAATTAAAAGAAGGTAGTGAGGACAATCAGAAAGAAGGTTGGGACTCTAAATTCCTCCTTGTGACTTTCCCAAGGAAATTTCAGTTTCTATTTCCATTCCTATTTCTGAGAATATTGAAAATTAGGGCAAGAAGCCTTATCATACATCTCATGGTGAACATTTTGCAATTATTGAACTGTATATTGGATGTTTGGAATGCATCAGTAGGTGTCTCAAAGTTCCAATGATTTTGGGTAAAAAGTAGAACAATTTTTGACAAAATTCAGTCTTAAGAAGAAAATTAAAAAAACTTGTTGGTTTTGGGCTAATTTATCTATTAGCATGAGAACTCTTGATTTTAAAGATCAAATGATTCAGACAGGAATCACTATAATGTTAGTTACTGACTTCTCAACATTCATCCAATTTGGACTGGAAGGTACTGATTCAAATTATATTCTGCACTGACATAGACCAAACTTTCTGTTTGAATTAAAGTTAATGTGATCATAGCATAAAACAATATTGATCATAGATTACAACTGGGTTGATTTATTTTTCTGTTTGAATTAAAGTTAATTTGATCATAGCATATAGATATTGATCATAGATTACACGTGGGTGTATTCATTTGGAAGAATGAATTTCAATCCTGTATGTAAATGATTTGGGGAAGGAAAGGAGAGATAATGTAGTCTGTTGGTTAAAACAAATTTAAACTATTTAGCTTGAACTGGGAAATTGAATACAATATAAAGGATTTTGTCATGTACTGTTGCTGGTCAGAAGTGTTCCCATTTTGTCATAACAAAACTGTTTTAGGTTCAGTATTTCCAGGTAGTTGCAGTCTAGTAGTGCTCCAATATTAATTGAACATGTTGAAGTAGTCTTTTAATTTATTCAATGGCCTCCTTGGACTTGCTATATTTTGATTTGACATACATTATGCTGGGTGATTGTGTTTCCCTGTCAACATCTTGGAGAGAATGGAAAGAGGCTATAATGAATAATCTTAATATCCTTCTTGTTGAGGAATATGTGTTTTTTAATTTTAGAACTAGCTTATCTTCACATAGATTTGTCAGGTGCAAATACAATTTAAGCAGCTAGCTGACGCTTTTTACCACAGATTGAATATACTTGAGGTAGATTTATTTAAATCAAATACTCAACACAATATGGCTTGTTGGTAATAGGAGCCTGCAAATGGCTATAATCTTAACAGCCTTCTTGTTGAGGAATATGTGTTTTTTAATTTTAGAACTACCTTTTGTTCACATAGTTTTGTCAGGTGGAAATACAGTGTAAGCAGCTAATTGATGATTTTTATCAGAGATTGAGTATACTTGAGATAGATTTATTTAAATCAGACATTCAACGCAATATGGCTTGTTAATACAAGCCTGTAAATTGCAAAAAGCAGCCTTTCTTCAGTCCAAACATGCTAGTGGCAGGAGATGCACTAAAATTATTCTTTCTCAACGAATTTATCACATTGTTCAAATGTGGCTATGTTGAATCAATTTGAATTCATCAGCATGTATTGATTTGTCTTAGTACTGGTTTGTTTGCATGCTAATCAGGAATCTGAGTGGTTGAGGATTGCATTACATAAATGGCTGGATGATGAGTACTGTCCTGAGATTGCTAATGAAGAGATCAGTAAGCGTTGTTCTAGAGTCTATTACCATTGTTTGATGGAGAAGCAAGCAGATATAGGTGAGATTTTGCTACAAATGGTAAGAGACTTGGAAACTTTCTCTTTTAAAGAAAGCTTTCACGGAGCATTTTCTTCAGCCAATGCTGCAATCCACCTCATAACTACGAGGATGCAAGTCATGGAAGACGCTCTAAAGAAAAGTACAGAATAGTTGGCTAATTAATCTATTTTAAAAATCTAGGATTATAAGAATTACTGTTTTGTATGAGGAGAAATATTATTATAATAGATGTTTTTTAATAATTTTTTTCAATTTTTCAAATTAGTTGTTTTTAAGACTTACTAACTGGTGAATCCAAGTTTTGTAAATAAATAGGCTATAGCTAATACATGTTCAGATTTTTAGAAATTTTCAAAAATTTTCTAGGACCAATTTTTTGTTTAAAAATCATGTGCTCAAAATATGTGAACTTTTTTCCTTCTTTTTCCAGAGAAACACAAACTTTCTAGAGATAGCAAGGAAACACAAATTTTCCAAAGATAATAACGTGCTCATACCAGTTAAAAGTTTTTGGACTTATTGAATGTTTCAGCCCATCGTGCCATAAATGTGATTGAGAGTCCTGATATATTCAATTTTGTGAAGGTAGAAACAAGGAGTATTTCACTGTCCTGAACACCATTGATTGGGGATATTCAGGATGGAAGATCATGAATTGCCTCTGGAAAGATGTTCTAGAAGTTATGCTTAGTTGGAATAACAAGATCAACTTTTTTCTACTTTGGAAAACTTAGTAACTTCTAAACCTAGGTAAAATTTAGGTCCCCATGGAATGTTATTTCTCTTGAGCTAACATCATTACGACAATGACTTCTTATGATTCCAAATGTGATGCATGGGTTAAATATGCGGGTCATGTTAATGTCAAATGGTATTTCTTGTTGGCTGTCAAATCAAATTGGATGGAAACTTGATCAAATGGATACAAGATTCATGAGATTACATGATCTTGTTTTTGTAAGACTCTTGAGGGAGATGTCTTGGACAAGGACTCTATGGTTATGTGTTTTTGTTACTTTGTTTATGGCAGTTTATCAAAGGATTTTACATTCAGCTTCCGTTGCTATAATTTAGTTGTTGACATCTAACTTTTTGTTAATTGTAAAATTCATATTTTGTATCATGTTTTATATGGTTAAATTCTTCGTGAATATGGTCAAAACTTCTGGTGAATATATTAAGTGGCCTTTGATTATGTATCATGAAACACATTAGCATATTCCAACCTAATAACAACGTTGTGGGAGCTGTCATATCAAGCTCTTTGGATTCTAATGGCCGCTTCTAATCTATATGAGCAACTTGTGGAAGATATAAGAGTTTCTTTCAAAGCAAACAAGTATATTGGAACTTGCCTTGAGACTAGGTGCATCCATTTTTCAAAGAGCGAGTCTCTTTAGTTTTAAATATTTTTTGAATAATTTGCAGAGCTTTTCCCAAATTGTGTCAACATCCTTTATGAAAAATCATGCAATAACAACATTGTATAGATATGGATGTGTAAGATTTGATACGAAGGTAGTCTCCCAAGATCTAGAGGTCTAATGGAAAACACAATAGCAAGAGAGAATCAATACGACAATAATACATTGTATTCCTATCAATAATGCAATAGAATGGATCAACTGGAATATTGAATGAATTGAATTCATTTTATTGAATCAACTGGAATGATATTAGAAAGGAGACCCCCTGGTTTAAATAGACCAAAATGAGAACATAAGAGTGCATAAGATTATGACAAATTTCTTAATCTTATGACATGATACATAGAGGGACAACTTATCACCTACATAAGGTGGAAAAGTGAAAGTATCACATGTCCACTAAAGATGGATCACCCTCCAAAGTGGAAAGATGTTTTTGTGCCACACGTACACTAAATGTGGATCACCTTCCAAGGTGGTATGGTGTTTGTGCAACACATCCACAAAAGGTGGAAACATGATAAAGTGATAAGTCCACCAAAGGTGGAAGTCCCACTTAAGGTGGAAAAGTGATAAAGTGACAACACCACCAAAAGTGGGAATATTCCTATGTGGCCTGTAAGTAAATTTAAACATGTGTGTTTAGAGCCTAATATAATGACTTACTAGGTGCAATAATTAAACACACCAGTGTCCCCTTAAGTGCGACTTAGGAAGAATGTATGCATACAATGCAAGATGGGTCCTGACTACTTGACCATGTTAGGTACCCATGTACAAATGCAATGCAATCTCTCACAAATGGAGAAAAGGAGAAAACTTAGTGGGACAAAACTCATTTTCAAAAGAGAGATGAAAACACAAAATGCTCTCAATGATCAATGAGAACAAAACCTCATGTGAGGAAAAAGTTTGACTCGAAAAAAAAACATGGGTCAATGAGTTTGACTCAAAAACTACACAATTGAATCATGATAGCAATATCACAATTTGACTTCCTGTGGAAAATATCTTCTACTTGTCAATTGATGAGCTAAAGGGGCTTTATAATGAATGATTCATAATACAACACTTGTTGAAGGGTTTGCAAATGGGGTAGCAATTTAAGTGGGCTTGACCTTGGAGGAAACTCCATGGTTAAGCGCGCTTGAGTTGGAGCAATACTGGATAAGCGACTTCCTTGGAAGGCCCTATGCTTCACCCTTATGAGCGTCTCCTAGATGCAATGAGTGCTAAGTGTTCCATTCATTATCATGAGAGATGGGTTCTTGTGAACCACTACTCATGAAACATGAGTCAATGAGTTTGACTCGAAAACTACATAGTTGAATCTTGATAGCAATATCACAATTTGACTTGCTCTGGAAAATCTCTCCCACTAATCAATTGGTGAGCTAAAGGGGATCTATAATGAATGTTTCATAAGGTACACCATTTGTTGAAGGTTTTGCAAATGGGGTAGCAAGCTAAGTGGGCTTTGTTAGAGTAAAAAGTATTTTCACTTATTAATTAAATCATTATTGTTTTAATTATCTAGTCACTTTTTATTTCTAGTTCACTTAAGCTAAACTTTAGACATATCATAATTAATTCTTTTATTAATTATTGATGCAACCTAGGTTTCTCCTTTTTAGGGCTTTTCAATCTTCTTTATAAGGATTGATCTCTTTGTAATTATTATTTTCTCTGAATGAATATTTCATCTTTCAGAACATTCTGTGTTGTGTCTCCATTCTTTGCTTTTGTGACAGGTTTTTGCTATAGTGGATGTTGGTGATAGAATCTAACATGGTATCAGAGCCTTGCTATTGTAGCCCGTTCTTAAGTTTTTGAAATTTTTTCGGAGCTCCAAGGGTTTCAAGTTTTCAGAGTTTTTTGTGTGGATATGGGGGTGAGCTTTTTTTTGGAGCACTTTGGGCACAAACGGACCTTACAACTGCATTCAAAAGACCCAAAAACCCCTATTTCTATATAAGGCATGTTCAATTTGGACACCGTTGCAATCTGAGGCTATTATTTTTGCCTATAAGCCTATTTTTGGCATGCATCCCAAAAACATTGAGGACGTAATTTTTTTTTAAAAAAAGCGCTTTCTCAGATTTTTCAAAAAAACAAAAAAATAAATTTTTTTGCTTTATAAGTGCTGACTGTTTAAAAGTTCAGTTTCAAAAAAAAGAAATTTTTTGGAGCAGTCCCCACTACGTGGGACCCACACAAGGTGGTCCCCATTGCGTGGGAACCCCCCAAGGCAGGGTCTGCCTCGACCTCCTCGCATGGGCAGCACCCCCGCACACTCCGGCTGCACCACCCTGTGCCTGCGCCCACGCACCACCTTGCGCCCGCGCGCCATCACCCCCGATGGACTACGCTCCGCCTGAGCCGCGATCACGTGGGTGACCGCCCGCTCCGAGGGCCAGCCCCTGCGCGCCCATGCGACGAGGCGTTGGGCATTTTCAGCCCCCAAGGGCTCTTTTTTTTGGACAACTTACTTTTGCCCTCTTGTTGTTTTGCTCATAACTTGAGCAAACAATGACCCTTTTTTTTTTGAATGGGATAACGTCGGAAAGCTCTTTCTGAGACGAAGATTTTGGCAAGGGTTGATTTTCATATTTTGTTGTTTCATTGGCTTTTTGCCAATCAAAGTGAGGGCTTCGTTTCTGCACTCCTGGGCCTCCAAAATTTGCATACATACTTTATTTTTTGCCCACGAATAGGCGTTGGAAAGCTCTTGATGAGCCCTCTTCAGATTTGAGGTTTATTTTCTAAGTTATTTTATTAGGTATTTTCCCCATTCAATCTGAAGCATTTATTGCCCTATATCTCCTAGCTTTTCAGTTTGTATTGGGGTTTGGTATTTCTCTTTGTGGGGGGGGGGGGGTGTTTTTTTTCTTGTGTTCTGACATTTATCTCAGAAAAACCAGAACACTCAAAAACACAAAACACAAACCCTTTTGCATCTTCTGTCTAGTTCTGAAAGATAACTAACAATTAAACAGTTAGAGCAGTGCAACATGACAGATTCAACATCAATTGAGCTTTTCACTCCACATAATTTCCATTTGTGGAAATCCCGTATGACTAGGCTTCTCCGGTCACGTGGGTTATGGTCTTGTTTGGATACCATTCAATCTGTTTTGACTCGTCCTTATGAGGTCATGCAACACAGGAACAAGATGGATGAGGCCATGGGTGCGATTTCTCTGCATGTTTCAGAAAGTTTACTCTTTCACCTTGATAGTTGTGATACTCTTCTTGATATGTGGGAGAAGTTTTAGACTCTCTCTAGCACAGTCAATGAGCTCAGGGCACTTCAGATTGAGGCATAATTGACAGCTTTGGGTCTTGAGTCATTTCCTTCTATTCAAGATTTCTTGATGAAATTCAAATCTATCAGATCTATCTTACAGGGTTGTGGAAAGAATAAAGACAGATACAAAGTGCATTTACCTGATTCTTTCTAAGCTTGGTGGTCCCTTTCAGATATTTTCTTCTACCTTCCATTCTACCATAGATGCTTTGGGTCCACGATTTACCATGCCTACATTTGAAGTGTTTCGTGATTGTTTGACTTGTGAGCAGGCAAAGCTATCTCAGCTTGATTCTCTTACAGGATCACAAAACCATGCATTGGTAGCTCACCCATCTTCAGGAAAGCAGAAGCAGAAACATAAGTTACAGACCAAAGAGTCAAGGAAGGATTCTAGTTCTCAGCACTCCCTTGGCCCACCTTCTCCTAAGGGGGAAAAATCGAAGACAAAAAGACCTAAGTGTGCTTATTGTAAAAAGCCTAATCATGACGAGTCTCATTGCTATGAGAAGAAGATAGATGGATATGCAAAACAAATTTATGATTTGACAACTCGTCTTTAGAAGAGCAACATTGATATTCCTTCTTCTACTTCTCACAAGTCTTCTTCTTCCTCATCATTCCAGACAGATAGACAAGACATAGGAAAGGGTTGTGCATTATGTGCAACCTCTATTCCCCACTCTTCTAGATGACTATTGGATTCAGGTTCTTCACACCATATGACATCTTCTCGGGATTCATTCTCTTCTTTTGAGGCTTCTCCTACGCCACACATTTTGATGGGGAAGAACACTGTTATGACTGCATGTGGGAAAGGTTCTATTGACATTAATTATGGTGCATTCCATGATGTACTATGTGTTCCATCTTTGTCCTCTAACCTTCTCTCTTCTATTAGATTACTCACAGTGGGACAGAGAAGATAGTTGAGTTCACACGAGATTTAGTGCACATCAGAGACAATGGGACAAACAATATTGTTGCAACAGGGACAATTGATCATTCCTCCTACTTGTGCTCTTTCTCTCATTTTGGTCCACCATCTCCACTGTCGGAGAATAACTCTCCTTTTTTCACGAGAGCCTATTGAGGTAATGTCGGATCACTTGAATTTATGTGTTGTTCTTGAGACCAGTGTTGTGACTTTTACACCTCCACCTCCTGTTGAGTTTACATTTGTTCAACATGATTCCTCTTCAACATTACCTAACATCGCTGCTCTATGCATCAAACCACCTAGTCCAGTTTTTGAGGACATATCGGAGGACATTCATCTCCTCTTAGATGATGGATTCAGCACATCTATTGGCCCACCTTCATTGGAGATTCCATTACAGGAGTCTCATGCGTTCTCTTTTGAACATTAGCTAGGCCTTTTAGTTTCTCCTCACATTTAGGGGTTTCCTCTTCTTTGTCCAACATCCCTGTTTCTTCCACATTGGAGCCACATTGGTCCGATCATTAAAACATGAGTTCTATCATTCTGAGGGGGCTTTAGAGTCTCGATCCTCTCTCATGAGGGGTTGGTTGTACTTATGGTTTTGAGAGTCTTTTGAACCATTGCATTTCAACATGTTTTTTCCGTCTATTTTTGGAGTAGAGTTTTTCCCCATGTGGTTTTCTCTATTTCTCTACTTTACAGACATTTGGTTGTGATTGGGTACCTGATCAGGCCTTGTTGCCGGGACCCAAATTTCTTGCTTTCAGTAGTTGGTTCTAGGTTTTTAGCTTTTCCCTAAGTTTATCTTAAGGAGGGGTGTTAGAGTAAAAAGGTATTTTCACTTATTAGTTAAATCATTATTGATTTAATTATTTAGTCACTTTTTATTTCTAGTTCACTTAAGCTAAACTTTAGGCATAACATAATTAATTCTTTTATTAATTATTGATGCAACCTAGGTTTCTCCCTTTTAGGGCTTTTCGATCTCCTTTATAAGGATCAATCTCTTTGTAATTATTATTCCCTCTCTAAATGAATATTTCATCTTTCAGAACATTATGTGTTGTGTCTCCATTTTTTGCTTTTGTGACAGGTTTTTGCTGCAGTGGATCTTGGTGATAGAATTCTTTGAATTCTAGCAAGCTTAACCTTGGAGGAAACTCTATGGTTAAGCGTGCTTGAGTTGAAGCAATATTGGCATGGGTGACCTTCCATGAAGGCCCAATGCTTCACCCATGTGAGCATCACCTAAATGCAATGAGTGTTGTTCCATTCATTATCACGAGAGATGAGTTCTTGTGAAGCAGTACTCATGAAACATGGGTCAATGAGTTTGACTAAAAAACTACACAGTTGAATCCTAATAGCAATATTGCAAGTTATTTAGAGTATGAGGTTTACCTTTGACTAGGAAGTCGTTAGAGGTTTTGAGTGCTTAGGGAACCCTAGAAACCTCTGATGCTTCTCACTCCTAGTTGAAGTCTTGACAAAGTGTTTTGCATAGTCATTAACAATTTCTAAGGTTTGCAAACCACCATCGACACTGATAGAGGTTCACAAATCATCTTCAATGTTGACCAAGAGGAGGATCGGGCAATTAAATGATAAGTTCTTGATGGGGTTAGAACCCTCGATACGAGTTGAATTTGGTGAACATGGTGAAGTTCTCGTTGAGATGAGAACCCCAATAAGGAAAATGAAGCACACATGCGCAAGTCTTCAAAAGTTCAATATTAAGGGGGACTAAAAGGATGTCTACAATTTTAGTTTAATTTTTTCTAAGAGTGAATTGACGAAGTCTAGAGCCAATCAAAGTTGGGAGTGGTTTGCGAAATCCAGTGAACCCTCGATGGAGCTCTTGGTCACTCGTGAATCCCTAATGGAGGGAGGAGGAGGACATGGAAGAATGTTAAAAAAATATGTAAGTCTGAGTGTTTTAGGAACCCTTGGAACTGCCAATTGGTTTCCAAGCGGTGACTGAGTCTGGATGAGTGAAATTGAAGGCGTTTAATGACAAGTGAAAAGTGAAGAATGAAGAAATTGAAATTCTGGGTGTTCCCACACTCCTTAGAACCCCCGATTTGTTCTTGTTCTTGCCTAGGGTCTCAAATTTGTTCTTGATTGACTGTGAATTAATGATAAAGCACTAAGAACATTTCAAACTGCCAATTGAAGCTTGTAACTTGTGGTTTTCACCATTAAAAGGAAATATTAAGATTAACTGAAAACCATTTACATGAGAAATTGAAATTGCAAACACACTTATTCTATTATAGAGGGAAAATCAATGTGTCAATGCTAATGCCGACTCTAGACTGTTACAAGTAGTTGCACACAAGGCTTGTTAAGTTCAAGTGATAGGTGTCACTTCCTCTTTGACATGCAAAATTATTCTATACCTTTAAGAAATGATTTCCAATCATTTTTAAGGGGTCAATATCGAATCCAAAAAAAGGTCTAAGAAAGGTTTATTCTATGACTTGGGAGAAGCTATAAAGGGAAGGTTGATATAGGTATATTGTAGGTGAGTATGTGTTTGTAAGCCATTATGTGATAATACTATTGCATCCTGAATTGTGCACATATAAATATCATATTGCAATGTAGTTGTCTCCAGTCTAATATGTAATAATCAAGTGTTGTTGATTTCTTCCCACATTTATTGTGGTGAATTGTTATTAGTGATTACTTTTTGTTCAAGGGATAGATTAAATGCTTTCATGAAACTAGTAGAAATTGTATAGCTTTGGATGGATTGTCAAGTATGATTGCATGGTAGGCTTTTAGAGGTCGCAACATAAGGTGATATTACATTAGCTTACTATTGAGATATATTTTGGTGTTATACAAAATGCATGACATGCAACTTTGTAGCACATGATAGGCATTGATCAGTCCTTTGCAATACAAATTTCTAAAATTGTTTTAAAACTAATAAATCTTAAGCCATTTTTACTTATTTGTAATTATTTGCATACTTCATGCTATAATTGTAATGTCGATAGGGAATGGAGTAATCATGTATGCAATTGTGGAACTCCTTGTGATAACCATATGAAGTCTTTCATTTGCTAGGCATTATAATACAACTTTGTCTAATATTTACATTTAGTGCCAGTAAGGTAAGCCCCCTAGATTCTGCAGAGCTTGAAGTGTAGGCCATGAAAGTATGAAACCTTCATCCCATTCATTGGCTAAATCTCTTAGTGTATCCAAGCATAAGACCTAGCGAATCTTTAGGATTCATTGAAATACAAATTTAGGAACCAATATAGTTTTGACAAGAAACCCTCACAACAAATTAATGTATAAGACTAGTATAAAAGCCAACTACCAATGTTCAATTATCATCCATTAGAAATGGAGTCTAGGGAATGTTGAATGAATTCATAGCCTCAGACTATATTAAGAAATATTCACGTCACCTTCTTGTGCATCATTTAATGGAAGAACATATTTAAAACATAATATAAGTTGTGTGAAAGGTATGAATAAGTGAATAAGAAAAAGGAAATGAATACAATGTGTAATTTAAACTCACAATCCACACAATCACATAATGAAGCCTAAGAACTATGGATAAATAAAATGATAAATAATAATACCAACACAAAGGCCTTAGGAGAGCCCATTATTTCTTCAAAACTGCTTGAATGCTTTGGTATGTGGGTTGCTCTTCAAAATAGCTTAACCACAATTGCAAATGATATGATAGTGAAGGATAAATGCTTGATAGATGCTAGCTCTTGATTGAGAATGTTTGATAGACACAAGTGATAATTTAACTATAGTGTAGATGCTCAAAAGTGTTAGGAGTGTTCTTGATAATGCTAGCTAAGGAGAAATGAATGAGTGGTCTTATTTATATGTATCACAATAAATTTGGTCAATGGTGGCGATCAATTAACAAGATCATTGGTTGATGAAATTGAGAGAAGGTAAGACCTATAATACACATGGATTGATGAGGTGGAAAGATAAATTGAGGTGTAAATGCATAGAGGAAATAAATAAAATACTAATTCTATTTATTTGAGGTGGGAAAATTAAATAAATTATTTGAAAATATATAATTTGAGGGGAAAGTATTAGCTAATTAAATAATTTTCAAAACTATTTAATTATGGGAGGAAAATTATTTTATTAATGTTGGAATAAAAATTGTAAAAACTATTTAATATTTATAGGAAATTAGCTTTTTTTTGTTGAAAGAGGTGTAAATGCTTTTAACTTGGAGCTATCAATCACCATTCTCATTTAAACCTTTAACAACACCATTCTAAGTGGTGTTTGAACCTTGATGACAAGAACAATACTACCCCAACTTAACCATCACACCATGTTGATACTGACAAATACTAGCTTAATTAAATAATAAACTAGTCATGGATCAAGACCAATTAATTAAACTAAGAAAAAAACTTAATTATGTTGATAACAGTGTAGTTTTAGCTAGCCATGGATACGCCAGTGAGACTCACAATGACGAAGGTTCATAATTACTTCTTTGGACGCGTAACTAATGTACGACTGCCTCGATCGATAATTTTGGATGATGAATTAGTCATAACAACCGTGAAATAGATCTTGGGGAAGGATTTTCTAAACAATGAGGATAGGTATAGGGTGAACACTAATATTGTGTCACGATTTGTGGACTCCTTGTTAGACCTTGATAAGTCAAAGGGCATGATTGACCATTTAACTAGGGGGCTATTTGGGAATGACTACACTAAAGGCCTAGATGAGGTCTCGAGGGCAATGTAGCTAGGAATTGGGGTCTTGCTGGCCGCTGACCCAAGGGCATACCTTGAGAAGGATGTAGTGGTGCCTTGGTGACCATTTGTGTCCAATTTTTGGACAATGACAATTTTTGCACACAAGAAGCGGGTACGCCATGCCTTGACATTTTTGAAGCAGTTGGCTAGAGATGATGCTATTGAGCAAGGCTAGTTGGATGAGTTCCATGTGCTAATGATTTTTGAGCAAGGCTGGGATACTTTAGACAAAAAAGAGATGAGGGAAGTGGAAATCCATCTTTTCAACAAGGCAGGAGAAGAGGGCCCTAGAGATGACTCTAGCAAATTCTCTAGGTCATGTGGCCAACTAGCTCTGTCAAAGGAATGTGAAAAAGTACTTTGAAATTTTGAAAGATGTTGCTCATTTTGCCCTCTTTTGAAAATACTCGACAATATATATACTTGTACAAAGCTTACACACACATACATATACATATGTAGATATATGCATATGTACATGTGTGTGTATATGTATGTTTGTATATATTAATATATATGTATATATGTGTATATATATGTATGTGTATATATGTATATATGCATGTACACACACACACACATGTGCACGTGCACACATACATGCATATATGATACAACCACGGTAGGAGGGTCCAAGGAAATGAATAGTCCAACCTTGCAGCAAGAGTTACACAACATAAACTCAAAAATTTCAAGAAGCAAGTACACAAATCTAGAGTATGGAACACACATGCAACCTTTTCATTAACACGTAAAATAATTACAAAGCTTTGCAATAGAAGTCAACATACCCAACTCAAATGTCAAGGGCTTATTATAAAGAAACCTAATTATCCTTCCTAACCTATGACTGCAAATCAACCTCCTTCAAACCTTAGCTTATTGCTTTCGACCTCTTTAAACAAGAACCAAGACCCAACTTAAATACACGACTGCGACCTAACAGGTTGGCCTCAAGATTACATTTCCCAAGAGAAACAAAACGTATTACCAACTAACTCCCATTCGACCTCCGATCTAAGATCTTTAACCAACGAATAAATCACAAGGAGCAATCATACAAACAGGTTGGCCAAACATGTAGTATCATAGGAAAATGAGCCATAAGCACCGACGAGCAAGGAAATCCAACCGATTCAAACACTGACCAGTTTGAGAACATAAAGAACACATTCTAAGCACAACCAAAGAATCCAACATAACTTTAGATGCGATACTCCAAATGAGTTGCGATCATAGGAAAGCTTCTTAAAGATCTTTAGAACACAAATTTATGACCGCAACCGCCAAGGATCTGTATAACTCGACTACGACAAGAAACACAACAACCAAAGACCATAAATAGAAAAATTTAGATATTTTTGGCTGATACAAGATTGCAATGAACCCAAGATGCTCCTACATTAGACACCCGGGGTTATTTGAAAAGTGAGCCTCTCACTTTGCTAAGATGAAGGAAAACCAAAGCGGTTTAATTCCACCTGAGAAATCCATGAAGAATCCTCAACCGGTTTGTTCTTCCACTTAACAAGATATTCCTCACACTACTTTCCTCTAGTGCTTTGACCAATTCTGGTATCCAAGATATGTTCAACCTCTTCCTTCTGCTTCTTAGTATACTGTAATTCACTCTCTGATCCATCTCCCTCATTGCTGTTTGATTCATGATATTTATACAAGTCTTCTATGTTGAATATACTTGATATGTCCATGTCCTCTGGTAACTCAACTTCATAAGCATTCCCCGAATCAAACTTTCTAAAGATCCTACAAGGTCCAAAGTTCTTCCTCTTCAACTTACTATAGGTACCAACTGGAAATCTACATTTTCTCAGGAAACCATCACTGCATCACCAACTTCAAACTCCTTATGTTTCCTCTTTCTATCAGCTCTCTCCTTATACTCATCATTCATGCCTTCCAAATGTTTCTTAACTATATCAAGCAAATCCTTCATATGATCGGTAAATTGTTCTACTTCAACACTCTTGTCTTCAACACTGATATTGCTCAATTTTGTTACTCCTTTAGGATGTAAACCATAAACAATCTCAAAAGGTGTTCTCCCAGTACACCTATTCCCTAAATTATCATAAGCAAATTCTGCTTGTGCCAAAACCAAATCCCAATTACGTACCTTCTCACCAACCAAGCATCTCAGTAGATTACCCAAACTCCTATTAACAACTTCAGTCTGCCCGTCAGTTTGAGGATGAAATGTAGAACTAAAATTCAATTTTGTGTTAAGCTTCCTCCGAAGTGTCCTCCAAAAATATCCAAGAAACTTAGTATCCCTATTTGAAACAATGCTCTTAGGCAACCCATGCAATCTAACAATGTCCTTGAAGAAAAAATCAGCTATATGTACTGCATCTGATGTCTTCTTACAAGGAATGAAATGAGCCATCTTTGAAAACCTATCAACCACCACAAACACTGAATCATTACCTCTTTGAGTCTTTAACAAACCAAGCACAAAATCCATGCTAATCTCCTCTCAAGGCTTCTCTGGTACAGGTAATGGTGTATACAATCTAGTATTCTGACTATTCCCTTTAGCAACTTGACAACTCCGACACTTCTAAATGAAATTCCTAACATCCTTATGAATCTACAACCAACAATACTACTCCTTGATAACCACCACTGTCTTATCAATTCCAAAGTGTCAAAGTTATCCTCCACAATGTTTCTCCTTAATCAGACTTTCCCTCATCAATCCTCTTGGTATACATAACTAAACTCCTTTGAACAACAATCCATCCTGTAAGAAATAATCCAACAAAGAAATTCTATCGGTAACCAAAGGTTCCTTACAAACTTTCCAAGCTTCAACAAAATCAAGATCATCCTTATACAAAGTCTTCAATTCATCAAATCCAAGCATTGTCACCTTCATCTTTGTCACAAGATTCCTTCTTCTACTCAATGCATCATCTAATTTATTAGACTTACCACTCCTATGCTTCAACACAAATGAGTAACTCTGTAAGAATTTAACCCATCTCATATGTCTCTGATTCAACTTACTCTGACTATGCAAATACTGTAGCCTGATGATCAATATACAACACAAACTCCTTAGGTAATAAGTAATGTCTCCACTTCTTCAAAGCTTGAACACTAACATTAAATCCTTGGTCATAAACATAATACTTTCTCCTTGCATCATTCAAATTTTTGCTAAAGTAAGAAACCGGTCTGCCTTCTTGACTCAGTACAACTCTGATTGCACTTCCACTAGCATCACAATCTACTTGAAATACCTTACTAAAATCTGGTAGTGCTAACAGAGATTGTTTAGCTACCTTTTGCTTCAACAAATCAAAGCTTCTTTGTGCTCCATGTGTCCATTTGAATTTGTTTCTATCTCCCTTCATTGTCTCAGTAATAGCATTGCAAACAAAACCAAAATTCCTAATGAACTTCCTATAAAAACTTGCCAAGCCATGAAATGATCTTACCTCACTAACACTTTCAGGTTCAGACCATTCGACAATTGCTCTAACCTTCTCAGGATCCATCTTCAATCCTTCAACAAAAATTACAAATCCAAGGTCTACAAGCTCATTCTTCATAAAAGTACACTTCTTGAAATTTATCAGCAACTTCTCCTCTCTTAACCTCTGCAATACTTGCCTTACATGCAACAAGTGTTCCTCTTTTGTCTTACTGAAAATCAGAATGTCATCCAAATAAAATATGATAAACTTACCCATAAATTCCTTCAACAATGCATTCATTAACCTCATGAAAGTACTTGGTGCATTAGACAAACCAAAAGACATTACTAACCACTCATACAAACCTTCTTTAGTCTTAAAAGAAATCTTCCATTCATCACCTTCTCTTATTCTGATCTGATGATAACCACTCTTCAAATCAATCTTTGTGAAATTCTTAGCTCCACTCAAGCAATCCATTATGCCATCCATCCTAGGTAAAGGAAACCAATACTTGATGGCAATCTTGTTTATTGCTCTAGAGTCTGTACACATCCTCCACTGTCCATCCTTCTTAGGTGCCAATACAACAGGAACTGCACAAGGACTCAAAATTTCTCTGATTAATTCTTTCTGCAACAACTCATGTACTTGTCTATTCAACTCCTGATTCTCTGCTGGTGTCAACCGGTGAGCTACTTTATAAGGCAAACTAGCTCCAGGAATTAGATCCATGCAATGACTAATACTCCTAACCGGTGGAAAACTATTAGGTACATTATCTGAAATCATATATGTATACTCATCCAACATATCCTTTATCTCTTCAAGGTATTCACCGCTCAGATCTACATCTACAGTATTCTTTGGGACAATAACAAAACAAACATTCTCATGTCTCATTCCTTCCAAGAATTGTCTTTCATCAACCATGCAAATTCTAGCACCAATACAAATTTCCCCTTTAAAAGGTTCCTCCAATGGCATCAATCTCTGTCTCATACCATTAGCCACAAAAGTATTTGTATTTCTTCTCCCATCGTGTATAGCTTGCCTATCATATTGCCAAGGTCTACCCAACTAAACATGACGTTCTCCTTCGATGTCTTCTATTGCTTGCTGGAAGTCGTGCAAATATCTCTAGCGAGAGTTCGATGGGGTTCCCCTATTTCAAGCAATGGGGAAACATGGGAAAAGGATCTGAACATTGCACGAAGTCCTCATATCTCCAGCCAAAATGCTTCGCGATGAATTGATGCAAATCATTCTTCTCTGTGAGGCTCATAAAACAACCACATCTTTCTTCATTATGTAACAATACATTGTTCTTTACAAAGAGCTTCTCAAAATTTATGACGCCAAAGAGTGCGCCATATTTTGGCACTGAGTGATCAAAAGGGGTCCCAACAAGTGTGCCACAAAATACTATTGATCCCTAAGGGGCTCACACCTAAATAAGGGTAGTCATGAAGCTTAATAGATGTGGGACCTAGTGCATTCTACAAAGTGACCTAAGGGCTTTAGAAGCCAACTCTTCGTTCCTTAAAGGGAAAAAGGGAGAAGGAACATGCTCAAAGAAAAATCTACACTATAGAGGTGATGCACCAAATATTTTATAACACTTGATAGATCCCTAGAAAATCCTCAAAAAAACTTTAGAAACTCTCGTTCTAGGGGTATCATCTTTGGGGATGGACACAATGCGAGAGCAAGGATCCAAATAAAGGTAGATGAACCCTTGAGTTGTGTGAAAATCTCCCAAGAAATGAACATAGTATAGGAAAGCTATCACTGAGTGGAACCCAAAGAAGAGACATTCCAGAATATCCTCATATCCAAGAAGAAAATACCTTCTATAAAGGTTGAATGCAAGAAACCACACCTCGCTAGTTTGCAATCAGAGGAGCGAACCGTAAGTGGTAAAATTTGACACCCACTTCAATGAAGAAGGAAAGAGGCACAAATCATTGCTCCTCAAGATAAGTGGAAGACAAAGAGACCAACATAAATAAACTAGACTTGACTTAAATGAAATCAACATGGAACACTCTGATTAACAAAAAAAGAAAGATGAAATAGGCATAGTCTCCATCCTTTATTAAGAGAAAACATAAAAAGGCTGGAAATGAAGCCACAAAGTACATATGTTACTAAGTACATTATAGAATGATAAACCATGGCACGAAGGCTAGGAGAAATTACTTAATAATGCAACAATTTACAACTGATGGATTTATTTGTGTATGTAGATATGTAGATATATCGATACTATTATAAGGCAAACCATCAGGGTTTATATAGAATTCTCCTTTGGAGGTCACATAGAAATCACACTATCCATAATTTGGCATGAGCTTAAAAAAGATAGCTTGAGAAAAGATTTTCCTTGTTAGTATCTGCAACAACTAGGGGCCAGTTGTCTCTTTTTTAGCTTTTGACCATTTTGGGACTGGGGTTGCTTTCCTTTTATCCCTATTTGCCTCTGTATGCTGCATTTTCCCGATCGAGAAGGATTTCCTTGGGATCTACTTTGAAGTGGACAAGTGGTGATGAGCATGCAAGAAGGTGGACCTTGCTTTCATTTTGAAACGTTGTGGCCCGAAGATACGTGTCACACTGATAGGTGTTCTTGGAGCTCTTTTGGTAAAGTTGGGTCGGGAGTGCATGGTGATGGAACATGGTAGTGGAGTGAGGTGTTTGAATTTTCCCACGGTGAGCATTCAAATAATCTTATGAGGAAACTGCGATCCAAGAAAATATTAAGGGTCATGGAAGCTAACAATTGGACATGGTCTATCATAAGTACATATCTAAATCTCATCATTGTCTTAGACTATTCTAGATTAAACCAATAAAGGCGACCTTGTAAAAAAATTGCATAGACCACTTAGCTATTCATGTGATTAAGATTTGACTTAAAAAGGACCTTGGAGTAAGATTTATTAATTTTTAAGAGGAGTAAGTGATTCCCATTTACTTAGAGAGTTGGTTTTTCTAAAACAATTATCAATAGAACTAGCACTAGAAGGAGGCTAGAAAAGTTGGAAAATATCATTTCATTTTTCTTTGAGAGATACTGAAGAGATTTCAGATCTACACCTAACAAAGGGGATCTTTTACAACTCTCCTAACATAGGAAATAACAAAGTGACAAAGGAAAAGAGCCTAAACTTCAAACCCTTATGGAATTCCCATGAGTCCTTGCCATAGACCACTTAGTTATTCATATGATTTAGACCCAACATAAAAGGAACCTTGGAATATGAAATATTAATTTTCAAGAGGAGTAAGTGATTCCAATTTCCTTAGAGTTGGTTTTGATAAAACCACTATCAATAAAACTGGACCTAGAAGGAGGCTCCCAACCTAGAAAAGTTGGAAAATATCATTTCATTTTCCCTTGAGAGACACTGAAGAGTTCTCAGATTTACCCCTAGCAAAGGAAATCTTTTAGAACTTTCCTTGCATATGAAATAGAAAAGTGACAAAGGAAAAAGAACTGAAACTTCAAACCCCATGGAATCATCATGAGTCCTTGACATAACAAGGTAGCCTGCTAGTCAAAATACACCCAATTACTAAATAATTATTGCTCCTTCACAACTTGAGATGGATTAATTTTTAGTTGAAGTTCTTCCTTCAATATTAGAGGATCTTTGCATGACTTACCAAAAATCCAGAGTAGTTATGTTCAAATGTCATCTATGATGAGTCTAAGAACATTGAAGTTCGTGTCAATATTCATGGAAATTTATAATTGAGCATAGATTAAGCATGAATATGCATTTTGTATATTGTTTCCTTACTCTTTTGGACACTTTTCTTATAGCTAGCACCTAAACATGCTCATGAATCCATTACCATATAGAATCAATCAAAAATCAACTTCTTAAACTAGTTCAAAATTTACAATGATCTCGCTATATTATACGATTTATTTTTTCTATGTAAGAGAGACACCAATGAGCTCCAAAATATATACAACACTAGGTTTCATTGGATATATAAGAAGTTGATAGATCCATACTTCATAGCACAAGAAGTTACAATTTAAACCTATTTTAGGTCTCTTGATCATTTAACTAGTTTGTTTATAATAAGATTACTACCAAGAAACATAATTTTTTGGAAAAGGTTCACAACAAGATTGTTACTTTTTCATAGCAATTGGATTTTCAAGTGAGGGCACTCTATGATAGTTACCTTAACTTGGTTTACATGGTCTGGGAAATCAAATCCCTACCACCAACAATGCTTTGATAAAATACATGTCATTGTTGAACTTGATTATGATTATTGCTTATTTAGGAAAAAATCCACTCCAATACCAACCTATGGAAATATCAGATCACTCAACTCGCATGATAACCTGCCCAAGAAATGGATATGAGGTCCATTCTACAAATGGGTTATTCTTGACAAGAAATGTTCTTTTGAATAACAAAACCAAATAGTTTCTCTTATCCTATACTGGATTGCACAACCAAATTTTGATTTAGTGGCCATGAAGAAGACCCTATCATTGGTCACCAATGAACTTACACATTTAAGGGTGAATCCATCCCAAGTTATTAATCAAAATTTATATAGTGAGGATAATGCTCAAAATGGTAGTTCAAACAATCAAATATTTTGAAATAAGAGTTATAACCCACAAAGACCCAAAAAAATGTGGAACACCAGACAAAATAATGGGGGTTTCAAGAACACCTTTGAGGGCACTAATAAGGTGAACATGGTTTATTACATGCTAATGTAAATATGATGACTAATGGATGTAGATTTCACGACGTTAGAGATAACTTTGAAGATAGTTTCTTGATATGCAAGGGATTCCAAGACTAATGCAAATAGATAATCTTTTTACTATTGCTCACATGAATGCTATGATGTTGGATTCACATGCCTTAGTTGATGAGAGTTTTAAGAAGGAACTAGAGAAAATAATCTACTTCTCCATTTGAAGATGCAAATAATCTAGAAGTCCCCTAAAATATATTCCTTCTAGTAAGGAAATCATGATTGCAACTATATAAGTAAGAAATAGGTACTTATGAATTAAATTCCTCTTAGAGGTGGTCCCACTCCTCTTGATCCCAATGACAATAGTAACCATGTTGGTCCTCATGCACCTTTAATGACTTAATACAAGAAAATGAAACCACTATTAACACACACTTGAAGAGTGTATAATTGTTACCAGTTCTCGATTATGAGAGGCATAATTCTGCTCCTAGGTCATAACTTCCTCTACTAATTAGTGACTATGAGACCTTCTTGTATTAATGTGTATCCTAAACCTTTTCCCATGCATCAATGACTATAAAATGACCCTTAGTCTCAATTACTCTAAGAATAGGCACAATAGTGAATTTCTACTTGAGAAAATGAAAGACCTCTTCACATTTCTCTACCCACTCAAATTACTTTGCTTTCCTTTCCTTCAAAGGGAAGTTATAGGGTTGGAAATCTTTGATAAATTCAATATAGACTTTTATAATTTCTAGCCAATCCCATGAAGCTACACACTTCATGCATATGCTTGGGTGAAAACAATTCTAATAAACTTGATATTTGAACGATCAATTACAATCCCTTGTATTGCGATAATTTGGCCTAAGTATAGTATCTCTTTCTTAAGGAAAGCACACTTTGATAACTTGAAATAGAGTTTATTCTCTTGGGTCAACCCACAAATATAGTTCCCATATTTTGGTCAAATCAACACAGTGAAATTAGTATTTTGCACCTAATCATCACCATCTGACACTTTTAGAAGATAAATGATTAAGAATTTTAATTGAAGCAAACTACTGATTTGTGAGATTTTTTGTATAGATTATATTTAAAAAAAGAAATAAATTGTGAATCCTTTTATGTAACTTTTACTAATTAGAAATAATTTTTTCAATAAATCGTCTTCTAAGTGGTGCAGGATCATGCAAGAAAAATATTTGGATTCAACAACACCAAATTGAAATTTTATAATCTCATATCCTCGTATTGGCTTAGCTATGTGGAATTTTATCTCATGTAGGGATGTTATCACACCCCATGTATCCTGGGAAATCAATGATGGTTCACAAGCTCTATTCTGGGTAGACTCTTGGAATGGTTATCCTCCACTGATAAAAAAAATGAAGGCCTACAAAATGCTAGACAAACCCTCTCAACCACCTAGGTTGTTAAAGTAAAGGGCTATTTGGACAGTCAAGCATCCACTTCTTAGATAGAAAAATGGAAAGATTTTAGTAACCTGCCATTCCTCTAGTAGGAAAAGGACTTTCTAAAAAATTCGCTATTGGTAAGAATCATCTTCTTATCTCCTGTAATGAACGAACTTTTTTGGGACCTAACAAGATTAGGTAATTATTTAGGGAAATAAGGCCATGAATCCCTAATAAGACAAGGAAATATGTTGAAACACTAGAGGGCTTTATCCTTCTGCTATAATAACATGATTCCACCAAAGGTGGTTTTTTTCATGGCTAGCTCTCAAAAACAAAGTTCTAGCCAACTCAAGGCTTAGTAATTAGGAATAGCTCAAATAAGTGTAATTTAGTAAGCCTTGAGCTCGATAGAACTTTGTTTTTCAGAGATCAATTGGAAGATGTTAACCATCTAATTGTAACCTACAAATTTAGCCAACAATCCTGGTATTTCCTCATGAAGAAAATGAACTGAACTTATCCTTTTCCATATAAAATTTGGGGCCTATTTTCAAGTTGACCAATTTTATACAAGTCTTCTTCATTTACATGCATCTCGAGAATAATACCACCAAGGGTAATTTGGGGTATCTGGTGGGAGAGAAACAAAATGATCTTTAGACATCTTTAGGAAGAATCAGAGAAGGCATATTTTAAAATTGATAGGGCAATCCTAGAAAGAGTAAATGCCTATATTGTCAATAGTAAAACAATAGAGGCAACATTTATTAATTGGGATTCATAAATTTTGGAAAGTTGGAAGGGTCTAAAATTACCATTCAAGGGTAGTCTCCTCTAGATTCCTTCTCAAAAGATTGACTAAATAATTTCTACAAATCAAAATTTGATGGTGCATCCACATACAATTTGGGAAAATCAAGGTGTGGGCGCATGATCAAAAACTATAAGGGAAGAGTTCTGAAGGTGACACCTTACATTTTACCAGAGGGCACAAACAACTTTGCTGAAGCACTAGCCCTTCTTAGAGGAGTTTTAACAGCTAAAGAACTCAATATAAAGGTAATTAAAATTGAAGGAGAATCTCTTATCTTGATAAATGCTTGCAAAAAAAGTCACATTATAAATTGAAAGCCTAGATGTATTCTCCAACAATCTTGGAAAGAAATTGTTGAGTTTCATTCATATGAATTCATCCATAACTATAGAGAAGGAAATAAACTAGTACATTGGATAGCAAATAGAGGGTATAAATTAATAGGGTCTAAAAGTAGCTCCCTTTCTCATGAATTTTTTCAAGAATCCCTTGAAGGATTGAGAATTGTAGAGGGAAAAATGAAAAATGATTATCAATGTACAGCTCAATGTCCTCCTAATCAAATGACCTCTCCCATTTATTGGCTTGCCTTTGTTGCATCTAGCCACATCATCTTCACATTTTTTGTCGATTATTCATATTGAGGTAAGAAATACAAATCACTTGTAACATCATTTGGGAGGGTGATGTGGAAATCATGTCATAGTACCTCTCCTATTGATTTACATCAGATCAAGGTACTTTAAATATATTGATAACAATCTTTTCTCTGTGTAGGTATGATGATGCTAGCTACCTCCTACAATTATTACTTGGCAATTTCATAACCTCCTTTCATAATTATTGGGAATGTAGATAATTTTAATTTCTTTTCATCTTTCTCTAATCTCACCACATTGCCATCATGTTGTGTATTGTATGTAGAGGTTGTTAGCGTCTCAAATGTTTGAAGCTTTTTGTTGGCTTTTTTGAGGGGTTTGGCTTTGATTCTTGCATTTCCACTTCTTTTCATGCCTTTCTCCTCTTCCTTATATTTATTCCCCCCCTCCATCTTTTTTACCTTTCATTTTTGCATTCCCTTTCACTTTTCATTCATTCTTTTCCTCCATCTGCTTCTTACATGTGGCTCTTTCTTTTATCTACTCTTGATCATCCTTGCCAATATAGATATATCTCTAATTAGCAAAAGAACTTCTCTGTGTATCCTAGACAATTAGCTCTCAAAATTTGACAAGTTCTCACTAGAGTCTTTGAGTAAAATCTTCATTTTTCAATGGCCCAGAGTTGAGTGGGCCTTGAGATGTGTGGTGGGGAAGAATGTTCTTGATGCCTTCCCACATCTTCTCTATCCAACAAAAGTGGCTAGTATGTTCCTTTCTAATGCAATGAATATTCTTCAATCTTATGTTCTTGTGGTCAAACTAGCTGTGAACTATGTGGATGATAAATATTTTCCATGAAATATCCTTGACTTAGCCATCAAGGAGCATGACCTGCACTCAGGTAGGACTCTAGTCGATGGTTTGTTCAGGAGATGATCTCCTTAGGAACATAGGTTTTCTTTATTTTTTTTCGACCTTGAAAAGGTCCCTCTATTCAAAGGATGAAAAGAACTTAACTCTGATCTAAATCCACGCAAACTTGAGCTTGGGGAGAGGTTGTGTGACAATTGTTGATAAGTATCAAGCTTTGCATTTTCTCATCACCCACCAAAAGCATACTCCAGTGCGTCTTTATATTTAGTTCTATGAAGAACACATCAATGATGGTTTCAATGAAGTAGAGGAAAGGATATTCTATTATGTGTATTACATTTTAAGGATAGTTTTTTCACCATAATGGACAACACATCCACTTTTGTATAAGGAAAAAGTAAAATAGCCATTCTAAAATTGTGAAAGTATAACTTGGGATTTCAAATGTTTTGAATGGAGGTTGCCCTATTCTTCCCATTTTCAGTTTTTGAAGGGTCCTGGTATAACGTGGATTTTATTATTTAATTCTCATCCTTTGTAAGTATTTGATATAGTGAGGTTGATGGCCTTGGTCCTCCCTCTGAAAATTTTGATATTATACTTTTGTATTTACAAATATTGTTATTAATAAAATAGTATAGGCTTTTAGCCTTTTGCCAAAATTTTTTTTACTAATTTTTTATAGTAATAATAATTTTTAAAAGTGAATTTATGCCATCATGCATAACATCTTTTATAAAAATGATAAAATTTTAATCTTCAAAATATATATTTGTCATGCCAATATATAGTGCATTTATATTTTTCAAATTTTTTTGTTGCATACATATTTTTTAATTAATTTTTGAAGTGAGAGTAATTAAGGTGTATGCTGTCATTCATAACTTTTTGAAATGAGGATATTAAGACCTATGAAAGTGATATGTTTTAGAGTTTTTCTCTATTTTCCAATATTTCCATGTGTGAAACAAAGCCCTTAATGTTCGATGAAACATCTACATTCATAAGAAATAAAAATAAAAATAATAATGAAATCAAATATATTTAAAATTATACTTTTTGGAAAACTTATAATAAGAGCTAGATACTTACAAAATGTAACTTCTAAATCAATAATTTGACCTCCCAAAAGATTAAGTAAAATCAAGATGACTGAATTCATCTTCATCATGGAAACCGTCAAATATTAAGTAACCCATTATCTAAAAGACCACAAAGAACATAAGAGTTTCTATAATCATTTCTATAATATCTACATGTATATTATATCCTTATTTTAATATTTTTTTGAAAGCATCATCAAACCTATAAGTTAGATTATATATAGTAAAATACTGAAAACAAGGATTGCCTCTTTTCATGTTACTGTTTGACAACTTCTATACTTGATAGATTTTGTCTATAACATATATAATATCCTAAGATTACATTAAGCATTATCTTTTATCATTGAAAATTTATTAAATTTATTAGCATTTCACCAAATCATGTTGGGGAATGTTCGAGTCACTCAATAAGATTTGGGATAAAGTTGTATCTTTAATTTAGCATACATTTTTATATATATTAAAGATAATTTGTTAACAAGATAGTACAAATAACTATTTTTGTCAGATCAGGAAACTCTACCCCGCCTCATTAAGAACAAAAAAAACCAGTTCTAAACATTTGTTGTAATAGTAAATACTCTATCCATGCTACAAAAAGACCTATACTGTACTTATAATTGGTAAATAAATAATATTTTAAACCTGACCTATAAACATAAACGAATCATACAGAAAGAGTTAAAAGTGCCTCAATATTTTTGTTGTCACTAAAAGTTTCAAGACCATCCGAGTCTTGTTGTGGAGCTTCCACAATAAGACCCTTATTGGATCTCATCTCCTCACGACCAATACCCTCCACCTCAATTGTGCAAAATCTGGTTTTACCGTTTTCTTTAACTTTAAAAAGAAAAATCTCTTCATCTGTGTTGTTATCATTATACCTTTTGAAAAGTTCTTTGAGTCCTTGCATGAAGGGTTTATTCTCCTCCTTGTTGAATCTTTATGCCTTTCCATATAGGACTTTAGAGGAGTTAACTGTGAGTAATCTATTTTCAAGAAGCATCACAAACTTGTGCATTGAAATCTCCATTGTCATGGCTACCTGCAAGGCAACAAAAAGAAGTACGAGTCTCTATTTTGGATCAATAAGTAGTCTCTATTTCCCTTGGCAATTTTCCTTATTTCTAAGAATCCATAAATGTCATAAAATTTTAGTAGAAAGCATATTATTATATAAATTATAGAGTTTAGGTAATTTCGTGATGTTACCAAACAATATTTCATTCGAAACAATATTCTAATTTCAACCATCTAGATCACTACAAAATATATCCAAATCTCTTTATCAAAAACATAATAAAAATTATGTGTCTTACTGTATCTACTTGTCTATAAAAAATACATATTTCAATATCAAAATCTTGCTTGTTATAAGGCAATTTTAGCAGAATTAAGAGTTGTTTAAAGCAAAATTTTTTGATTTCAAAATAGTGTTCCAAACACCCTTGGTAAGAACCTACCAATTTTTGTTAGAGAGTGCCAAATTCTATGAAATATTAAGATAATAAAATATGGAAGAATTATTGCTAATGGTTTTTTAAATCAATTTACTATTTAATTTCACCAATTTAATACCATTAGACCAAGTAAGACTACTATACCATTCCAAGTTTGAAGACGATGCTCTAGAGGGGTTAAGGAACTTGCAAGTTTCTCTTAGCACCAAGTATGTTCTCTAGTGAGGTGCAAGGAGATTGTATTAAACTATGAAGAGAAGCCCAAGTTTTCACTACGACATTGGATAAGATGTCATCAAAACATATGATACCTCTATAATACCAATTTTTAGTTGAGCAACCATGAAAAAGAGCCAAGGGGTTATCTTGATAAAAAGGATTCTATTAGATCGATCTAATTTCATTAATGACATTATTTTTGGTAAGAAAAGGATTAGAGATGTTAATCCTAATTGTCTCCCATGTAGCTTTCTAGATGCTCTTGAAGATTCTATAGCCTAAGGGAGACGTTGGGAAAGTTCCGACAAGTAAATCACCAAAAAAGAGCAACTTTTAGGACTTGTCCTTCTTGGGATAGAGTTTTTGATATTGTGTATGACAAGAAATTTCAATGGTTCCTATCCACCATATGCTTTAATAATCCATTTGGCAACTTAGATCGTTCCCTGGTTCTTCAATTATTCAAACCCAAACTCCCCCAACACTTATCCATAGAATAATAGTTGCATTTTATAGAATGTTGTTTACCATTCGTTTGCCATCAAACCGAAGGAAAATTATAATTTTTTAATATCATTACTTTGGTAGCCACTGAGAATCTAGACAAAAGAGTCGTACAAACTGTATGAGGAGAGAATCTTTTGATAAACCTATACCCTTCCTAAGAGGGACATGTATTACTTATTCCATTTCTTCATCTTGCTGCCAATCTTCCCTTTGATCCACATCCACATATCCTTTAGGAAAGGGTTAAGAGCAAAGGGGATACCAAATTATTTGACCTTTTCATTATATCCTCCCCAACCAAACTCCAATTTTGAAAACCTACGAGGTGTTGAATCGTGCTAACCAAGTAATACAAATTTAGATGTAGAAAGCTTGGCTCCTAGGCCTTATAAAATAAATTGAGATTAGTTATTAATAAATCCACATTCCCTTCATTTATCTCAAATAAAAGAGCAGTAACATATGCAAATTGGATGTTCACAAGATCCTCTCCATTTGGGAGGGAGATATCTTTGACTCTTGGAGAAAAAGATGAGTATCTAAGTAGGTAGTAGTGTGCATCAAAAGCAATGAAAAAAAATTAGGAGCAAGGGGATGACTTTGCTTAATGGACCTTCCAAGTTTGGAAGTTCCAAATTTAGATCCTTTTTTATGAGCTTGAGCCACTACATCCCTCATGAGGGTATGAATCCATTGGTAAAAGCTGGTTGGGCAGCCAATTAATTCAAGAGCCATAAGAAGAAAGGACCATTATATTCTATCATATGCCTTCTCAAAATATGGAAGAAACATATCAGAGTTTTTATTTAGAGATTTTGGACCATTTCACCGCCTCCTAACTTATCAAGAGGTTCTCAAGGATATATATAGATTTTATGAAGCTGGTTTGAGGAACTTGGGGAGATTATGAACAAACCTATGAGAAATAATCTTAGAAATAATTAAATAAGAAATATTCAGAAGGGTAATTGGTCTCCAATTCTTAACGAGTTTTTGGTCCCCTTCTTTGGGTAGGAGTTTGATGACGACTCTATTAACATTATCTCTAATCGCTCCTCTTCTTAATGCCTCTTGGTATACTTGAATTAAATCTTCGTTGATCCATTCACTATTAACTTCGTATAAATCATTTGGAAGTCCATCTGCACTAGGAGTATTATCATTGTAGAGGGTCTAAATAGTTTTTTCAACTCCATCCAATGTGATATCGTTACTGAGGTTGGTAATGTAATCATCAAATAATTTCTTAGGCATGAGAGATTTGCATGTGTCTCTATCCTTTTGGCACCATGGGTTCTTCTCTCCTGAAGAGAATAACTTCTTGTAGAAACCTAAGAACAATGCCTTTATTTATTCTGTTCTTACACTGTGTTGTTCTCACCCAAATTTAATCAATCCTTTAATTTGACCCTTAATAGGTTGAATAAAAATTTAGACCCGTTATCTAAATTTCTCAGCTAGTTCATCTTGGTTTTGGCTTTCAACCCTTGGATTTTCATACTTTGTATATTTCTCAATTCTCAATATGTTTTTAGCTTTATTAGCTTCATTCTTTTCTATAGTTGTGAGATCTTCTTGGAGACTTCTTTCTACTTCTATTGGAATAGAAAGACAATGAACAACTCTACTATTATAGGATGAAATCCAAGCTCAACCTGTTTAACCCCATCGAGGGAAGGAAGGATAACTTTGAAATCACTTGGTACAATTATAAACAAGGACATAAAAGAATATATTACAAACTTGACATGTTCTATGTTGAAAAGGATTTTTTTTTTTTTTTTTACTTTTGAGGTTTTCAATGATGGGTGCAGTGTCATGGTATAATACCCCTATACCCTTTCTAACCACCACCCCATTCAAGGTAAAGTGTTTTCAAATAATAATAACAAAAATTTTCCTAAAAGGGATGATAACTTGATGATGAGTGTTAACCTTCTAAAAGATGAGGATTATTTGAATGCTATCAAAATATTAAGGCAATTAAACACTTGAATGATGAAAGACAAATTTTCTATTGAGAAATGGGAGCAAAATACTAGTAGTTGGAGAACCATCTTTCAAACTATTGGTAAAAAGTAGGTGATCGATTACACGAGGATGGAAACTACCATAAATGAACATACATTTTCATATTTTATGATATCAAAATATTTTCTCAAATCAATCTGAATAATAACCACAACGAGAGACAATTTTTAAGGACTAATGATTAGATCTTATGTGAAATTTAAAAATCAAAATTTTCAAATGATTGATACTAATGGAAAATAGCACACACTAGTTCCTACTTTAATGATGCACAATAAATCTTACCTCCAAATGTACTTTTTATTTTTATTTTATAAATTTTTTTTTTTAAATTACTATTTACTATATTGGCTTGCAAAGCTCATGAAACAATATCATTCAAAATTGTGTTCTAATTGTATCACCTTGCATGAGTCTTACTACTAGATTTTTGAATCTTTTTTAATAATTTGACAACTTTTTAATCTTGCAACACATGCGTGCGTGCGCACACACAAACACACAAACACACACACACACACACACACACACACACACACAGAGAGAGAGAGAGAGAGAGAGAGAGAGAGAGAGAGAGAGAGAGAGATGTCCTATTTTAATGTCCTTGGAATTTCTCTTATCATTCCAGCATCCCACTCCATTTAGGACCTCCACCAAATTTCAAGGTCTTTTGGTTGGACCAAGTTTCCAAAATCGGCTTGTTCCAAGACCCTGTCATAGAAACTAACTTGGTACACCCTATTTTCCTTGAAATTTAAATTGGGGGTAGGTCTTAATGGTTAAGAAGGAAATCAAAATTCTCATCGGCCCTCTTCGAGTTTTGAGCTCCAAAAATATTTGAGAGAGGTATATAAGAAACCTACCTCTCCTCATTTTGAAATCAAGAGGCAATTAATCAATCAAGAAGGCAACCAAGCATTCATGCACAAATGATCTCAA
Source organism: Thuja plicata (assembly GCA_018584345.1). Taxonomy (NCBI): domain Eukaryota; kingdom Viridiplantae; phylum Streptophyta; class Pinopsida; order Cupressales; family Cupressaceae; genus Thuja; species Thuja plicata. Next base: position 1,203,564 of record MU223866.1, on the reverse strand, counting down.
GCATTCAAGGTATTTTCAAAGAAATCTTCTCCATTGTAGCAAGCTTCTCTCCCTTATTGATGGCCAAGTAGAGGAGACCTCAATCATGCAAGACAATCCTTCTTTTAATTACTTGACTATCAATGCAAATTGATTCCTTCTCAAGGCAAGTAGCATCAACCATAAAAAAATTGAATATTTGAGGAGTATTTGAAAATCCAGGCATTTATGAAATGCGTCCTTGATTCTTATCAACAATTAAAGACACTATAATAACATTCAAACATCTTCCAAATATGTTTGTGAAGATATACACATTTCATTTTCAGATCTAGCCCCTGCTTTACTCTAGCACACTTTCCATAAATATATTTAATTTTAATCAAGGTTGATTCCTTTACAGGGGTTTGACCAAGGAAAAGCCCTTTATACCCAACAATTCCTCTATTTTATGGTGTAGGAATAGGTGGCGCTGATTCTATGACTAGATCTAGGTTGTAGAGGAACTTACCTACAATATAAGACTCAAAATAGGAAAAAATACCAAGACAAATTCGTGCCACTTGACTTGGTCCTGGACCAAGTCGCCCCACATGAATTGGTCCCTCTAATGATGCTTCAAATTAAAATCCTAGGTTGGTGACTATCTATGGGTTTCATTGCCGATGACATAATCTGTTTGTCTGATTTCTATCAGTCTATTTGCTGAAAGTCAATTTTATTCACTATTTTGTCCTATATCTTGCATCCATTTTCCTACTTTCCATTTTCCATAAGTGAAGGATCATTTCACCCATTTAGTTCTTAGGCCTCCTTGAGCCTAGCAGGTCACCTTCCTTCTGAATGTGACTAAGGAAATAAGATCCACCCATTCTCCCCATTTTTCTTATGTTACAATAAACACACACACACACACACACACACACACACACACACACACACACACACACACACACACACACACATGTACGTATGAATATATATGTATAAATATATGTATGTATGTGTATATATATATATATATATATATATATATGTATGTATATATATGTATGTATGTATGTGTGTTTAGTATCATTCTTAAAATTATCATCAAAGTTAAAATTCTTATTTCTTATGTTTTGTTGGCTGTGTGCTAGTGTCTCTCGCGGGACTCGTGACATAGCTTAACCACATCCTATGGATTTTATAAGTCTAGTTGTTTTATTGTACATTGAGAGGTTGATATTTTTGTGCAATGACAACCACTACTTGTAACAAGTGGTATCAGAGCTTTGTCATAGGTTTGAATCTCCTCTGTGAGTGATGCAGACCTGCGACAAGTGACACTGGGGGGATTGTTGGTAGTGCACCAGCGTCCCTCATGAGATTCATGACATGGATTAACCAAATCTTGTGGATTCCATAAGTCCAGTGGTTGTATCAGGCATTTATAGGTAAATCTTATGGTGCAATGGAAGCCACTACTTGTAACAATGTTCTTTAACAATCAATGAGAGTATAATATAAAATGCCCTACAAATATAAAGTGAGAAATAATATAATATTTACTTGTAAAATCACTTAACCTACGAAAGAAATTGAACAAAAAAACCAAACATAATAAAAGTCTATCTTGCATAGTAATGGTTGTGGGTGCAGTGAACACATTAGTGGCTATAGATTGACAGACTTATTAGCTAACAACAAGTTATCTATGAATGAAATATATTCTTGTAACATAATATGATAATTAACCAATATAATTAAATAACTATAAACAACATAAGATATTTTACCATACTAAAAAGTTATCACCTATAAATGGATGCTTTATTAGGACCTATTAGACCTCACTTTGGTGATTTCAAGATCTAAATTACCGTTATGCTTGATCCTAGTAGCCTTCTTTTTCTCCTCCCACATATTTTCATCCATCCTAACACCCACTTCAAATTTGGGGCCATTCTCCTAGGAATAAGACGTTATTAACATCCTTTTCCTAGGAAGAGAGCGTGAATAACACCCTCTTTTCGTTCTTTTTGGCCCAAATCTTGCCTGAAGCCCTATATCGCGGTTTCAGTGGTAAATATGATTTTGTAGTCAACTTGGCTTATTTTTGAATCCTGAAATGATGGATTGAGTATATAAACACCCTATCTCTCCTCATTTTGATATACATTCATGATCTATAGTTTTGCAATCAATTTTTCAAGCAATTAAGTATTTGAGCAATTGGATTCAAGATTTAAAGGCAAGCATCCAAGATCTAGTTTCTCCAAGTCTCCAATTATTCAAGTCATGGAAATTCTCTCAAAATGAAGCAAGTTTATCTTTAATGATGACCAAGTAGAAGAATTATCAATCAAGAAAGAAGTCATTCATGCTATCCACATTTTTTCTCCTTCATTACAAGCAATTATCAAGCATATCTACATTGAAGATCTAGGAGTTACATTCATAGATACATACATTTGTGAGAGAATCTTTGATTCCTATTCTAAATTCCAAGGTCAACTCCTTGATTCCAAATAAATTTAAGCATCTTCATGGGTATGAGTGATTTCTACATCTGTCCATGAGGGTTTATGCAAGGTTAGTCAAAATTTACCTTTTTACATACTCTCCTTATACAATTTCATTTTATTTTCAAGGTTAATTTCTAAACATGGGTTTAACCAAGGAAAACCCCTTTAGAAAACCTTTTCCCCATTTTTTGTGTGTGCAGGAATAGGTTACTAAGCTCTTGGAATTTTTTTGGAAAGATTGGGCATTGTCAGAGGATCCCCAAAAGTTTCAAGTAAAAATACCTAGAAGAGGATGTTAATAATGCCCCAATCCCTACAAATCAGGCTCAAATTTCACCTGCAGGTTAGTTCCATTTTCTAGATCCCATTTATGTACATTATAGGTTGTTGGGAGTTTTTATTAGTCTGGTATTTCTAGTTTTTCAGCTACTTGTCTATCTTTCTATCTACTTTGCATATTTTCTATCATTTCCACTTTCATCCATTCCATATTTAGCAAAGGATCACTGTCCCATTCAATGCTTGAGTCTCTTCTTGAGCCTAGTGGGGCATCTTCCTTCCGACTGTGCAATTATGAAAAGGGAGGTGTGATCTACCTATTTGCCTCCGCCTTTATTTTCCTATTGTTCATTTTGGTGAACTCGACTTTTCCTACATACTTTTGATATTGGTAGTTAGATCCTCTTTGCATGCATTTAGATATCTAGATCTCTTTTGTATTTATTGCATTAGTCAATATTTACATCATATCTTTGCCACATTGTATGCATTTAGATATCTAGGTTCACGTATTGTTCATTTTGGTGAACCGAACTCTTCCTACATACTTTTGATATTGGTAGTTAGGTCCTCTTTGCATGCATTTATATATCTAGATCTCCTTTGACATTGCATTAGTCAATATTTACATCATATATTTGCTACATTATATGCATTTAGATATATAGGTTCACCTATTTTTCATTTTGGTGAACCCTACTCTTCTTACATAATTTTGATATTAGTAGTAGATCCTCTTTGTATGCATTTAGATATCTCAATCTCCTTTCTATACATTACATTATATTTTATATTTGATTTGATGGTTAAATGTGTTTTTCATTAAATTTGCAATTATGCTTAGTTGATTTGCATCTCTCTTTCAAAGTTCATATTTGAATTATATCTATCTATCTTTTATTTTCTTGTGCATGAGTGTTATTACATTGAGTCCTAGTTATACCATTGTGGTTAGGAGAAGCCATAGACTTATGGGTTTCTTTGATCCTAAGTCCTCTATGTTTCCTGGGAATCTTGATGAGACTAACATGCCGACTAATGACATTCCTCCTATAATTGAGAACAAATCTTCCACTCTTCTCATGATGAAGATGAGACCATAATATTTCCTCCTATGTAAGTTCAAAATCTTTCCCATGAATTTGAAAAATTTGAGCAATGGTTAGGACAAGACAATTCCAATCCTGAGGTTATCTTCGTAGTAGAGGGTTTGAGAAAGATAATTCATAATCATGAACATGGTGTTAATATCTTGAATAGTATCTCTCATCTCATTGATAAAAATTCTAATCCTATTAGAAAATGTGACCAAGAGCTAGGTTTATTTCCACCTACCACTAGTGGTTATACCTCCATGCCTATTCCTACTATGCTACGCAGTGTGTCCATTTACACTCCACCTATCATAACTACTTCCGTTCAAAACATCAGTCCTAGATATGTTAGCATTCCTACTCCTATCATTCCTACTATTCCTTCAAGTGTTCCATGTATTTTCTTACCTTCATCCATGTCCACTTACAATAGTGTTCCTTTTTCATATTATATTGTTCCTTCCATTTCCCATAATGGTCCAAACCTTTTACTCATATCTCCTACCACTCTTTCTACTGATTCTACTATCAATAGATTGGTTCAAATTACATCCTTGCAACAACAAAATGATTCCATGACTCAATCTAAGTTCTACATTACTACTTGTGACATTGATAGTTCTTTGTCCTTAGACAACATTTGTGCTATTATCCCTCAATACATGAAAATTCCTCATTTAGAGACTTAAAATGGTAAAGGTGATCCCTTGACCCATGTCAAAACCTTTCAAACATTGTTTAGTGATTTCTCTCATGACCATAGGTTCATGGCTAAATTATTTCCTAGAACCTTTCGAGATAAAGTCTTGCAATGGTATTGTTATTTGCTTCTTTATTTCATTGACTCTTTTCAAAAACTTTATAATTCTTTCATCCAAAAATCACAAAACAATATTGGTCCTAATATTTTTTAAACTAATTTGATGCATTGCAAAAAAGGTATTATAGAAAAAGTGACCGATTTCATCTGTAGATTTAAGCATTTGCACACTCAGATTTCTTATCCTAAAGAGACAATTAAAACACCCAATGGTACTCTTTACATTATCGCAAAGGTTTATGACCTTCTTCCGCATGGAATCCTTATAGACTCTACTTATATGGTGAATGTGATAATTGAAGAACATCTTTTGAATAGACAACTGCAATGCAATTTCTATGACACATATGATGTGATGATCCAAACTTTCATTGGTTTCACTTATCCTACCTATGGTTCCATTACTTTTGCTGTACAAGTTGGTGGTAAAACCCTAAATCATGTCACCTTCATTGTTGTCCCAACTTTCAATTTGTTTCAAGTTAGACTTGGTCTTCCTTGGCTCACATCCATGAAAGTTGTAGTATCTCCTATTCATAATTCTTTTAAATTTTCCCATAAAGGATAAATCATCATGATTAGTCATAATCTCTATCATCCTTTAATACCTCGAGAGCCCTTTGAACTTGACATATTTTGGATTTCTATACCTCAACCAATCCAACCTCACAAAGAAAATCTCTTTCGATCCTATTAGAAATACAAAATCTAAAATATTTGTGAACTTCTAAATCCTAAGGATGTTTCATCTTGTTAACCTAGACCTAGAATTCTTCCTACATCTTCCACACCTCCTATATATGGTTATGTTCCACCTCCTACATCTTATAAAAATTCCTCCGATGTCATCTCTCAACCTAGTGTGGTTCCTTCCATTCTTCCTTTTAATGAAGAAAAGGGCCCGATGTTGATTGATCCTAAGCCAAACCAAATTTCAAGAAAAACCAAACAAAACCATTGTGCTCGTGATTTCTGTCGTAAACGTCACGCTAGACCCCATGAAAATTCTTCCTAGAACCTTTCCTCTCACAAGATGCCTTATGATGTTTTGATTCCCTTTGACCAACCTATGCATAGCCCAAGGGAGGAAGCTAATTTGAGAAATATGAAACTAAACAAACATGATAATTCTATTCGTATCTTGAGTTCTATTACAATTAATTTGGATGAACAAGATACTCTTGATGATGATGATTTCCATGTTCTTAATGCAAATGATGATATTCATGCTAGTGATTCTAATGATATGTATGAGCTTATTGATTTTAATTATGGTTTACCAGCTAGATTTGTAAAACAATTATCTCTTAGTCCTAGTGACGAACAAAGTGACCCATCTTCATACCATGGTCCTTGCTTGGAACTAGATATTGTTCTATTTTTTGTGCTTGATGTTGCTCCTATTGCTCGTTTCCCACCTTTTCTAAACACTATAGACTGAGCTGGGGGGAAAGCAATATGCTTGACTAACTCCTCTTGTGCGGTGGATTCTTTGTGTTTTCCTGTTGTAATATGCTTCCTTTGTGATGTTCTGCTTGTTATATGTTCTATCCTGATATCTTTAGATGACCCTTGTTGCTCCATTGACACAAAATGAGAAAGGGATTGACTTGTTGTGACATTCCTATATTTGTATCTAATTTCTTCTATATGTTGTGCATGTGCCACTATTCGTAAATGTGCCTTTGCATTGTCTAATTGGGGATGATGCAAAATGGTATCTACCTATTCTTTTTGGTCTTTGTGATGCTGGCTCAAAAAGACACTTCTTTGTAACTCTTACATTCCATTCTTCTAGTTCTACTACCTTTTGGGGGATGATGATAATATCATTTTGATAATGCTGACCAATGAGTTATTAGATCCCTTCATGTTCCTTTTTCATGTGTTTCATTTCCCTTGGTTTGTCCTTTCTTAGGGGAATCTCATTGTAGAAATGTTTCTTGTGGGTGCATGTATGCTCTGTTAAATCCATTGCTCCTATTAAGGTGTTTGAAATCACTTTAAAGTGGGGGCATACAACCCGCTCCTTATCTCACATTTCACACACACACACACACAACAATGCAATTTCTCTTGTAGATGACTAAGAAGATAATGCTTTCCTTACGTTCATCTTTTCATTATCATGCTCATATGCATTATATACTAGATTCCTTAATGGAGACAATCATTTCCTTAAGGACTGAACCTCATTTTCTGGATCCCTTAATGGAGATAATTCTTTCCTTAAGGACTGATCTTCCTTTCCTTGATTCCTTTGGAGACAATACTTTCTTTAGGCCTAATCACCTTTTTAGGATCCCTTAATGGAGACAATACTTTCCTTATGGACTGATCCTCTTTAATGGTTTGACTAGCATAACACATCTTGCTAGACTATCAAAACTATCTTTTGCAATGATTTCTATTTGCATGATCCATAGTAAGGAAATACCTTACTAGGTTAGTCCTCTCTCTCTCTCTCTCTCTCTCTCTCGTGATGCCTCTTTTATCTTGGTTTTTCATTTTATGAAGACTTAAGTCACTTGGGGGCTTGATGGTTGTTTGTCTCCTTGAACTTAATAAGGTTGTTCTTATGCATTGATCTCCCTTACTGTGAAAATGAGTTTGTCTCACACTCCCGATAAAGTGGGGGTAAATGTACCATCCTAAAAAGTTAGCACCCATAATTGGATACTTTATTAGGACCTATTAGACCTCATTTTGGTGATTTTGATATCTAAATGTTTGTTACGCTTGATCCTAGCAACCTTTTTTTCTCCTCCCACATCTTTTCATCCATCCCGACACCTAGTTGTATCCATTCTCCTAGGAATAGGACATTATTAGTGTCTTATTTCCAGGAAGAGGGCATTAATAACGCCCTCTTGCCGCTCTTTTTGGCCTAAATTTGGTGTGGAGTCCTATATCAGGGTTTTGGTGGTAAATCTGATTTTGTGGTCGGCCTGACTTATTTTTGAATTGCAAAATGATGGATCTAGTATATAAAAACCACATCTCTCCTCATTTTGATATAAATTAATGATCTACAATTTTACAATTAAGTTTTCAAGAAATCAAGCATTTGAGAAATTGGATTCAAGATTTGAAGGCAAACATCCAAGATCTAGTTTATCCAAGTCTCAAATTCTTTAATTCAAGCTAATTGAAGTAAGTTTTTCTCCCATGATGGCCAAGTTGAGGAACTATCAATCAAGCAAGAAGATCCTTCCTTCTATCCACATTCTTTCTCCTTCATTACAAATGATTATCAAGAATATCTAAATTGAAGATATAGGAGTGACATTCATAGATCCATGCATTTGTGAGGGCATCTTTGATTCATATTCTATATTCCAAGGTTAAATCCTTGATTCCAAGTACATTCAAGCATTTTCTTGGGTATGAGAGATTTCTATATTTGTCCATGAGGGTTTATTGAAGGTGAATCAAACATTTTCCTTTTTAAATAGTTTCCTTATGCTATTTCATTTCATTTCATTTTAAAGGTTGATTCCTAAACAAGGGTTCAACCAAGTCAAACCCCTTTAGACAACCTTTCCCCATTATTTGTGTGTGTAGAATCAGGTTGCAAAGCTGTCAGTTGGAATCTTGAAAGATCGGGAATTTTTAGAAGATACCAAAAAGTATCAAGAAAAAACACTTGGAAGAGGATGTTAATAGTGCCCTGATCTGAGGATGTTAATAATGCCCCATTCCCTAGAAATCATGCTAAGATTTCATCTGCAGGTCAGTTCCATTTTCTGGATCCCGTTTCTGTACATTAAAAGTTGCTGACATTTTTATGATTTTGTTATTTCTAGTTTTCTAGCTACTTTTCTATCTTTCTATCTACGTTGCATCTTTTCTATCATTTCTATTTTCATCCATTCCATATTTAGAGAAGGATCACTACCCCATTCAACACTTGAGTCTCCTCTCAAGCCTAGTGGGACATCTTCCTTTTGACTATGTAATTATGAAAGGGAGGTGTGATCTACCTATTTTCCACCACTTCCCTTTTTATATTGTTGATATATTATCTTGATTAAACATTAACTTTGAAGAAACAATTAATAATTAAAGAATGCAACTACTGTTATTAAATGAATTGATATATTATCTAATCTAATAGGAGAATTACTTCACATCAAGTGGCCTTTTCTTGAGGGTTTATAATCTCATGCGATAAAGAAATTAACTTAGATTGATCTCAATTATTCACGAGCATTCATAATACCAATATCAAGTAATCTTTCTCTACCTATGTCTATAATCTAGGTAGAATCCAATATCATCTAAACCACATAATCCTTGGACTTTATAGATAATCTTTGAGATAGTGATCATAAATGCTATTAAATCTTGTTATACAAATTTCATGATCCTATAGAGGTAATGACTTATAACTATATCAACAACCATGTGCAAATCATTCTAATTTAAAGTTGCAAGTTAGTCATGAACATATAGATATACTTACTCATATTTGCATTCAAAATATCATGCCATTTTAATCAATTGAAACATTGTACAAAAACCATGTATCATATATCACTATATTATATATATGGTATCATAATAGGCATAGTGCCAAAAGTCTAATAAAACATAATAGAGTATAACCTAGAGCTATTAAAAATACACCTATTATAGGTCTCATCATGTAGAAGTGATCCAAATTCTCATCCATTGAAACATCATCCTCATCCAACTTTATACTCACACAATATGATTTTATTTCCTCTATAGTTTACATTTGGTTGTATTGGTTATTTTCCACTAAGATGCAAATTATATTCTTCTCTAGTTTTTAAAGTTATCTTCCTCTATAGTTTTTATAAAGAGATCAAATTTTCTCTTGAGATCTAATCTATATTGAATTCATCTATGACTGGATATTTTGGTCTCTCAAATAGAGCCTTCTCTCAATCTCTTGTTGAATATTATCCCTTTTTATTTCAACATTTTATTGTTATTCTCTTATAAATGATGATATAAGATAATACCTTTTAATAAAGTCAATGTAGAGTGATATTGAAGGTACAAAGAACATGGTTTAAATATATGACAAAAATGAATAAATCTCATGGGATCTCTTCAAAATTTATGTTTAAATCAATATACAATAGATGAAAGGCTCTCAATTAAAAAATATAATATGGTAATGTAATAATTCTTCTTCTAGTTCTAATTAATGTATTTTTTCCTAAAATATATTAAATAAGAAGAACTATCATGGTAGATATTTAAAGAAATTATGTTGAAATTAATATATAACAATGAAACATGAAAAATATTACTCCTACTTTGGTTTGAATTTTGAAACTTTGCAACTCATGGTCCACAATGGTAGTGGGAGCCAAGTCCTCCAGTCCAGGGAACCACCCACAAATGTTCTACCCAATGGGTTTGGGGTCGTCATGGTATTGATAGAGCAATAAAATGTTGGTGTGAATGCTACCATTCTTGGAGATGAAAAATGGGATGAAGGGATCTCTATTACTAATCCTAGTGTCGATACTATTGAAGTGAGTTTTGAAAAAGTAGAACAAGAGAAATCAAAACGCAACAGTCTACTTGATGGGAGGAAATAGGCGCTAGTGGGAAACAACCATAACGAGGCTGAGCATGATTCCTTTTTGAAATGATCACAAATTAAGGAGAGCATGACTATTAGGTTTCTTGACTTAGTTGTCGATTGTATTGTTTCCTCGATGAACAATGCTCTTGTGGGTTACTTTTGTTTTTTTTACTGTAGACCAATGATTGATATGGTAAGGAAATGGGTGTCTTAGAAATGGAAGCTCAAAGGGAGCATCTCAATTAGTGTTATTCATGGAACTCTATTCTGGTTCAAGTTTACTACAAAAGAGGACCTAATTGTAATCCTTTTAGGGTCTTGGGCCTATAGAAATCATTATATTTCCCTTTGTATATGGAAGCCAAGATTCAATCCCACGACAGACTTAAGTAGGACTACTTCAAAATGGGTTTGTATGTCTGGGTCCCACTGGAATTTAGGGATGAGAAGGTTTTCTGTTGCATTGGCAATACTTTTGGCCATCATGTCTCCACAAATGACGCGACTAAGTCCAAATCTAGGTTTTTTTTTTCCAGATTTTGTGTTAATGTTGCTATAAATAAGACCCTCCTTAATTTTATTACTTTGTAGTCAAAAATAGGTAAGTGGACACAAGCCTTGGTGTATGAAAATGCAACGATATTTTGTTAGCAATGCTGTAAACCAGGTCATGTGGTCTCTGATCATAAAGCCTCATATAAGCAACCCCTTAAGCTGAAAGATATTTGCACTTCCCCCATGAGGGTAGTTGTCCCTCTTGAAGTGTATGACTCAGAGACTGGAAATGATGAATACCCATTCACTAATGGCTTATTGCAACTAATGGAAATCCCTAATAAATCGTTCAATTGGAACAACCAATCATCCCTCCATCACAAACTACCCTATTAGAGGAAAGTGAAATATCCCCTATTACCGTGAACACCAAAACACAAGCAGGGGATATTTCCTATCCCATCTCTTCTATCTTTGGAAAGAATAGGGGTGGTAGTTCACCGAAACCTTTCCCTTCAAAATATGTTGCTACTCCCATACCCCTGAATAATGCCTATTCTTCACCGGGAGCCTCAACAAGTGCATCTTTGGCTGATGAAGGTTGGATGCTTTAGAAAAGAAAAACTAGGAATATTAAGGTGGAATTGGGTTCAAAATACAAAGTAGGATGCATGTCCCAAAGATCTGCTAGGAAAAAGGTGATTACAAGGGAAATCACCAGTGGAAGGCAAAGGACCCTATATTTAACCAAAAAACTAATAAATTAAGTTCATTTCATAGAACATGAGGGGCCTAAATGATTGGAAAAACTAGTATGCACTTAGAAATCACATTTTTGAGAATAAGATTGATGTCCTGCTATTACAAGAAGTTAAAATGATAGAATCCTCCATTAGCACTATTGAATATGTTCTAATTTTTGTATGGCTAAAGCTAATGGTGCTTGTTGAGGAATAGTCACGATGTGGAATTCTCTAAAAGTGGAGGTTGAATTTTTTTCATCTACCCCCAATTTTTTTATTGTTAAATTTACCTCCCAAGGGCAGTCTTGGCTCCTTGTTAATGTCTATGCTCATAATCCCCATTTAGGCAGAAAGGCATTTTGGGAAGAGATTTCTTCTCCAATCCAAAGAAATAATGATTCTCATTAGTTAGCTACAAGTGATTCAAATCCCCACTTTTCCCTTCAAAAAAGTTGGGAGGATAGGTGATTACTTCGAAAGCATGGTGGACTTCTCTAATTTCATCAATCATGTAGGTTTGGTTGACATTAAATTGATAAGGAAACTATTCACCTGGTCAAATCATAAGAAAAGGGAACACTCTCATCCTGATGAACTATAACTGATTGAATGTTTGAAGATGTTAAGTTGATGATCACCAAGCTGCAGAAAGTTAAATCCAAGACATTAAATCAGTTAATGTATTGATTGTCATTGATGTCAACTTGATATAATCTGATTGGTTATATACAAAGTGTCAAAGAGTTCATAGAACTAGAAAGATTAAGGTTATGCTTTCAGTAATGAATAAAATATCAGTATTCACTAAGTGACTGCAAACAATGATGGGCAGTGCACCCCGACAGACAAAGAACCCCAAGAGGAAAGTCACAGTGATACCCAAGAAAGAAACTTGAGAAAGCATTACCGAAAAGAAGAATCACAAGCATTACCGATGAGCAGAACTTAACAGTGTTTCTTGACGGATAGAAAACCCCGACGGATAGACAACCCTGATAGAGATGCCCGAGGAGATCTGAAGTGTTGACCGAAGCCAAAAAAGAGTTAAACACAAAAAAGAACTGAAGTTCAAAAATGATAAAAGACCTAGCTGGAAAGAGATAAAGGAGTTAACCGGTTGTTAATATTTTTTTCATCGACAAGTTAAAAGCTAGAGATAAGAGAAATATTTAAAGCTATTTTATTCCAGTTGTCAAAAAGAAATCTACAGGATAAAAATGAAGAAAATCTTTAAAGAAAGATTGGCTAGAATTGCGGATCACGCCAAGAACAAGAAAGTCAAGAACTGAGAAATAGTGAAATCATGTCTATAAAGAGACAAGCTAATTTATTGTGAATAAAAGGGGTGAATAGAGAAAGAAGATGCTGGAGAGAAACTGGTGAAGAACAAAATTCATACAGTCCTGATCAATCAAGCTAAAGAATAGAGCTAATTCTGCGGACACTGAGCAACAGAGAAGCACAACATCACCGAGCATAAAGAAGTGGAGCAAAGGTATTGAAAAGATATATTGATCAGAAAGGTATTATGAGCTTACAATAGATCTAAAAATCTACAAAGTTTAGTTGTATATATGAACAAATCATTTACTGTTTCATTTTAACCATTGGATCAGAAAGTCTCTTAACTGAACATGACTTAACAATCCTTTCTATATTGAGATACATACGAAGGAGTATCAAAAGGTTTGTTCATGAAGATAGCATAGAGATGCCAGATACCAATTGACAAACTACACTGGGTTTGGTCATAAAAGGTAGCATAGAGATGCCAGATATCAAGTGACAAACTATTCTATTTAATTCAATCGATCAGATTTCCACAATCCATTGAATTTAAAGCTGAATTTTTGCCTTTGATTGTGTATGTTTTTAGCATCAATCACAACATACACAATCAAAGCCATAAATTCAGCTCTATATTCTATTTAAATCCTCTAACAAGGTCACACCTAACAGTGTGTTTGTAACCTTCAACAGGGTTGGCTCTTCACCGAGCTCACTTCAGAAGAGTGAAAATTTTGGGTTACCGGTCCCAAGTGGTTTTTCCCTTAACAGGGTTTCCACGTTAAAAATGCATGTGTCAATGTTTTTATGAGTCATTACTTTAGTGTTTTGCATTACAAATAACTAATTTGGATTGATCGGTATACACTAAGTTATTTACTGCATTTTGGTAAATGAAAGATTGCTAATCGGTAAAAAGTAAGAATAAGGTTTAACAGTAAACTCTGAGCAGTAGTTATTTGTTAAGATTATTTCAAGGCATTCATCTTGTAGGACTGAAGATAACTAGAGGCTTATAATTGTGGTAATAATTTTTTGGGTTAGTTTATTGGAATATTTTTGAGGCCACTAATTCACCCCCCCTCTCAGTTATTCTAACAATTGGTATTAGAGCTTGTGTGCTTAGAAGGAAGGTTTCAAGACCTAAGCAAAAGATCACAAGATGAGAAAATGAGATGTGCCCAAGTTGAACAAGGACAACTTTTCATTATGGCAAAGAAGGATAAGACTCCACCTATTAAATATTGGAAATGATGTTACTCAATACTTTGATACTAAATATGTGTTGCCTACAGGACCTCGCACACTTGAGAAATTAGGAGAAAAGCATGAGCATAATTATATGATGATGGAACTTGCTTCCTCACTCTCCGATGTTGAATTTGAAAATATCAAAACTTGCACCTTTGCAAAGCAAATGTGGGACAAATTGAAGCTAGTACATGGAGGAGATTCTAATGTACTAAGAGCTAAGGCAGAGAGCCTAAGAGGTAAATTGATGACCTAAGAATGAGAGAAGGAGAAAATATCACTCAGTACAGCTGTAGAATAAAAGAGGTAGTCAATGCTATCTGAGGAGTTGGAGGCATACTTGAAGAGACAGTGGTAAGTAAAATCCTAAGAACCTTACTGCATGTATATGCTATTAGAGTATCTGCTATACAAGAAATGAGAGCAGTAGCAAACAATAATGTCACTCTAGATAGTTTGGTTGGGAGACTAATTTCATTTGAGATGAATAACTTTGATAATAGTGTCTTGCCATCTATCGAGTCTGCAGTAAAATCTTCTTTGAAAATAAGTAAGTCAATTCATAAACACACTATGAGAAATTATAGTGAAAGTGATAGTGATGACCACGATCTTGATGAGATTGAAGCACTAATGGCTAGAATATTGCAGAGAGGCAAAGGTAGATACAAATGTAAATTACCACTTGTATGTTTTAATTGTAAAGAGATTGGACACTTTGCTAGTAGATGTCCTAACATAAGAAAAGATGATAGAAGTAATGACAGATCATATGAAAATAAGTTTGATAGAAGTGACAACAGATATTACCGAAGTAACCAAAAATCAGACAGAAGAGATACCCGAGACTACAAGGACAAAAGGAAGAAGGTTTGTTACCTAGCTGAGAGTAGAGATGGAGATACTGACAACAAATCTGATGAAGACATTGAGATGGTATTTGTAGCCATAAAGGATGATTCAGACGAAGAAGAAAGGTATGCAGAAACTGCACTCATATCTAAGGTTAGTAAGAATGATGTTTGGATTATAGATAGTGGTTGCACTCACCACATGACTGGTGATAAACAAAAGTTTGAAACTTTTCAGTACTATAATGGTGGATCAATAAGAATGGGTAATGACACACCTTGTCCATTTGAAGGCAAAGAAACTATAATGTTGAATAACCTGATCAAATGTGAAAATGCTTACTGGGTAAAAGGAATCAATTATAATATATTGAGTGTTCCACAACTGAATAACACAGGTCACCGAGTAGAATTTAAGAATAAGAAGGCAAAGATCTATAATGAATCAGGAAGGTTGATTGGAACTGGTGAACAGACAAAAGGTAACCTATTCTATCTTGATGATATAAACACTACTTGTTTAATGGATATAAACAAAGACATATGGTTGTGGCATAAAAGATTATGTCATGTGAATTTTGAAAACATGATAAAGATAAGAAATAAAAGGAAAGTAAGAGGCTTACCGAGCATGTCAAAGCCCGAGCATATCATGTGTAAGAATTGTCAAAAAGTTAAGATGACAAAGTCTAGTTTCAAGAGAAAAGCCCATACATCTAATGCTATTATAGAATTAGTCCATAGTGATCTATGTGGACCCATGAGAACAAAGAGTTACTACAGTGATAGATATTTCATTCTCTTTATTGATGATTATTCTAGAATGATGATAGTTATGTTCTTAAAAGAAAAATCAGAAGCATTCAATATGTTTAAATGGTATAAAGCTATAGTAGAAAAACAAAGTGGTAAGGAATTGAAATGCTTAAGATTAGATAGAGGAGGAGAATTTTTTTTCTAATGAATTCACTAACTATTGCAATGAGCATGAAATTAAAAGATAGGTTTCTGCACCAAGAACACCACACCAAAATGAGATTGCTGAAAGGAGAAACATATCAATTATTGATTGTGCAAGAACACTGATGATAGAGAAAAGTATCACTCAAACATTCTGGAGGGAAGCTGTCAGTACTACTATCTACATATTAAATAGAGTACAATTGAAGAAAGACACCAAAAAGACACTCTACGAGATTTGGTATTGTTACACACCCAATGTAGTCAATGTTATATTTTGAAAGATGATAGAAATGGAAAGCTTGTCTCCAAAAGTGATGCAGGTATCTTTCTAGGGTATTCTACCAAGAGAAAGGCTTATAAATGTCTTAACAAGTCCTCTAACAAAATCATTGAAAGTGCAAATATAAGAATAGATGAATATGCAGAGAAAAGTGATAAGGAAAGAAAAAAAAGAACTAGAAGACTACAAGAGGTTTGTTTACATTGAAGAAACTGACACTCTACCCAAGAAACAGTGTATCACTCATGAGCAATAGAACATTGCACCCAAGCATCAGGCTACAAATACCAAAAATTAGGAAAATCCTCAAAATGATGTTCTGAGCGATGGACATTAGAATGAAGGTCGAGATGATGATAAAAATGATGAACAAAGAACTAAACCGATACTTTCCAAGTATGTCAGAAGACACCATCCACAGAATCAGATCATAGGAGACAAGAAGGGTGGAAAGAGAACAAGAAGTAAGTCACTGAACACTAGATGTTTAATTTGTGATTTTGAGCCTAAATCTATTAATACTGCACTTGAAAATAAAGAATGGGTCAGTGCTATGAATGAAGAAATAGAACAGATTGAGAAGAAAAAAACATGGACATTAGTACCAAGACCAAATGAAAAGAATGTCATCGGTACCAAATGGATATTCAAAAACAAGCTGAATGAGAATGGAGAAGTCACAAGGAATAAATAAAGATTAGTATACAATGGGTATGCACAAGAAGAAGGTATTGATTATGGATAAACCTTTGCACCCATTGCTAGAAGAGAAGGAGTAAGAATACTACTTGCTTATGCTGCATTCAAAGGATTTAAGGTATACCAGATGGATGTCAAATCTACATTCCTAAATGTAATAGAAGAAGAAGTATACATTGAACAACTAGAAGGGTTTGTTGAGCCAGACATGAGAAACATGATATGTAGACTACACAAAGCCTTGTATGGATTGAAACAAGCACCTAGACCCTAGTATGAAAGAATTCACTCCTATCTCATAAGCATTGGGTTTGTAAGAACAAGTGAAAATAGAAATCTGTACTTAAAAGAAGATACTAATGATAATATTATGATTGCTGAAATATTTGTCAATGATATCATATTTGGGGGTAATGATATGTTATGTAAATATTTTGCTAATGAAATGAGAAAAGAGTTTGAGATGTCAATGTTTGGGAAGATCAAATTATTTCTTGGTCTATAGATTCTTCAATAAGATGCAGGCATATATAGCACACAATCCAAATACATCAAGGAAGCGTTGGAGATATTCAAGATGGAAGATTCCAAACAAGTTGGAACACCTATGGAAACCGGATGTAAGATGACAAAAGAATACAAATCAAATGAGGTAAATCAGACCTTGTATAGATCAATGATTGGAAAAATAATGTATTTTGTTCATACTAGACTAGTTATAGCACATGTAGTTGGAATAGTTGCAAGATTCTCTGCTAATCCCAAAGAATCACACATGACTGCTGTCAAGAGAATTCTGAGATATCTAAAGAACACTGAGGACTATGGCTTATGGTATGAAAGAGAAGGAAAATTTGAGCTTCAAGTCTATATAGATGTTGATTGGGATGGAAACTTAGATGACAAAAAGAGCACAACTAGAGGAGCATTCTTCATGGGTGACAAACTTGTCACATGGATCAACAAGAAGCAAGGATGCATCTCACAGTCTACTACAGAAGCAGAATATGTGGCGTCTACTACAAACTTCTCTAATATTGCATGGATCAAACAATTACTGGAAGGTATGAATATGAAAATTCTTGAACCAGTGATTATCTATTGTGATAATACCAGTGCAATAAACATTTCTAAGAATCTAGTCATGCATGCTAAGACTAAGCATATTGCTATCAAGTATCATTACTTAAGAGAACATGTGCAAGAGAAAGAGGTGATAATGGAATATGTTCAATTAGAGGAACAATTAGCTGACATATTTACAAATCCATTTCCTAAAGATACATTTGAGTACCTGAGAAAGAGACTAGGGGTCCAACCCTTCTCTATTGGTCAGTAAGCTGACTAGGAGGCTACATCAGCCTACACTTAATCAGAAAATCATTCATGTTGAAGCAAGCAAAGAGATGGATTGCAAAGATAAATTAGTACACAGAAAGGTACATATCTGCACCAAACACTAGAGTCACTGTATTGCTGATGGATAGGGAGATTCAAGGAGTATATTATAAAAGGGTGAAAGGATACAACTTTGGCATGATCAATGTTTGCTTTGGCATTGTTGTCAAAGGGAGAGAATATCATATCAAGATGGGAGAAAGTATCCTGAGAAGATCAAAAGGAGAGAGATTATATATACATATGAAATATCCATCAAAGGGAGAGAAGATATCCCAAGGGAAAGATGTAACCTATAAAGGAGAGAATATCAAAAGGGAGAGAGGTATCATGAGAGAGAATATATCTATATTATTGTCAAAGGAAAAAGAGATGATCAAGGAGAGGAACAATCAAAGGGAGAGACAACATTAGAGGAAGAGATAGAAACTGCTACATCTATCTAGTGAAAGGATTGAAGATTGAAGAAAGCACTCTGCAAGAATCAAATCTAAGCTATATGAGCTTACCGAGAGCCAAACATTTGTATTGGTTATAGAACAATGAAATCGGTAGATTGATGAACTACAACTGATATATTTCATATTGTATTAGTAATAATATAGGGTGATAATGTAGTGTGTTTCCATCAATGCCAAAGGGAGAGATTGATGAACTATAACTGATTGAATGTTTGAAGATGTTAAGTTGATGATCACCAAGAAGCAGAAAGTTAAAAGCAAGACTTTAAATCAGTTAATGTATTGTATTTTCATTGATGTCAACTTGATATAATCTGGTTGGTTATATACAAAGTGTCAAATACTTCAGAGAACTAGAAATATTAAGGCTATGCTTTCAATAATGCATAAAAGATCAGTATTCACTAAGTGACTACAAACACTGACATGCAGTGCACCTTGATAGACAGAGAACCCCAAGAGGAAAGTCATAGTGATACACAAGCAAGAAAACCGAGCAAGAATTACCAATGAGCAGAATCACAAGCATTACCAATGAGAAGAACTTCACAGTGTTGCTCGATGGACAGACAACCCTGACGGAGATGCCTTTGGAGAACTAAAGTGTGGAATGAAGCTAACAAAGAGTTAAACACCGAAAAGAATTGAAGTTCAGAAATGAAAAAAGACTTAGCTGGAAAAAGCTAAAGATGGAGTTAACTGGTTGTTAATATTTTTTTCATCGACAAGTTAAAAGCCATAGATAAGAGAAAGATTTAAAGATGTTTTATTCCATTTGTCAAAAAGAAATCTACAGGATAAAATTGAAGAAAAGCTTTAAAGCAAGATTGGCTAGAATTACAGATTACGCCAGGAACAAGAAAGTCAAGAACTGATGGTGAAATCATGTCTATAAAGAGACAAGATAATTCATTGTGAATAAAAGGGGTGAATAGAGATAGAAGATGCTAGAGAAAAACTAGTGAAGAACAAACTTCATACAGTCTTGATCAATCAAGCTAAAGAATAGAGCTAATTCTGCGGACGCCGAGCAATAGAGAAGCACAACATCATTGAGAAGAAAGAAGTGGAGAAAAGGTATTGAAAAGATATATTGATCATAAAGGTATTATGAGGTTACGATAGATCTAAAAATCTTCAAAGTTTAGTTGTATATATGAACAGATCATTTAATTTTTTAATTTAACCATTGGATCAGAAAGTCTCTTAACTGAGAAGGACATAAAAACACTTTCTATATTGAGATACATCCCAAGGATTATCAAAAGGTTTGATCATGAAGATAGCATAGAGATGCTAGATACCAATTGAAAAACTACACTGGGTTTGGTCATAAAAGGTAGCATAGAGATGCCAGATATCAAGTGACAAACTATTCTATTTAAATCCTTTAACAAGGTCACACCTTACGGTGTGTTTGTAACCTTTAATAGGGTTTTTTCTTCACCGAGATCACTTCAGAAGAGTGAAAATTTTGGGTTACCGGTCCCAAGTGGTTTTTCCCTTAATAGGGTTTCCACATTAAAAATCCATGTGTCAATGTGTTTATGAGTCATTACTTCAGTGTTTTTCATTACACATAACTAATCTAGATTGATCAGTATACACTAAGTTATTTACTGCATTTTGGTAAATGAAAGACTGTTAATCGGTAAACAATGAATAAGGTTTAACAGTAAACTCTGAGCAGTAGTTATTTTTTGAGATTACTTCAAGGCATTCATCTTGTAGGACTGAAGATAACTAGAGGCTTATAATTGTGTTAATAAGTTTTTGGGTTAATTTATTGGAATATTTTTTAGGCCACTGATTCACCCCCCCTCTCAGTTATTCTAACACATCCTAGTAAAGTTGGATAGATTTTTGATTTCTTTCAACTAGGATATAGTGTATAATACAGTCTTATTTGTCTTCCCTAGGATGGTGTCCAAGCCCAAACCCATTCTCCTCCACTTGAATGATTGGCTACAGAAGGGACATATCCCATTTTGATATAAAATTATGTGGACAACACACCTTTAGTTTTGTAATTGCATTAGGGATTGGTAGAGTACTCTTTTTCAAGGGACCTTAATGCATAGAGTGGTGCAAAATTTCAATGTTGTTAGAAAGAACGTGAAGGGGTGGAACAAATTCACATTTGGGGACATTTTTTCAAAGAAAAAAGAGATCAACTAGAGATTGACAACAATTGAGGATAAAATGGCTAGATGGGACCTCTTGGTTTTAACTCATGATTATGACGAATATTTAAGAACTAAATAGAAGGAAAACATTCATAGAGAGGAATTTTTTGGAAGCAACAATCTAGAATCCAGTGGTAGAAAGAGGGAGAAAGAAATTTGGCCTTCTTTCATCGATCAAAAAGAAAACATAGAAGAAGGAACACTATACCGAGTCTTACAGATGGTGTTAATTAGAAGATTTAGGATGATGTTAAAATTGGTATGATGGATGCAAACTATTTCTAAAAAATCTTTAAAGATGAATATCACACTATTGATATGCTGTTAGAAGACCAATTGTTGGATTGTCTCCCCTCTACTATTAGTGCTACTGAAAATGCTTAGTTCCTGAGACCAGTGACTATGGAAGAGGTCAAGAAGGATATTTTTCCCTTGTTTCTATTCAAGGCCCCTGGGCCAGATGGTTTCCCACCTTTTTTCCATTTTTTTTGGGATATTATTGGTTCTGACATCACTCTGGACTAGGGACTTCTTTAGGATAGGGAAGTTACTAGAAGAGTTGAACAACTCTTTTGTTACTCTCATATCTAAGATATAGGAACCACATAGAATTTTTGATTTCAGAATAATAATCCTCTACAATACGGTGTACACAATGTTTTTTAAAGTCTTAGTCAAAAATTTTAAACCCTTGTTGGATGGTATCATTTACCACAATTAGAAGGGTTTTGTCATGGGTTAAGAAATTCTTGATGTTGTTATCACAACTCATGAAGTTATCCATTCCATGGAGATATTTTTTCAAACAAGAATTCCATTTAAGTTGGACATCACCAAGCCCTACAACAAAGTCAAATGAGACTTCCTATTCAAATTCCTTGGGAAATCAGGGTTTGACAATAAATTGATCAATTTAATAATGGAGTGTGTTACTATAGTCCATTATTCCATTTTGGTCAATGGAGTTCTAAGAGGCTTCTTCAGAGCCACCAAAGGTATTAGGTAGGGGGACCCCCTCTCTCCTTATCTATTTATCATCCTTGTAGAGGTTTTGTGCACAAAAAATTTAAGGTTGGCGGAAGGGGGAAAACTCCAAGGGCTCAAGTTTGCTTCAACTCCGTCTCCTACATTCTACAACAATTTGTTGAAGATACTATACATTTTGGTTTTGTCTTTATGGTTTGAGATAGAGAATGTAAATTCTTCTTAAACCAATATGCTATGGTGTCAGGCTAACACATTAACAATGATAAAAGTAGAATTAATTTATTTAACACCTCTCATAGCCTTCAGAATAAGATTAAAACCATCTTAGGTTGTCAGTGTGTTTCTCTTCCTAGCATCTACTTAGGGATTCCTTTCACTATTTAAGAGGTGTGTAGATCCTTCTGGGGGTCAATTTTAGAAAGAATGCAATGCAATCTAGAAGGATGGAAATATTTACTTCTCGGTAGTGCTAGAAAATTACAACGCCTGGCAGCATCATTCCAAGGAATTACAATCTATTTCCTTTCTCAATTAAGGATCTCTAGCACTATGGCTGAAAAACTAGAAATAATTAATTTTTTTTATGGACATGTATTGAAGAAAGGAAAATAATGACCCTTTTTAGTTGGGAAAAATTTTAAAAACCAAATAATATGGGAGGATTGGAAATTAGGAAAATCTCCCTACTGAATAAAGCCCTATAGCAAAAAATTGGATGGGAATATTCACTTCATACCGCTAGCTAACCGGTGTGGTATTATGGCTGCAAAGTATTTAAATCTAGATAGGTTTTATCGTGTAATTACTACCCAAGGGTTCCCTAGAGGGTCTAAGATTTGGAATAGTATTCTTAAATGTAGGACCCTCCGTGAGACTGTAATAGTTCTTTGTAGATCGGGTGGCTGAATGCCTATTAAAATCTAAGTCTTGGAAGAACATTTCACTTTGTTTCTTGGAACAACAACAATAGTAGGATGCGTCGAGGGAGTTGTTGTGGGTGATACAACATGTTAGAATCCCCCTATTCCAAAGAGCGGACCATTTCTTTTGGAGAAGGAATCCTGGAGGAGATTTCATATTGAAAACTACCTATCACCTGTTGGCAAGTTGACACTCAGGGTGTATATGACTTATTTTGTGTTTTCATTATGGAAACAAAGTCATATGAAGTTTTGACAGTAAACTTTGAAGATCCAAATTGGCTAAGTACAAAAAATAGAGCAGTACAGTGATATGCAGTTGATTAGAGCACCAGTGCACATGCGTACAATTGAATCAGACTATGTGCCTTTATATTTAAGCTTACTAATATGTTATTAAGCTTATAATATACACGTATGGTATGGTATTACAGTACAGAGAAGTTACAGTAGGTTAAAGTGCCACTAGCAGTTCAGAAAATAGAGTATGAAGTTGACTTCAGATTTTGGATTAGCGTATAATATTTTGTTTTGTAATGGCCATGCGCCTATTGCACTATGTTTGTAAATATGTCTTTAACACTCATGTAAACACACTTAAGACAATTTAATTGGAAGCATTCTGTATGTTGTTTTTGGGCCGTCTAAGGTCATGTTTTTGGTTGCGTCTATTTAGGCATGTATATATACTAAGACATGCACTTTTGTATTAAGTGTGTGAATGGAAAAAAGAAGCAGAGAAGATATTCAGAAGAGAAATATAAGAAAATCAATTTAAAGTAGAAGTATTCAATATATTAAAGCATCAGAGCATAAACAAAATTGACCAGACAATAGTGTCAGAACAACAGTTCATCTTTTTGATATAGTGTATATCTATTATCTGAAGGTTGTAGCCTTCATCCCTTTGAGCAGTGAGCTCTGGCAGTGAGCCAACCACCTTTAACAGGGTTTTGTAAAGACTCCTAACAGGTTCATTGTATTTGCATTGTAAAGACTGCTCCTAATAGGGCAAATGAACTCTAACAAGTTCCTTAGACTAGTATAATCATTTATGGGTACTAATTCCCACCGGTGTTTTCCTCTGATCAAGGTTTCCCCGTAATCATATCTTGTGTTATGTGTTATTGTGTTATGCTTCAATTGTTATCTATTTATTTAAGTTTCAAATTTCTAAATTAAAGTTAAATAGACAAACATTGATTCACCCCCGCTCTCAGTGTTTCTAACAATTGGTATCAAAGCTCTGGTCCTCTGAAAGAAAGTTTAACCACTTGAGTAGATCATGAATTCAGTAGTAGAGAAACATCTGAAAAAGAATCTTGAAGCAGCCCTTGATGATCTTGACAGATCTGAAAAAGAAAATGAAGAACTTAAACTAAAATTTGATGGCTCCCAAATGCTTATAAAAAAATTAAGGAAAGATAAGAAAGATTTCTCTACAAATAATTTGGGAAAACATGTCAAAAAGTTGAATGAAGAGAACATGTCTTTGAAAGATAAGATTGAAGATTTGAATGAACAACTTACTGGTAGCCTAACTACTATTGAAGAAAAGAACAAAGAAAGCAAACAATTAGATGATGAACTTATGCAAGAAAATATGAAGATCTTAGAGTTGGAAAATATTAAGAAAAAGATTGAATCTGAATTAACAGAAGCAAAAGAGAAAAATGAGAAATTACACACAAGTTCTGATCTAATTCAATCACAACTTTATGCATAGAATATAAAAGGTGATACTACTTGTGTTGGATACAATGTAGCTCAAATTGAAATTAATGCAATGCAAAAAAGAAAGAAAGCACAAGAAGAATCCATAGAAGCAAAGAAAATTGAGAATCTTGTAGAGGGTAATACAAAACCTCCTAAAGATGAACACAAGCTAGTTAACCGAACTTGTTATGCTTGTAAAAAACATGGAAAGTTGGCAAGAGATTGTAAAGAAGTAAGGCCTTTCAATGGATACTGTTACTCTTGTAATAAATTTGGTCATATGGCTATTCATTGCAGAACAAGTCAAAGAAATGAATCACAACAAAACCAAAGAAATCTGAATCAATACAATTAGAGAAATCAAACTTAGAGAAACTATCAGAACATTACATGTTAGATATGTAATTATAATGGACACATAGCCAAGAAGTGCAACATGATAAACAATATCAATATACCTCCAAACATTTGTCACTCATGCAACAAAGCAGGACATATCTCAAGGTTTTGCAGGTCAAGAACTCAAAAAGAAGAAAAGCGTAAAGAATCATTATTTGAAGAATCTGGTGAAGTCAAGTTTGAAAAAGCTACAAAAGATTCAGGTAAAATATGGGTTGAAGTAAAGAAAGACAATGATGAGAACAAAGTAGTAGATGCATCCACAGTGGACACACCTTCTACTTCTAGTTAAGTTGACCTTCTTGGTCTTAGGGGGAGCTATTCTAGCTCTAAACCCCTATGTGGCTGGTATACTCACCTCTGAGTATGCGCCTATGGATTCATGTAACTGATGATGAAATGAGGAATTGTGCATAGATGCATAGCTTGTACTTCAGAAATAACAAAGATTGAAATTCACAATAAAATTGTGGTACGACAACAAGCATTAAATGCAATAACCTTTTATATAAGTCAGTAAAAGATCTTTTATCCTCACTTTGCATTCAAGATTGAGCATTCAGAGAATGCAACAACAACTAGCATCAAAGTGTTTAAGGGCAAGGATAAACCATTGGTTGGTTTGTTAGCAAGACAAATCAAAGTTGAAATGGAACCCTAGTGGATGCGTCATTTCAAAATCTCATGAAACCCTACTTAATAAAGTTACAACTAAGTAATGGATACTCCTACAGTGTTTGACATCTTTGAGAAAAAGAGATATATATTTAAGAAGAATCCATTCAAGTCTGTGCTAGGCTATGTAGAAGGGGCATTCTCCAAGACTCCGTTGGGAGTCATGCATGTAGAGGACATACACACTTACATTTACTATAAGAAGGAGTTTGTTGGTGAAAACAGCATAACCACGCTCATGGCATCAATGATGAAACCAGATTACTCATTCAAGGATGAATACGCGCATCTCACTGATAACCCTATTTTTGAGTATACAAATGCGCATGAGTTTTATGAACCAGAATGGGTTAAAATTCTACTTAGTAGGATACATGATGATCTATATTGGATTGGTGAAGTTCCTATCTGCATTACTGCTAAACTCATTCATGAGATGACTGGACTCTCCAAGGTTGGACCAATTCTTCCTACTGGAAAGGATGTAAAGAAACAGGTTGAGCAGGCTTGCTTATCTAGAAGTGATAGGCGCGGGATGACTTTTGATCGCATTGTGGAAGAAGACATCAAACTCCTCACCATGATACTTGGTTACAAGTTTCATCATGCAAGCAGACTAAATAGTGTGTCTGTAGCTACTATTCTAGCAGTAATAAGGACGGAAAAAGCAAACACAAAGTATAATCTCTGTGAGATATTGTGCGCACAACTCATTGAGAACATTAGAGCTATCAAGCATGAGAAGAGCAAAATATTCAGATTTGGCTCTTTGATTATCTACCTTTACTTTCACATTGTTGGTAAAGTCTCTAATATTTACCTAGACAGGATTAAACCTACTATGTCCCAAATTTCACTAAAGGCTACATAAGAAAGAAGTGTAAAGGATTCTATGGACATGGAGATCAAAACATTTATGATGAAGATGTGGAAGAGTTTTAGAATATCAAAAAATATAGTTGAGAAATACAAGGACACCATATGCTTCATGGTGGAAACTGACTATACTTGCATGGAAACAGTTGAGCCAAGAACAAAATGGATTCATCCACTTGGTTATGAAGTTGAAGAACATGTGTTGGAAGGATATGCACAAGTTCTTTTGTCTGCACCTAAAGATCCAAAAGAGCCAAGATGGGGCACATACAAAGAGAAGAAAAATCAAGTAAATTCTATCTTATACAGTGCAAATAATAAAAGAAAGGCATCAAGGATTACAACTAACATCCTAAAGGTTCATGGGGTCACACAAGAAGACCTAGACAAAGCTAGGGAAGCTAAAATTGCAAGAGAGCTTAAACAAACACCTACAGAAGTCAAAATAGAAAATTATGATGTTATCCCCAAGAAGAATAAGAAGATCACTGATGAAGGTACATCTGCGCCATCAACTACTATTGACTTGGAATCCTCTCCACCATTAGTACCAAGCAAGTTGACCAGAAGGAGGAAGCAAGTTCCCACAGGTCACCCATCCTCAAGGACAACACAGAGCAAAGTAAAGAACACTCAAGCCCCTCCTGAGGTAGGATTTAGACCTAGTTTGATAGTCTTAAGGAACATAATCATTAATGAAGGAAGACTTGATTCAATTACAAATGTCTACGAAAAGTACCAAGAGATAGACAAGTCAGAAATACATTCTATGATTGTCTCTCATATGATCATGTTTAAAAAGTCAGTATTGGAACTCAAGACAGTCATTCCAGACAAAGTATGGAACATACTAGACCTATTGAAAAGGCAAGCAATTGAAGAGGATATGAATATTAGAGAAGAAAAATTAGACAGTCTTCTCCCTATTTGCTCACATGATGAGAAGGAAATTCTGTTAGATTTGATAAAAACTCATCTAAGAACCAAAACAAGAACTCTTCACATTATGAATAAAGAGTATGAGTTGGTTGGAAAAGAGATTGAAAGAGAATTTGAGAAAGTATTTTTGGATAGACACATGTATCCATCAACGACGCCTACATCTAAAGTGACTCCAGTCCCTCCCAAATAGGATAAATAACTAGAGATTTCAAATGTGCATATTACAGGTCCACATGATTCAACGCCCAAAGTTACATCACCCTCTGATACAGTCAAGGATTCAGATGAAACCATTGTGATAAATCATGTTGAGATCACCATATTAGCCTCATAAAATGATTTAAATAAGTTTGAGGAAGCATTTTTAAGTAGTGAAGAAGCTGAGAAGGTATGCACTGATAACACTTCTTTACAGCAAGAACAAGTTCCTACTAAAAAAAAAATGTCAAGAAGAAGAGAGAAAGGATGAACATAATGATCCACCCTCTATGGAGATCCCTATGAAAAGTGAATATATGGATAGTCAAAATGCTATATTCACTCCATCCATCAAACCATCAAAATCATTGTTGTCAATCTTGACCCCCGACTCAGCAAACCTAGATGCATGGGGAGAAGAAGACCTAATTAAAATCAGTTTATTAGCCATGGAGAAAGCCAAAGAGAAACAAGCTATGAGAAATCCTCTCTTTCTAGAGTCAGTGAACATTTTGAATGACTTAGTACTAGTAGGTAATAAATTGGCAAACATCCAGTCAGTGGATGATTTTGACAACATATTGACTTGCTTCAAAGAAAACTTCACAAGTTTAGTAGATTTAGCTACTAAAACTGCAGAGGAGAAATACAAAAAGGAAAGATTGGATGAACTGATAAAGAACTTCCAACTAGATCTTAACTCATTAAAAATTGGTCAAACAATTCTGAAAGAGTTAGCAGCAAAAGGTAGGAAGGTGATAGCAAATTGTATGGACAAAGGAAAATTCACTTCTGAGCACATCAAGAAGATTGAAGAAGCATACATCTTGGTTGAAAACATCAGGAAATCAGTTGAAACATCCTCCCAAGACATCAAAATTTGCAACAAAATCTAGCAAGGGCAGATAGAAAAGATTGAAAAGGCCAAGGTAGAGATCAACAAGACAAGGACCAGGCAAACACAACTAAGAAATGCACTTGCACCCTCCTTAGCTATCTTGAATGAGAACATAAAACAAATAGATGAAACAATTGTCACATATGATCAAGGTCCCTACATGGATCTGACAAAGATGGAGAAGCTTACATATGCCTTATGCGCCCATCTTCAGACTGTTGATGCACTGAAGGCATTTTGGCAGCAAGAGATCAAGACTCTTCAGATTGCGTATCTAGATGTGTACTCTGAGTAAGTACCTAGAGACTTACAATTTTGACACCTTTGTCATTAATGTCAAATGGGGAGTAATGTATGTATATAAGGAGT
>MU223866.1:1155155-1174675 GCA_018584345.1 Thuja plicata | reverse complement strand
ATCAAGACTCTTCAGATTGCGTATCTAGATGTGTACTCTGAGTAAGTACCTAGAGACTTACAATTTTGACACCTTTGTCATTAATGTCAAATGGGGAGTAATGTATGTATATAAGGAGTATGTTATATAGGCAAAGTTATGATATAAAATTTTTGTTGTTAAGTCAAAGTTTAAGTAACTTGGCCACATTTCTTTCTTGCCATTAATGACAAAGGGGGAGATTGTTGGCAAGTTGACACTTAGGGTGTATATGACTTATTTTGTGTTGTTATTATGGCAAAAAAGTCATATGAAGTACATTGATATACATTTGACAGAGCACCAAGGCACATGCGTACGATTGAATCAGACTATGTGCCTTTATATTTAAGCTTACTGATATGTTATTAAGCTTATAATATACACACATGGTACTGTATTATAGTATGAAGAATTTACAGCAGGTTAAAGTGCCACTAGCAGTTCAAAAAAGAGTATGAAGCTACCTTCAGATTTTGGATTAGTGTATAATATTTTGTTTTGTAATGGCCATGTGCCTATTGTACTATGTTTGTAAATATGTATTTAACACTCATGTAAACATTCTTAAGCCAATTTGTTTGGAAGTGTTGTGTATGTTGTTTTTGGGCCGATTAAGGTCATGGTTTTGGTCGCGTCTATTCAGGCATGTATATATACTAAGACATGCACTTTTGTATTAAGTGTGTGAATGGAAAAAAGAAGCCGAGAAGATATTTAGAAGATCAATATAAGAAAATCAATTTGAATTATATGTCTTCAAGAGATTAAAGCATCAGAGCATAAACGGAACTGATCAGACAACAGTGTCAGAACAACAGTTCATCTTTTTGATATAGTGTATATCTATTATCTGAAGGTTGTAGCCTTCATCCCATTGAGCAGTGAGCTTTGGCAGTGAGCCAACCACCTTTAATAGGGTTTTGTAAAGAATCCCAACAGGGTCATTGTACTTTCATTGTAAATACTACTCCTAATAGGGCAAAGGAACTCTAACAAGTTCATTAGACTAGTACAATAATTTGTGGGTACTAATTCCCACTGGGGTTTTCCTCTGATCAAGGTTTCCCCATAATCATATCTTGTGTTATGTGTTATTGTGTTATGCTTCAATTGTTATCTATTTGATTTAAGTTTCAAATTTCCAAATTAAAGTTAAATAGACAAACACTGATTCACCCCCACCTCTCAGTGTTTCTAACATCATCTACTCCTGAGGGGAGGTGATACTAATAACCTATGGAAGAAGATTTGGAATACTGAGCTCCTCTCTAAAAGATTTTTTTTGGTGGATGTTCATACACAATAAAATTCTCACTCAAGATAACCTTGTTAAACAAGGGTTCCAATTAATGAATTGTTGTGTGCTTTGTAAATATGAAGAGGAGAATGTTCCCCAACTTTTAATTCACTATTATTTTACACATGCTTTGTGGAATATGGTGCTGTAGAAGTTCCAAATGGATTGGGTGATGAATGGTGAGGTTCAAAAACTTGTTTCTAACTGAAGGGGGATTTTCTACAAACCCCTCATCAAACAAATTTGGATGTAGATTCCCCCTCATCTGGGTTCGAGTATATGGAAATAAGGAAACCACAATATTTTGAGGTGTTGAGACCTCGACTGATGTTGGTTTTTGGATCTTCAATAAGTTGTTTACGGAAAAAATAGCTATTACTACTTGGAATTTTCCTTCTTTCCCCCATCAGAACTTGACAAAAAATTGCAAAAATTGGGACCTCGCTAACGCCTATGCAAAATTTGACAACTCTAAGAGAATGAAAAGGAAAAATACTAGATGGTCTCCCCCAAAATCAAGATTGTTTAAACTTAGATTTGATGAGGCTTCAAGAAAAGCATATGGTGGTGTTTCTACCCGAGGGGGGGGGGAGGTTGATTAGGATTACCTCTAGGAATTTGGTGGTAGCTTATAGTGGTAAACTACAAAAGTGCATGAACAATCAAGTTGAAGGAATTGGTCTATTGTGCGGGCTCAAGATAGTGCTATCAATAGGTGTCAAGGTTATATTTATTGAGGGTGATTCCAAGCTTATAGTTGATGTTATTAATGGCTTATCTTAGGTAAATTGGTTAATTAATGGATTTGTGGGGGAAATTCATAGACTTCTTTTAGGCCTTGATCTTTTTGACATCAACGATGTTTTCAGGGAAGGTAATGTAATCGATGATTCTATGGTTGCACTTAGATATAGCCTAAAATAGCTAAGGTGTTCGAGGAAACAAGAGTCCCTTCTAGATAATATTGAAACTCTTCTACAAGAAGAGAGTAAAAATATGATAATTGAAGATATATATTATCCTATTTTGGCTCCTTTGGCTTGTACTCTATAAACTCAGGAGCTCGTGTTGGAGCCCCAACTTGGATGTTGTAGAGTAAGAAAACAAAACTAAAAGTTTGGATTTGAATTGGAATACAATTTTTTTGAGGTGGCAAGGTGATTTGGGGATGTGTACCAACCTTGATAGGTGTGATAATAAAATTTTATTTAACAAATATGGACTTCTTATGTGTATTCTAGAGAAATACGTGAAGCAAGTGAACCCTAAGGTGAGACCTATAATAAGGAGTTGACATTTTTATTGAATAACATACACCTACATATGTATTAATTATCATTTTACATGTGAAGGTGCATACATATTGTATAGAGGGTTGAAAGGACCTTTGTATGTGGGAAACTGTAACCTACACGAGTCACACTTTTTGGGAGTTTGGCTTCATTATTACACACAAGTTGGAAAGAAAAGCATATATTTCCCTTCAAACCACTAGGATCTAATGGGAAATTTCTTTAACCATGACTAGGTCTACAGTTTCTTTCCCTGGGTGAGCCTTTCTTGAAATTCTTTTTCTACTTTAGGGATGTGTGGGGACCATGTCCACACCTGGTAAGCTAGACAATTTTGAAAATGCCCTACTATCTGTCATATCTGTAGAGGGTCGAAATCTAATTTTATTGACTCCGTTAATGACTTTGATGAGGGTTTGTTCATGCAATTTTCCACCTCTTGGGAGGATTATAGAGTCTTTGTGGGGGGATCTCCTTTGAAATTAACAAAGAAGTGATTGCAAAGGCTACTAGGTTATCCTATGAAGGAAGGAAATGGAAAAATACAAGTTAGGTGGTTGATAATGATAGCATCAATTAGTTTTTTTGTGGAGATGAAGCTCTAATCAAGATGCAAGGAGGTTATAAAAGGGAACAATTTCCACCTCTGCGGAGCGAGGTTTGTCTTACTATCATGAAGTATTTCACTTTGGAGGGGCATTTTAAAGTTTATTACTATTATCATATGCCACTTATAAATCATTTTAAGAACCATGATATTATCTTCTTCCTATTTTTTTTGCTAAACTCTTGAAATTTCTATTATGGAAGTATGAAAAATGCTCAAACTCAGGGAATGAAGCCCATTCCCCTACAAAAAGGGCTATCTATAGGACTTACACCTTCCATTTGGTCATGCGTCCTCCTAATCTTATAGTTTTCTATGACGCCCCCAACTAGCACTCATCCTGTGCTAATAGAATTGTTTCCTCGACACCAAGAAAGAAAAAGTTCATCCACCACGTTGGAGCCTTTAAGATTGTCTCTAGGCTTGAGACCCCTAAAAATCCTAGTCCTACTGGTCCTGGTATTAAATCAAGTGGGTCAAAATGCAAAGCTTCCAAACCACTAACTATGACTAAAAGGAAAGGAAAAATTTCTTCCCCCTACCAAGAAATCAAAATTTCTATACGAGAGGTGATCAATGATGAAGAAGAAGAGGTAGGGGAGGATAATAATAATCCTTAAAGTTCTAATAGGGTGGCTATTGATCGACATATAAGGGTTAAAATTGATTGTTGGCTATGACTAGGAGGATGATACCGACTCTGGGAGTGGGAAAATTGTGGCGAAGGATAGAAAAAAGGTGGTTGATGGTGAGGGTGGTTAGAGTGAAACTGTTGACAATTCCATGAAGTCAGTAACTAATATCTCCACCCATATCTCTAACCACACAATTGAGGAGCTGATTGATCTAACCAGGAACATGACGTCAAAAGAGGATAGTGTTATCTTTACTTGTAGAAAAATTGTGTGTACTGAAGTTACAACACAACCTCAGAGCTGGCCAAAGTAAAGATTGAGGTTGGTGAGCTAAGAAGTAAACTCCTTGAGATGGAAAGAAAATGGGCAGTATATCCAGGTTCAGTCCGCAAATTATGCATAGGTTTGTGATGTCGCTGTGTGTGATGCAACACAAGATGCTTGGCGAGGATGACGAAGATGAAGGCAATTGCAATGAACTTCTCAAGTTTCTTAGGGATGACTAGAGCTATGTACTCCATTAGTCGGGATATGATACTAAGTCCCCTCACCATGTTTAATTTGTGATGGTTTTTCTCAATACTTCTTGCTCATATGGGGCTCATTGGATTTTTTTTCTTTGTAATTAGCTATGTTAATTTGGACAGTGAGTCCAATATGAACTGTTATCTATTCATTAGATGTTTACTTTACTTTTATTTTCTTGTGTTAGGTTTAAATTGGACACTCTCTCTGTTTATATTGTGTGGGATGACATTGCTATGAATATGCTGTCAAGTTTTCACTATTAGTAGTGGTGTGTTTCCCTTGCGGTAGGTGGTTATTTTTTTGTTTTTGTTGTTGTTGTTAGTCTGCTCTTAGTTCTACACCTTCAAGCTATGATTTTATAAGGGTTAACACTCTTATTTTGCTGCTGATTAATTAAAAAATAGTGAAAGGTTTTTACTTTAAAAAATTATTTAGTGGACATGGGATAATTCCCCCACTTGTCTCACGCCATATTGTGATTTTTTATAAAACATACTCAATTAATAACACTTGAAAACCTATTAATTTTCATATATCTTCATTTTTTTTCATAAAGTATTACTTGAATTAATTACATATCTAGATTGTGAAGAAAAAATCTCTATTATTACTTATTCTGATAAACAATAAACATAAGAACTTCCACTTTTGCTTAAAAAAATAAATAAATAAACATAAGAACTTCACAAAATATTGCAAAAATATTTTATTTGATTATACTACACCCTTCAAAAGTATTATTCATTATTTTTATTAGTAAATAGTATTATTCCATTAGATATTGGTTTGTTAAGAATATTGTCTAGTGTCAAGACCTTTTCTTACTATTAATTACGTTTCAATTTACTTGACTTTAAAACCCTAGCTTCTTCAACAAATTCAAACAAATTCTTACATTGTACTATTTTTAAAAATAATTTATAAATATAATGGATAATAAATGTATTAAAGTTAAAAATATTTTTTTTCATAAAAGTGAGGAAGTCACTGAAATTTTTTTATTATAAAAATCATAAAAGAAATTTATGAAGTTTAACATCTTGAAATCTAACATCAATTCAGGTTACAAAGATCAAAACTATTTGGAATACTTTATATAATCTTCTTTCTTATCATTTGAATTATATATACAGTTAGTAATAAATTAATTTATAGATTGCCTAATATTTGTGTTTCTTTTTTTCAAAGTAACTCTAATTTCTCAATCAATAAATTTATTTACCCTTTAATTTGATATATGCTTGAGATTAAAATTATTCTAGAATCATTAGTTATCATTCTCAAAAGTTTATTTATTTTTTAGTAAATTATATTTATTTTAGAATATTTAAGATCATAATATTAGTATTGGTTGAAGAATATTCTTTATAGTGATTTATGTATATTCCTACAATCAACCACCTTTACAATTATGTAACACTAATAATCTTTTATATAAATGAAGATATAATATCTAAATTTATAAAATTATATCACTCTTTATTTAAATTCCTTTCCAAAAACAATATCACATAATTTTAGGTTTATGTGTCTTCTAACAACTTAATTTTATGTCCTAATTTTATGTAGAATCAAAATATTTTCATATTTATTTTAGATATTACTTACCAAAATGTATGCATAATATCGAAAGTTAGATATAATTTAATGTATTGAAACCATCTAAAACAATGTTCTTGTGATTTATATATTACCACACATCATTGTGAAACATGAAGTAGTGTTTTTGATATTAGAAGCAAAAAAACTAGGGCGATGTCCCTTATTAGAAAAGCCTTGTGGGATATTGTTAGTAGATTAACACTATCAATACTTTAACAACATGTAGACAGAGAAACAAAAACGGTCACAGTGACTTCCACATATAAAAAATAACCAAGAGTTTGCTTATCGTAGTAACCATTACTATAAATACCATAAACACTATGCTATCTAGAATACTACTAACATTCACAATACCAAGAAAAATAGTATAAGATTTTTAAACATAGGCCATGCAAGGCCATACCAACATAAGTCTTCAAGGTAAAACTTAATAATATCAGTAAAGTAGGAAAAAACTAAACTAGGCCTTTGAGGCCATTGTGACCAAGATTGCAAAAACAAAACAAGAACCAAATCATTAGGCCTCGTTCAACTTGCATCGCTTAGACAACATCATCCTCATTTAGTCCTCAGTAAAGTTCCTTGAATTTCCACCTGCACTGTCCTTCTCACCAAGCATGTCCTTTTGCAGCAGGCACAATGTGGTAGCCAAGATATGAATGACCTTCAGGGCAAAGCGAGAAACCTTTTATCCATATCAATTATTTCATTTTTGATTTTATCAATCTCCTCCCAAACAACTTCACATTTACCACATTCTTCTTTAGTATAATTTTTACCCTTATCCTTAGTGGGATACATAGCCTTGTTCTCCATGTCCACATTATGGGTGAGATCAAGGGACTCAGTTTTAAGATTCTCTGAGACGTGTGAGTATCTACTGACCGTAACCAAACAGGTCTCCTTCTCTGACATTTTATCCTTTGTTCTCTTATTTTCACTCTCCCCTTCACAATCCGACTTATAATTTTCAAACTTATAGAAATCCTCAGGGAACTTCTAGTTTTTAGCAAGGGTAAAATCCCAGCTAGTAGGAGGACAACTAGGAGTTTTTTCCAATTACAAACAAGAATATTTTCCAACAAGATTTTGTTGAGAGCCAAAATCACATTATCAAAACTATTTCAGTATCCTTGAAGATCCTATTGCTCCTCTCTTTCCATAGACACCAACAAACATGGGGAGGTATTTGCTGCCAAAGTTGTCTAATTGAGAGGGTGGTTTCATGAGCACTTCCAATTGAGAAAAAAATGTTTAATATACCTTCCAAATATCTAGTGGAGACTAAACTTCTGGAGGACATTCCACTAGAACTGTGAGGCAAATTGACAGTGAATAAAGAGGTGTTGGATTGTCTCATCTTCCTTCTTACAAAGGATACATCTGTTAGGGAAATGGAAGCCTCTCATCATCAACTTATCTTGTGTTAGAATTTTACCATGTAAAGAAGCCCACAAAAAGAAATTGATCTTAGGTATGAGCTGTGAGTTCCATACCTCCTTCCAACAATCATGATCACCATTATACTTCATCAACATACTGTAATTAGACTTGATTGAAAAGCCCCTATTTGAGTCTTTGTCCAAATAAATTTATCTTCTCTAGGGAAGAGAGGGAGTCTCAATTTCATCATCAGGGATTGAAGTTTAGCAACTTTAGGAAGAAGATTAGGCCATTCTCTAAAATATTGTGTCATTCTTTCAAGTGTGATATAATCAACAACATAAGTCCCAAAGTAGGTCTTTTCCTTTTCCATCAACAAAACTTAAGGACCATCAACAAGAGGTTTATCCCCCATCCATCAGTCTTCTAAAAATTTGATCAACCTCCCATTGCATATTTTCCATTTTAGACGTTACTTGATGATCGTTCTACATTTTAAAAATGTTGTTCCATATTTTTGACCCTGCCGGGAAACCATTTAAGTCAAAAGATCTATAGAAGATGCCTTGGTTAAGATACTTATCCTTCATAACGTTACATCAATCCGGCTTACCAATACACAAATTCCAACCATTTTTAGTAATTGAAGCTTTATTTAGATTACTTAGCTTCGTAATCCCAAGGCCTCCCTGATTTTTTGGTCCACAAACTATATCCCAGTTAACAAGAGCCAATCTCTTTTTGTCTTCTACACCAGTCCAGAGGAAAGATCTTTGGATAATCCCACTTCTCAACCATAGTTCCTGAGATTTTGAAAATGGATAAAAGGTAAACCGAGATGCCTTGGAGGGAGGTAGATAGTAGTTAGAGTTTACCCACACTACTCAAGAGCTTGCCTTTCCAACCAGCTAATTTCTTCTGAATTCTCTCCAGGATAGTGTTCCAAAAGGTAGGGGTGACCTCCTTGATAGTGAGAGGGAGGCCAAGGTAAGTACCTGGAAGGATAACACATTGATAGACCCGGATATCCTTGATCTCATCCTACAAAACCATCTTGGTGTTGAAGAAGTATAGGCTTTTTCCATAATTATTATATTGGCCAAAGGCCCTGCCATAATCCAGAAGGAACCCTTTCCACTCCCTTGCTTCAACCACTGAGGATTTTCCAAAGAGAAAGGTATCATCAACAAACTTCTATAGAACTGATGGGGGGAGTGTGGAGGCAACTTTAACTCATTCTTATAGCTAGGGACATATTTAGAAAGTTTCTTCCTAGAACTTAGAAACCATAATAAAAAGGTAGGGCAATAGGGTAACAAAAATATTATATTAAAAAATTAATTTTCTAGAAAAGCAATTACTCAATTTAAACAAATAAACACAATAAAACAAAGAAGATATCATAATTTACATCAATTTATCATAGTTTGTGATTAATTTGTAATAGGTAGATCAACCTTTGAAAGTATGTATGAATGTAATAGTTAATTATTATATTCAATATAATTAGTAGTATCATTAAAAAATATAATCTAAAAGTAAAACTAAATTAATTCAATATAATCTATTATTAATTATAATATATTAATCTTTAAAAATATCTATAAATATAATTTCTATTTTTACTTTTGAATACAATTTAATAATATCATAAAAAATGAAAAAATCAATTAAAAGATAATTTTGTATAATATTTACATGGATCTCAAGGTTATAAATTTATTTGTTTCAAATGAATATAACTTAAATATTTTGATCTCTTAGAAGCAATATGAATGATATTGCAACATATTGTAAATAAACAATTAAAAATATTTCTACTAAATAATCATATTATAATTAAATTGATTAGTATTTTAATGAACCTAGCTTGTGCGCGGTTTGGTTCATCCTCTGAGGACTAGTCTCGCCTCAGCTCGCCCTTGATACCCAAGATATGAGATGCTAAGTCGTCAGGGATAAAAAAATAAATTAGTAATTATATTAAACAATAAAAAATTAATCATTTATATTCATAAAAACAAAAATTTCATCCATGATTTTAATTTATTTATTTGATTTCGTTTGGTAAAAGTGGTAACTTGTACCACAATTTTTTTTTAAACTTTAGTATAAGTCTACTTAAAATGTTTTTTATTAGATATAATGTAATCATCGAAAGTTACATCTATGGAATGTATCAAGTTTAGCTATCTACTCATAATATCTAATACAAAAAGCCAACTGAAGATATGTTATTAACTAACTATATAAATATAAATATAATTCATTTTAAATAATAATTAATATTTTATATAATTAATAATTAAATATAGATATGATCTCTAATATTAAATTAAATTAAAGAAGAATATTTTAATTTAAATTATATAATTTTCAACAAAAAAAAAAAATTACATGATAAATAAATTTGAAAAAATATATAATTTCATAAAATGATAAAAAAATATTTTTATTTAAATTATATTTGAAAATATGATAAAAGTCATATAATTCCACTTAGTGATTATATTTTCCTATTTTTTGACCAACTGGTGCATATAATTTTCCATATGCATACTAACAGTTCCATAGAGGATCATGCGTTTTAGGATCAACATAGACAACTACTAGCTTGCATGGTTCACAATTGTTACATGACACGAGTACAAGAAGGAGGTGAGCTTCCAACATCCTACAAAATAAATACACAAATATTATTTAAAAAATGAAATTAATTGTTTTATAAGTAATTATTTTAAACAAGCACTAAATTTTAAATGAATCTTATGTTTTTCCTCTTTGAAGGTGCGGACAACATATTTCTGGCCTCTTGTAATGAAAATTTAGAAAAAATAAATTTATTAATATGCATTTTTTTAATTAAGACAAAAAATATTATAACTATAAACATATTTATAAATGCTGTTAGAATTTTAAATATTTAAATATTGTAGAACATTGTGATGAAGACAATATAAATGTAAAATCTTGGAACAAATAAATGCAAATTGCAAATAAGAGTTGCATACCTACAATTTGATCCAAGTTTTGAGTAGCATGAAGATTCGATAAAAAACTATATTCTTAACACAATTCATAAAAGCCATAGTAAAATAGAGGAGTTAATTGTGAAAAAGCTTGTACAAAAAAAATGTGAACCATGTTATTTATAATAAAAATAAAAGAAAGATTTGATTAGAAAAATAAAGGAAAGAATCTTAGTTTTCA
Source organism: Thuja plicata (assembly GCA_018584345.1). Taxonomy (NCBI): domain Eukaryota; kingdom Viridiplantae; phylum Streptophyta; class Pinopsida; order Cupressales; family Cupressaceae; genus Thuja; species Thuja plicata. Next base: position 1,164,097 of record MU223866.1, on the reverse strand, counting down.
ATTTAGAAAGATGAAACACATATTTATATTTCTAAATTTTAAACATAATTTTTCTAAATTCAAAAAATCAAACTACATATAAAATATTTCAAATATAATATATAATTAGTCGATAAGATTTATATTGTGGACTTCACTATCCACAATTGCCCGCTAAACCTGTCTCACGTTTCAAAACCACCTTAGTCTCTCGTGAAACCATTTTTAAATCAACTTTCAAACTGGAAAATCTCCCAAACAAACTTTACCGACCAAAAGCAATTGTAACAAGTGTCATGTAGTTGTTAGAATAAATGAGAGGGGGGGGGGGGGGGGGGGGGAGGGGGGTGAATCAATTAGCTCCCAATTATCCTACAGTCCCAAATTCCTCTAGATGTATATAAAAACAATTTCAAACATATAATTCAACTCAGTGAAATGTATTATGTAATCTCAAACTGTAGTCAATAGTGTTTACCGAGTATCAGTAAATTAATACTATCATTACCGATCAATGTCAATAAAGTAAATTGTAAAGAAAAATAACAATCCAAAATATTCATGCACATTGACACAAATTTTAAATGTGGAAACCCTGCTAAGGGAAAAACCACTTGGGACCGGTAACCCAAAATATTTCACTCTTCTGAAGTGAGCTCGGTGAAGAGCCAACCCTGTCAAAGGTTACAATGCACATTGTTAAATGTGACTTGGTTAGAGGATTTAAAACTAACATTTCTATCTTGACCATGCATTCACTATGGGATCAACAAGAAAACACTCAACATTCATTAGAATGTCATAATAAAGAATTTCACGTCCTACTTAGTTAAGAGATTTATCTATAACAATGGTTAAACTGATACAGTAATGATTTGATTCCAATACAACTTTGTTTTGTAGATTTTAAGATCTATGCTAAGTACATAATACCTCTAATAAATTTGTTCACTTCAGTTCATCTCATACTTCATACTTTGTTCTGCTTGGTAATGCTCTTTCCTCTATTTGCTCGGTGATGTCTGCAGAAAATGCTTGGTTCTGTCTTTAACTAGTTTGATCAGTCATGCATAAAATTTGCATGTGCGCATCAAGTGTGATGTATGTGATTCAAAATGAATCTCTTGTCTCTTATATATACATCATAGCTCATTTAATTTCTATCCTTCATATTTTTCCGCTTAATCTCCATTGTTGATTTTGCCGCTTAAACCATCCTCGACAGTTGTGTTAAAAACATATTTCAATCTTTGTCGTCTGATCTTCATTGAATTTGCATAACCGTTTGATCAAAATAAAAAATTTATCTTTTACCTCGGAATCATCAATTTCCAGCTCAGCATTCTAGTTGGCCTCGGTTTGATTAAACTGTTTGGTCAGTTGTTGTGTCAGCGATCCCTAGCTCGGTTATCAATGTGCTCGGTATACACTATGTTTTACTCGGTGTTCACTGTCTCTCAGTGTATACATAACTCTTCATTTACTGACCACGTAAAATTTGTTTGTTCCAAATCTTCAATCCATAACAAATGTTTTCCACCATAATGATACTCAAATAAGTTGACATCAATGACAATACATTAACGAATAATGTTTATCATCACTTCTGTAACACGGCTGACTATCAACAAATGACTTCAAACATACAATTAGTTGTACTTCATCAATCTCTCCCTTTGGCATTGATGATAACACAATATGAAATATGCATTATAAGAATTCCATACAACAAATACCAAACTTCTGTTTTACAACTACAACAATTCTGTAGCTCTCCCTAGCTTGAATATATAAACTGTGTTAATATTAAAAACTCACCATGCAGACTCTCCCTGCAGATTTGACTTTTCAGTTATTGAATCTCTCTGTAGATAGATAATTCATTGATCATTCTCTCCCTTTAGATATTTCATTGAATCTCTCTCCCTTTGAAAACAATGCCAAAAAGAAATATACAGCTCTTCAGTAGCCAAATAAAATATCTCTGGTGTTCGGTGTAGTAGGTACCTTGCAGTGTATTTATATGTCTGTGCCAGTCCAGTTTGACTTTGCATCAAAATTATTGATATTCTAATTTCATGTAGGTTGATGCAACCTCCTATTCATCTTAGTGACCAATAGACAAGGGACGAACCCCTAGTCTACCTCTCAAGAACTCAAATGTATCGTTCGGTAAGGTTTTGGTAAATATGTCTGCAAGTTGTTCCTTTGATTGTACATATTCCAATTTCACTTGTTTATGTTGTACTTTTTCCCTCAAGGAGTGATATAATAGATACATGCTTTGTCTTTGCATACATCACAAGATTCTTTGAAATATTTATAGCACTTGTATTATCACAGTAAATTATCACTGGGCCAGTGATATCTTCATTCATGCCTTTCAACAGTTTTTTAACCCATGCTATGTTCGAATAGTTTGCAGCAACAACAACATATTATGCTTCTACAGTTAACTGAGATATGCATCCTTGATTCTTGCTTATCCAAGTAACTAATCTTTATCCAATAAAGAATGCTCCACCAGTAGTGCTCTTTCTATCATCTATGTTCCCAGCCCAATCAACATTAGTATAAACTTTCAGTTCAAACTTTCCTTCTCTTTTGTACCATAGTCCATAATCCTCAGTATTCTTCAAATAGCTAAATTTTTTTTTTACAGTATTCATATGTGATTCTATGGGATTAGCATAAAATATTGCAACAATTCCAACTGCGTGTGCTATGTCAGGTCTTGTGTGTACACCGTAAATCAATATACCAATCATAGATTTGTACAAAGTTTGATTTACCTCAGGTGTCTTATCTATTTTTGTCAATTTGCATCCTGTCACCATAGGTGTTTCGACTAGTTTTGATTCTTCCATTCTGAATGTCTTCAATACTTCCTTGATGTATTTTGATTGAGTAATGTAGGTACATGCATTCTGTTGTAAAATTTGCAATCCAAGAAAAAAATTGATCTCTCCAAACATTGACATTTCAAATTCTTTCCTGATTTCATCAGCAAATGAAGTGCATAGGTTATCATTACCTCCAAATATAATATCATCAACAAACATTTTAGCAATAAGGGTTTTATCATCATTTCCTCCTTTCAAATACAAATTTATGTTATCACTTGTTCTAATAAATCCAATACTTATAAGATAGGAATTTAATCTTTCATACCATGCTCTCGGTGCTTGTTTTAATCCATATAAATATTTGTGTAACTTACATACCATGTTTGTCTGATCATGATCAGAAAATCCTTTAGGTTGTTCAATGTATACCTCTTCTTCTAGTATTCCATTAAAAAATGCAGACCTGACATCCATCTGATATACCTTGAATCCTTTATATGCAGTGTATGCAAGTAATATTCTTACTCAAAGTCTAGCAACGGGTGAAAAAGTTTCTCCATAGTCAATTCCTTCTTCTTGTGCATACCCTTTGTAAACTAATATTGCTTTATTTATGGTTAAATCTCCAGTCTCATTCAATTTGTTTTTGAATATCCATTTGGTGCCAATGACATTTTTATCACTTGGTCTCGGTACTAATGCCCATGTCTTATTTTTTTGTATCCACTCAATTTCCTCATTCATGACAGTAATCCATTCTTCATTTTCTAATAAATCTCTAACACTCTTAGGCTCAAATTCACAAATTAAACATGTGTTGTCTCTTAACTTACTTCTTGTCACCATTCCAGCTCTTTTATCTCCAATAAACTGATTTTGTGGATGATGTCTTCTCACATATTTAGAAAGTATACATTCAATTCTCTGTTCTTCATTGTCTTCTCCTATAGGTTCATTGTGTTCTTGTTCATGATCTTCAGTTTCGGCATTTTCCTGATTCTTGGTCTGTGCTACCTATTTCCTGATGATATTACCTTGTTGTACGGTAATGTTAGGCATCTGCATCGGTATAGTATCAGGTTCTTCCATGTAGACAAATCTACTGTCATCTTCTGGTTCTTTCATGTTGTCCTCATCACTCTTCTCAACAAATTCATCAACTTTCACATTTGCACTTTCAATGATTTTGTTAGATATCTTGTTCAAACATTTGTAAGCTTTTTTCTTAGTAGAATATCCAAGAAATATTCTTTCATCACTTTTTGGATCAAATTTACCATTTTGATCATCTTTCAGAATATAACACCGACTACCAAATATTCTAAAATAGCTCACATTAGGTGTATAAGCATACCATAGCTCATAAGGTGTTTTGTTTGTATCTTTCTTCAGTTGTACTCGGTTGAGTTTGCATACATCAATGCTAACTGCTTCTCTCCAGTATGTTTGTGCAACACTTTTTTCAATCATTAGTGTTCTGGCACAATCTATTCCTTCTTTCAACAATTCCATTCTACTGTGGTATCTTCGGTGCGGAAACCTATCTTTTGATTCCATACTCATTACAAAAGTTAGTGAACTCATCAGACATAAATTCACCTCCTCTATCAGATCTCAAACACTTCAGTTCTCTACCAGTTTCTTTTTCCACTTTAGCTTTGTACCATTTAAACATCTTAAATGCTTCAGATTTTTCTTTTAGGAAAATGACAGTCATCATTCTAGAGTAGTCATCAACAAATAAAATAAAGTATCTATCCCCATAATAACTCTATGTTCTCATTGGTCCACATAGGTCTATATGAACTAAATCCAAATATCATTAGATGAAAAATTTTCGCTCTTAAAACTAGATTTTCACATCTTTCCCATTTGACAATTTTTGCACATTACATGGTCTGGTTTAGATAAGCTCGGTAAGCCTCTAAATTTTATTTTCTTACTAATATTAACCATGTTGTCAAAGTTTACATGACAAATTATTTTATACCATAACCATATATCTTCATTCTTTTCCAAGAAGCAAGTAGTTTCAGTAGTATCAAGATAGAATAGGTTACCTTTTGATTGTTCACCAGTGCCGATCAACTTTCCTGTTCCATCATAGATTCTATCTTTTTTGTTCTCAAATGCAACTCGACGACCTGTGTTATTCCAATGTGAAACAATCAACATGTTACAATTAATTCCTTTTACCCAATATGCATTCTCACATTTGATTTGATTGTTCAGCATAATATTACCTTTTCCTTTCACTTGACAAGGTGTATCATTTCCCATTCTAACAGATCCACCATCATAATGTTCAAGAAATTAAAATTTTCCTTTATCTCCAGTCATGTGATGTGTACAAGCACTATCAATAACCCAAATGTCATGATTACTAACTTTAGAAATAAGTGTTCTTTCTACATACCTTTCATCTTCATCTGAATCATCTTTCAAAGCTACAAACACCATCTCAATGTCTTCATCACTGTTAGAACCATTGTCATTATCTTTATCTTCAACAATGTAACAAGCCTTCTTGACTTTATCTTTATAATCTTGGTTATCTCTTCTGTCATACTGTCGGTTGCTTCTATAGTCTCAGTCATCCTTTCTATCATTAGATCTATCATTTCTATCATCATTCTTCCTATTAGGGCATCTTACATAAAAAATGCCAATCTCTTTACAGTTAAAACATGTCAAAGGTAGTTTACCTTTATATCTTCCTTTACCTTTGTGCAATATTCTAACCATTAAATCTTCAAGTTCATCAAGTTCCTTGTCATCACTATCACTGTCACTGTTATTTTTGATTATGTATTTGCTACTAGATTTACCAATTTTCAAAGTAGAAATAAATGCAGATTCCATAGAAGGTACAATACTGTTGTCAAAGTTATTCAGCTCAAAATAAATTAATCTTCCAATAAGACTATCAACAATAATATTATTTCCAAGAGCTGCTCTCATTTCATGTACTGCAGAGACTCTTATAGAATAAGTAGGCAATAAAGTTCTAAGAATCTTACTCACAATAATGTCTTCATCAATAGTTCCACTAGCTCCTCGAATAGCATTCAAAACTTCCTTAAGTCGAGTACTGTACTGTGTTATGTTCTCTCCTTTCATTCTCATGTCATCAATCTTTCTTCGAAGACTTTCAACTTTAGCTCTCACTACATTTGCATCTCCTCCATAAACTAGTGTAAGCTGGTACCACATCTGCTTGGTAGTTGTGCATGTCTTGATATCCTCAAATTTAGAATCAGTAAGTGAAGAGGCAATCTCCACCATTATGAGGTTGTGTTCATGTTTCTCTTTCATTTGATTAACAGTCAAAGATCCAGTAGGTAGAATGAATTCATTATCCAAATAATATGCAATATTATCTCCAATCTTTGATAGGTATAGTCTCATTCTTCTTTTCCATGTTAAGAAGTTATCCTTTTTCAGCTTCGGTGCGTCTCTCTTATAAATCTTGTGATCTTTAGCTTAAGTCCTTCAAAACTTTCTTCTAAGCACTGTATGCTCTAATACCAATTGTTAGAATAACTGAGAGGGGGGGGGGGGGGAATCNCTTAAGTCCTTCAAAACTTTCTTCTAAGCACTGTATGCTCTAATACCAATTGTTAGAATAACTGAGAGGGGGGGGGGGGTGAATCAGTTAGCTCTCAATTATCCTACAGTCCCAAATTCCTGCAGATGTATATAAAAACAATTCAAATTATATAATTCAAATCGGTGAAATGTATTCTGTAATCTCAAACTTTAGTCAATAGTGTTTATCAAGTATAAGTAAATTAATACTATGATTATCGATCAATGTCAATAAAGTAAAGTGTAAAGAAAAATAAAAATCCACAACATTCATGCACATTGCCACATACATTTTTAATGTGTAAACCTTGCTAAGGGAAAAACCACCTTGGACCGGTAACCCAAAATATTTCACTCTTCTGAAGTGATCTCGGTGAAGAGCCAACCTTGTTAAATGTTACAATGCACAATGTTAAATGTGACCTGGTTAGATGATTTAAAGATAATAGTTCTATCTTGACCATGCATTCACTATGGGGTCAACAATAAAACACTCAAAATTCATTAGAATGTCATAATAAATACTTTCATGTCCTACTCAGTTAAGAGATTTATCTGTAACAATGGTTAAACTGATACAGTAATGATCTGATTCAAATATAACTCTTTTTTGAAGATTTTCAGATCTATGCTAAGTACATAATACCTCTGATCAATTTGTTCACTTCACTTCATCTCATACTTCATACTCTATTTTTCTCGATAATGCTCTTTCCTTTGTTTGCTCGGTGATGTCTGCAGAAAACACTCGGTTTGTCTTTAACCAGTTTGATTAGTCACGCAAAAAATTTGCATGTGCACATCAGGTGTGACGTATGTGATTCAAAATGAATCTCTTGTCTCTTATATAGACATCATAGCTCATTTAATTTTCATCCTTCAGATTTTGCCGCTTAATCTCCATCGTTGATTTTCCGCTTAAACCATCTTCGACAGTTGTGTTAAAAACATGTTTCAATCTTTGTCGTCCGATCTTCATTGAATTTTCATAACCGTTTGATCAAAATAAAAAACTTTATCTTTTACCTTGGAATCATCAATTTCTAGCTCAACATTCTAGTCGTCCTCAGTTTGATTAAATTGCTCGGTCACTTGTTGTGTCGGCGATCCCTAGGTCGGTTATCACTGTGCTCAGTATACACTATGTTTTACTCAGTGTTCACTGTCTCTCGGTGTATATAGAAATCTTCATTTAACAACCAAGTAAACTTTGTTTGTTCCAAATCTTCAATCCATAACAAATGTTTTCCACCATAATGATACTCAAATAAGTTGACATCAATGACAATACATTAACTAATAATGTTTATCATCACTTCTGTAACTCGGTTGACTATCAACAAATGAATTCAAACATACAATCAACTGTAGTTCATCAGTAGTGACCTGTACTTTCCGTAGTTAACTGCAATTATAAATTTAATTCTAATTTAATTATAAATATTTAGTATATTTTAATTAATAGCTATTTAATAAAAATAAATATATGTAATGTTATATATCTATTGAAAATAAAAATAAATGAATAAAAATTTGATAAATCATAACTCAAGTAATATTTTTTATCAAATTACAATTTTATATCTCATCATCATTTTTCTTTTATATCTAATGTAATACTCTCACGTAAAACAATAATAAACCTAGAGACCATTGTAATCGAGCTTGATTAAAATAACATTATTGGGAGAAGGTGAAATCTGAAAAAAATTGTACTCCCCTGATAACAATTGGTAGAATAGTGAATCATGGTGCTAAGAACATCGTAATACGGTTATGATTTGACTATCATCACCTAGAGCACACCGTTGTAGAGCCTTCATCCACAAAAATGTTGTTTTGATGCAAAAATAAAATCTTACTTGATGATAATTGGTAGTTCGTCCAGGGATGGAAGATTAAACATTATTAGAAATCAAAGGCATCGCTCTGACATGGGTAGTTGTTGGCAGAATGGAGGAAACCCAGCGTTATGCTCTATAATAAACCCAGTGTTGGTTGAATGCTTTGTTGAGGAGGAATGTATTCCTCTTAGGGCCCGTTTGGTTGAGGGGTGGAATGGGAATTGAACGGGAATTGGCATTTCTGAATTCCCAAAATGTTCAATTTCCTGTTTGGTTCCAAAATTAAAAATTGGAATAGGGTTATGCGAATTCTAATTTTGGGCCTTTTTGAGCATTCCACAATTCCCCCTCAGGACTAGGAATTGGATTTGAAAATTGGAATTGGAATTGAGAGTATTATTTTGTGAAGGAAAATTCATTCCCATTTTTGTGTTAATATTATATTGCTATCAGAATGTATATATAAATCTGTGTATATACACGTGTATATATACATGTGTGTATATATACATGTATGTATATATACATGTGAGTGTATATACATGTGAATATACACATGTGTGTATATGTGTGTATATATACACACATGTGTGTGAATATACATGTGTGTATATACTCTTGTGTGTATATATACATACATGTATATATAGTATATATACATGTATGTATATATACACACATGTGT
>MU223866.1:1140161-1152920 GCA_018584345.1 Thuja plicata | reverse complement strand
AGTACAAAGAAAACCGATGACACAATTTTGTGTGTACACTGAAAATGCAAATTGGAAAGGATAAAGAGGAACCCAACAAGCAGGTCAAAGAGCAAACTGAGAGAACAATTCAAGCAAGGAACCCGAAAGACAGTCAACTGATTTCAGAGCATAACTGACTGTCAGAAATCGAAAGTCAGTTGTAGCCCGCAGAAAGTGGATCTGACCTCCACGTCAGATAAAATAGTCTTATTCTATTTATAGAGTCTTGATTTTTTCTTAAAACCATTTCTTTAGGGACAAGAAACATGAATGTAAGTTCTTTAATCAATCTAACTGATTTAAAACACATAGACTAGGAGATCAAGGTAAAGTTATAAACCTGTGATCTTAGAGTTAACATTGTTTTACGTGAAACTTGATTAGGTCAATCTATCTTATAAATAGAATATGTAATCATTCATTATTATGCAATGATGAGAGGGATGCGAAAGGATATGAGAGGATGAATGAAGCATACAAGCACACCTATGGATCAGATTGAAAGTTTCATGAACCAGAACAAAAAAAGGTGAATTTGGTTAGCAAGAACCAAGAACAGAGACTACCGAGCATCAGAGGTATTATTCAATCACATTAGGTGATATACTTAGTCATGTAATCTTAAATGGATTTGTACTCAGCAATAGGAGATTGCATACACCAGGTCAAATTTTAATTTTCTATCATTCTAACAAGTGAAGAAAAGTGTAAAAATCCTTTCAAGGAAGGTGGATTTAACAGTCCAATTATAAATCTCTTAACCGAGTGCACACTCAATAGTGTTGCTAAAGCTCTTAACTGAGTAGAATTTAACAGGTCTCCATAAATACTCTTAAGAGGGTAGATCATCAAAAGTGATCAAGTTGTAAGCCTTAACCGACCCCTTCCAATCTGCAGATAGTGAAGAATTTGTGGGTGCCATCCCCACCGCAAATTTTACTTCCTAACAGAAGTTTTCAGCGATATCATATCTTGTGTTATGTTTCAATTACTTTCATGAATGTTTCTATGAATGTTCACATGTTGATTAAGTTTATGAATTGATATATCTTGCATCAAGATAGTATAGAGTAGATGGTTAGATAAACATTTGATAACTTAAAGGATAAAGGTTATAAGATACAAAATTTTTAGAGGTACTGATTCACCCCTCCCCTCTCAGTACACACTTCCCATTAATTCCAACAATTGGTATCAGAGATAAGTCTCTTCTTTGGAAAATATTAAAGGCTTAAGAGAAAATACCATACAATGGAGAAGTACAAACTTGATAAAAGTATTAAGAATAAAAAGATTGAAATTCAGATCTTCTATGAGCAGTATAAAGAAGCTAGAATCAATATGAGATAGCTGTTAGATGAAATAAATATTATGAAATCTTTCTATAATGAAGCAGATTATCATGAGGAAGAGATACCAGATTTCTTTGATTCTTCAGGATCAACTACAAGTAAAGCATTAGACACATCAGAAGAAAGCATCACAAGCCTAACTGAAATCTATCAACATTTGGTTGGACAAGTAAAATCTCTACAAATTAGTTAAGAGACACATATGGTAAGAATGATTGATGTCATGAACAGTGCTAGACAAATTGAGAAAGAAAGAACACTAGCTATTGAATATGATAGAAGAAAGATTACATAAAAGCTACAGGAGAAAGAGTCTGAAATACAAAGACTTACAGAGCATCAACATGAGATCACAAATTATATTATTCTTATGAGTCAAGAGGAAAACATAATGAATAATTAACTCATTGAAAGAATAGAAGCTATCGATGAGCTAAGGGATGAGAGTGAAAACTTGAAACATGAAATAAGAATTCAGAAGAAACATAATGAAATTATAAATAAAGCTGAAGAAAGCAATAAAAGAATGGATGATTTTCTTGAAGGACAATGAAGAGTTAACAACAAAATTGGTCTAGGCTTTACCAAGAATGGAGAATCACCCAATCAAGCTGATCCAAAGAATGTCTATGAAAATCCAAGACCAAGAAAGCTGACATGCAATCACTGTGGAAAGCAAGGCCACACATCAAATGTATGCAGAGGCAAAATGAAAGGTATTCCTAAATCTACATCTTCATTCATAGGATTTTGTTATAAATGTAACAAGAAAGGACATAAAGCATACGAATGTAAGTCTGAGATGAAACAACCAAAGAAGGAAACCTACATGGACAAATACTATCCTACTTGGAAAATGAATGGGCACACAACTCTTGAATGCTGGAAAAAGAAAAGGCAAGCATGGAAGCCTAAAGGTCAAGAAAATCCCTATTAACCAAAAAGAGTAGGTAACCAGTATGTATGAGATTACAACACTTGGAAAAATTATACATCATGTGGAAGATTTGGTCACATTGCTGCAAAGCATATAAGATAGTGGACTAGAAAGTCTAGAGACTGGATTAACCCTGAAATGGCATGCTTACACTGTCATAAAGTTGGTCATCTCAAAAAGGACTACAAAGACCGAATGACAGGGACCAACACATATCCCAATGGACACACCATTGAAGACATTCAGAGAATGAGAGACAAAATGTGGAGAAGAGCTCCAAACAATGACAAAGTTGGATCAAGCAATGCAAATGGTGACACCCCATCCAATGGACTTGGTGACATCACCACCCCCACCTAAGCAGAACAAACAAGTATGGAACTTCATTACACTATTTATTATTTTACACTAGTTCCATAATATGTTAATGAAATGTCAAATTAGCATAAGTAAAGATGCATCATGGTATTACTTGTTAAAATCTGTGATAAATATACAATTGGGTAATACATACCAAAATTTGTCAGTATACACTCAAAGATGAAACTGCCTACACTTACCGAGAAGCATCGGTTAACATGAGAAAGAAAATTTGCTAGTGTAAACCAAGACTCGTCGGTAATCAAGAAAAGTAAACAAGGTGTTTGCAACACTGAAACCCATTGGTAAAATTGATGAGTTGAACAACCGCCTTGAAATGTCACATTGTCACCGAATAGAGAAGTTAATGTTTTAACCAATGAACTTCATCTTCAAACACCGAGGAGTTGTTGAGCATTAATGACTCACTTTTTAGTTTTTAGGGAAAACACCTATAAAAGGGCGACATAAGGGCTTCATTGTTCACCACGACCATAGCAGAGTGACAAGAGCAAAATTGAGAAAAAAAAATCATCACAGAGAGACTTCAACTTGACCAGAGAACTCCAAAAGATCAGTGATCATTGCAGGTGTAAACAATAAGTTACTAAGCCAACCGAGAACTATGTTTACGCATTTTTTAGAAAGCCCTAAATTTCTTTAAAATAATGGCCATGACCTCAAGAACCACCAAACAGAAGAATATCAAGAAGGATGAGGTTAAACTCGTCAAGAATTCTATGTGTGAAGAACCACATAGATTCACCCTGAGGTTTCTTCACAACTTGACGATGCTGGAGCATTCTCGTGAATACCAACTAGGGTTTTTCTCATCGAAGATGTTTGAGCTTACATCCACTTCAAGATTACATAAATTGGTGATTTGGAGGTAGAACAAGCTTACAAGAAGCTATGCAATGAAGATGGATCCTTAAAAGATGAACATAAACACATAGAGGTGAAAGGGCTCACTAGGCCCTATTGTTCCTGAAGGCATTCAAAACTGAGTGGATTGAGTTAGTACTAAGCCGAATGCACAATCACAAACTATGGCTGGATGAGCCTAACACTACAACATTTGGGGTCAAATTTTGATGCCAATTTGCGATGGCACTACCATTTGTGTGTGATTTTTGTGTTTTTTTCCAAGTGCCCCCGATGCTGTCGTAATAGCAATGGTACTATCAGAATTGCAACACCCACGTGATTATAAACAAAAAAATAAGAAAAAGAAAGGCTCATTTCTAATTTAGCGTGATCACATACTGTTGTGCGCGAAGAGGGCCTAACAGTGGAAGATTGGAATCTTGGTATAATATGGTATCCATGACTTGATCAGGTAGGCATTCGAGTTTTGTATTCTCATTAAGTAAAATTCATTTTGATGGCATTTGTTGATTTAATGGCACAATATGAATGTTAATACTGGCATTGTTGGCATTTTTAAAACTGAAAATGCCTTGATGGATCGCGGGCTGCAAGCTAGGGCATCATGCATTATTTATGAGCTCATTGTTTACTACTGGCATTGTTTACGTCTTTGCATTTTGAATGCTTGATGACCCATGAGCTTTGAGAGCTAGGGCATAATTTCTATTACCTTCAAGGCATTGTGTGAAGTGTTTGATCTCTCTTTATTTGTTTTTCTGTTGATATTCACTAGGTGGTACTCCCTGTTTATGATCATTTCATGAGGAAATTTCTTGATGGCTCATGGGCTGCAAGTTAGGGCATCATAAATTGTTTATTAGCTTAATGTTTAATACTGACATTGTTTACATCTTTGCATCTCGAATGCTTGATGACCCATGAGCTTTGAGAGCTAGGGCATCATTGCTATTACCTTCAAGGCATTGTGTGAAGTGTTTGATCTCTCTTTATTTTTTTTTTGTTGATATTCACTATGTGGTACTCCCCATTGATGATCATTTCATGAGGAAATGTCTTGATGGCTCGCGGGCTGCAAGCTAAGGCATCATGTATTGTTTATTTTCTCACTATTTAATACTGGCATTGTTTACATCTTTTCATATTGAATGCTTGATGACCCGCAAGATTTGAGAGCTAGGGCATCATTTCTATTACCTTCAAAGCATTGTGTGAAGTGTTTGATCTCTCTTTATTTGTTTTGCTATTGATATTCACAATGTGGTACTCCCCGTTTATGATCATTTCATGAGGAAATGTCTTGATGGATCGCGGGATGCAAGCTAGGGCATCATGCATTATTTATGAGCTCACTATTTAATACTGGCATTCATTTACATCTTTGCATTTGGAATGCTTGATGACCCACAAGCTTTGAGAGCTAGGGAATCGTTGCTATTACCTTCAAGGCATTCTGTGAAGTGTTTGATATCTCTTTATTTGTTTTTTTGTTGATATTCACTATGTGGTACTCCCTGTTTATGATAATTTCATGAGGAAAAACATGGTATCTTCTTTCCTTTCTGCAACATTCTTTTGAGTGCACATGTCCTTTAGCATGGTTTTTCTTTCAGAAGTGTATGGCTTGACTATGCACATGCATAATTATAGATGAGGATTAGTAATACGATGCCATTCATTGCTTAGATCTTCTTGATCTAACCCCCATCTCTCTTTTCTCTGTAGGTTCTGGATCACACAAGAGCACACTGGATTCATACCCAGGTCAAAAATTCATCACTTCAGGCAATGTCTGGTACCCTTACTATTTATGTTCATCCTCTTATGTATGCCTGTACTCTTGCATATTCTTCTAAAAGTTGGCTATGCTCACATCAGCCCAGATGATTTTATCTTTCAATTCCTTTCCTTGTATAGTATATACAATTTATTTGGCATATATATAGTATATACATGTAATCTTTAGATGCAGAAATTTATTTTCCTTTACATGTATCTTTTCATGAAATGAACACAAATTAAACAAGATCATCTAATAATGCAAACTAGGGTACTGTAGTCACTCATCTAGTAATTAGGTTACCAATGTACAATGAGGTGACTATTTGTATATATATCAAACCATGAAGATGATGCTTAGGAGACAGTGGAGCTAGAGGAATATGTGAAAGATATAAATTCTTTGAAAAATAAAAACTAGTAAGGCTTTCAAACAACTAGGAGCCTGTAATAAATTAAAATGGAAGAAGATAGGTCCATGTATGGTCTTAAGGAATTTTTTATCTAATGCCTATGAAGTTGACTTTCTAGAGGGCATTAATATCTCACTTGTATTCAATGTCAATGATTTGTATAAATATTATGAAGGAGATATTAGTATCTCACTTGTATTCAATGCCAGTGATTTGTATAAATATTCAAATTTGGAATCATTGTTGAAATGTATATGTGTATATATATGTATGTGTAAGTGTGTGTGTGTGTGTGTGTGAATATTTATGTATGTATATGTGTGTGTGTCTATATATACACACCCACACATACATACATACATACATACATACATACATGCATGCATGCATACATACATACATTTAGATCTTTCACATACACACACACACATACATACATACATACATACATACATGAATCTTTCATTTGGTTTGCACATATGGAATTTCATCATATAAAATTATCATTATTAGTCATTTTAATTGGGAGATTATTAATAGGGATGAACCTCTTTTTAAAGTAAGATTCATGGAATGGATATCCTTCTTCTAGAGAAATATTTGATCTACATAATGCCAAATTTGGTATAAATGACAAGAAATTTGCATCTATTGGAAATACTTAGCTCCTTCAACCCAATCCATCACCCATTGTTACTATTACATAAGAATTATCTTCAAGAAATTCAACTAAGGGCAGGCATGGGCAACCCCTTCAAAATAAAATAGATCCTAAACCAACTTGTGGGGATGGTTCACTATTTGATACTAGGGAAAAACATTTGGTCAAGGACAGAAGGATGATGACCAAGGATAAGAAAATGATACAAAATAAACAAAGGAAGGTGATAAAGGAAACTATCAAGTTTCTACAATAAATGTGTTATTGTGAACCACTACTCATGAAATGTGGTCAATGAGTTTGACTCAAAAACTATAAAATTGAATCCTAATAGCAATATCACCATTTAAACTATTGTGGAAAGTATCTTCTACTTATCAATTGATGAGATTAAAGGGATTTATCAATCTCTGCATAAACAGATTATATTAAAAGGATATGTGACATATTAGACATCTCCCACTAATCACAGTGTTCACAGTGGGTGGGAGAGTCAATTCATGAAGGAAGACTAAAATCCCAATTCACTGTTACAACAAGAAGCCCGGGTACAGTAAGGATACCTGTCAATTCCCTGACCTCTTTAGCAATTAAAATAATGAGATCAATGCATGGAAACATTTGTTTTATTGATTGAACCGATTACATTATGGTTTTCTTACACATCCACTCTACACCCCCCTTTCCACTCACATGGATCAACACAGAAATAGACTCAAACTCTTCAAAGAAACCTGATTGCAACCACCTAATCATGTCAAAACCAAATAGGCTTAATGGTCTTGTCAAGTTGACAACCAATGTTTTCAACTCGACAACATGGTGTCTCATACCCCCATTTAGGATATTTAAATGGTTTTAAAATAGCTCAAGTCTGAAGTCAATTAAAGATACATATCCATATATGAAAGGCCAATATATTGAATAGACAAAAACATCATGCCAGGAGCTCTAATACTAAGAGAAATACTACCATGACTCCACTAATCCAGCCTGAACCCATCTTTTTGAAAAAGGAAAGCTACAAAATCACAACAGTCTAGCAATGCTAATAGGTAGAGAAAAGGTTCATCAAATGCTAAAAGGACTGTCCGCAACACAAAGTGCCCGTGAAGGGGAATCCTTATCCTCCACTATCTTTTTTATTAGTGTGCATGTGATACTGTAAAAGTAAACAAACACAAAAGAAAGGCTCTGTAGTTGTAACAGATGTGGTAAACACTACAACATATATTGAATACCCTTATCATTTATGTTCATCCTCTTATGTATGCCTGTACTCTTGCATATTCTTCTGAAAGTTATGTATGTATATATGTGTATATATATATATATGCGTGTGTGTGTGTGTCTATATATGCATATTCTTCTAAAAGTTATGTATGTATATATATGTATGTATGTATATATGTATATGTATATGCATATATATGTATGTATATGTACATGTATATATGTATGTATTGATGACATGTAACTGATTGAATGTTTGATAATGTTAAGTTGAAGATGATGCAAGATATTAAATCAGTTAATGGTTTGTATTGTCATTGATGTCAACTTGATATCATCTGTACGATCATGTACATAATGCCAAAGATTTCAGAGAATCAATGGAACATAGATTATGCTTTCAGCAATGCATAAAAGTTAAGTATTCACTAAGTGATAGAAAACACCGATGAAGTGCACACCATCGGTAAAGGCAAAGAACAAAAGTCATAGTGATACCTGACAAGCAGAAGAAAATGTTGCCCAATGAAGCAAAATCACAGGATACTCGATGAGCTAAAAATAGAGTTTCTCGATGAGCAAAATCCAATTATGCCCAATGGATGGAGATCCTAAAGCTGAATGGAGTTACACCAATGGAACTGGCAGTTGTCACCGATGACTAACTGTAGAGTTGACCGACAGAACAAAGAGTTCAGAAAATGACAAAATATCTAGTTGGCAGAGCTTAAGGATAGACTTAACTGGTTGTTTTATTTGACTAGAGTTAATTAATTGATTTAAATAAGATTTGTACAGTTGGCAAGAAAATAACTACAAGATAAATCAGGAGTTAAAGTTGTAAATCAAATTGGCTAGATTATTTTTCACGCCAAGAATCAAGAATCAAGAATATCATGTCTATATAAGAGACAAACATAATTCATTTCTGCAAGCAATCACATACACGAGAAGGGGAGTGAATAGAAAGAGGATGGTGAAGAGAAACTAATGAAGGATAACTTCATACAGTCGTAAGTAATCAAGCTGAAGGAGAGCTAAAGAACTCTGCAGACACCGACAAATAGTGAAGCACAACATCAAAGAGAAGAAAGTGTGGAGCACAAAGAATTGAATTGATACATTGATTAGAGAGGTAATGTACTTAAATAGATCTGAAAATCTGCAATTCAAGTTGCATTAGAAATAGGTCATAGTGTTTCAGTTTAACCATTGAAGCATCAAGTCTCTTAACAGAGCATGAATTAACTATCTTCTATAATTGAGGTATATCCTAACAGATTGCCAAAAAGGTTGATTCAAGAAAGTAGCATTAAAATTGTATAAATCCTATTGGCAGCCTAAGAAGAAGGTTGATTCAAGGATGGTAGCAAGATTTTCCTAAAGACTATTGACAGTCTAAAAAGGAGGCTGATTCAAGGATGGTAGCAAAATAGATGCCAGATACTAAGTGACAACCTCTATGTATAAAATCCTCTAACAAGGTCACACCTAATAGTGTGTTTGTAACCTTTTATAGGGTTGGCTCCTAACAGGGCTCACTTCAGAAGAGCAAAAATTTGGGGTACCAGTCCCAGTGGTTTTTCCCTTAATAGGGTTTCCATGTTAAAATCCATGTGTTATGTGTGTATGACTTATTACTTTATTATTTTACATTTCACATATGCATTTCTAGATTGATTGGTATACTTTGCATATTTAGTGAGTATCAGTAAATAGTTTTACTACTTATCGATTATCAAGGAGAATAAGGACAGACAAGGTAAACTGATAGACAGTTAATTATTATAAGTATTTCATGGAATGCATCTTGTAGGGACTTAATAATCTGAGGTTTGTTGATTGGTGGTTAGTGATTAAAGGATAAATTTTTGAGGCCACTGATTCACCTCCCCTCTTAGTTATTACTAACAATTTGTATCATAGCTTGTGTGATTAGAAGGAAGGTTTCAAGACCTAAGTAAAGATCACAAGATGAATAGATGAGATGTGCCCAAGTTGAACAAAGACAACTTTGCTTCATGGAAAAGCAGGATAAGACTCCACTTATCAGGAATTGGTAATGATGTTACTCAATACTTAGATACTAATATTTTTTTCCTACAGGACCATTGATAGTAGATCAATTGAGAGAGAAGCATGAGCATAATTGCATGGTTATAGAGCTTTCTTCCTCAATCTTTGATGCTGAATTTGAAGATGTCAAGGACTGCAAAACTGTAAATAAAATGTCGGACAAACTGAAGCTTGTACATGGAGGTGATACAAATGTTCTGAGAGCCAAGGCAGAAAGCCTTAAAGGAAATTTTGATGATCTCAGAATGAAAGAAGGAGAAAACATCACACAGTACAACACAAGAATAAAAGAAGTAGTCAATTCTATACGAGATGTTGGAGGTACACTTGAAGATGAAACAATGGTAAGTAAAATCTCAAGAACCTTATTACCTGTATATGTTATTAGAGTTTCTTCTATTCAAGAAATGAGAGTAGTAGAAAACAATATAGTTACTCTTGATAGCTTAATTGGTAGACTGTTTTCATTTGAGATGAATAACTTTGACAATAGTGTCTCACCAAGTTTAAAGTCTACATTTAAGTCTTCTATGAAAATAAGCAAATCCAATCATAGATGCTCATCTAGAAGGGACAGTGAAAGTGAAAGTGAAGAAGAAGATCTAGGTGAAATAGAAGCACTTATGGCTAGAAGAATATAGAGAGGCAAAGGTAAATACAAAGGCAAGTTACCACTTGTATGCTTTAATTGTAAAGAGATTGGACACTTTGTTGCAAGGTGTCCTAACAGAAGAAAAGATAACAGAAGTGATGACAAATCTTTTGAGAAAAAATCTGACAGAGGTGATAACAAAGATTACAGAGGTTACCGATAATCAGAAAGAAAGGATACCCAAGACTACAAGGATAAAGGCAAGAAGGCTAGATACCTAGCTACTTGCAAAGATGAAGATATTAACACCAAACCTGATGATGACATCGAGATGGTATTTGTAGCTGTGAAGGATGATTCAGATGAAGATGAAAGGTATGAAGAAATTGCACCCATATCTAAGGTTAGTAAGAATGATATCTGGATTATAGATAGTGGCTGCACTCACCATATGACTGATGACAAAGAAAATTTTAACACTTTTGAATATTATAATGGTGGTAAAGTAAGAATGAGAAATGATACACCTTGTCCAGTTCAAGGTAAAGGAACAATAATGCTAAATAACCTAATTAAATGTGAAAATGCTTATTGGGTAAAAGGATTGAATTATAATATGTTGAGTATTTTTTAGCTAAATAATTCAGGTCACAGATTAGCATTTGAAAACAAGAAGGCAAAGATCTTCAATGAATAAGGAAACCTGATTGGTACTGATGAACAAACTAAAGGTAACTTATTTTATTTGAATGAAACTAACACCACTTGCTTAATGACTAGAAATGAAGACATATGGTTATGGCACAAAAGATTGTGTCATGTGAATTTTGACAACATGATGAAAATAAGCAGAAGAAGTGTAAGAGGCTTACCAATGATGACAAAGCCAGACAACATCATGTGCAAAAATTGTTAAAAAGGTAAAATGACAAAGTCTAGTTTCAAAAGTAAAACCCATACATCTGATGATATTATAGAATTAGTCCATACTGATTTATGTGGACTTATGAGGACAAAGAGTCATTATAGAGATAGATATTTTATTATCTTTGTTGATGATTACTCTAGAATGATGACATTCATGTTTCTAAAAGAAAATATGAAGCATTCAAGATGTTTAAATGTTATAAGGCTATGGTAGAAAAACAAAGTGGTAAGGATCCAAAATGTTTGAGATCAGATAGAGGAGGAGAATTTATATCAGATGAATTCACTAATTTCTGTAATTAGCATGGTATAAAAAGATAGGTTTCTGCACCAAGCACACCACAACAAAATGGGATTGCTGAGAGAAAGAACAGATCAATAGTTGATTGTGCAAGAACACTGATGATAGAAAAGGACATCACCCAAATCTTCTGGAGGGAAGCTGTCAGTACTGCTATTTATACACTTAATAGAGTACAATTGAAGGACACAAAGAAGACACCTTATGAGCTATGGTATGGTAAAACACCCAATGTAAGTTATTTAAAATATTTGGCAGTCAATTTTATGTCTTAAAAGATGATAGTAATGGAAATATTGATGCCAAAAGTGATGAAGGTATTTTTCTAGGGTATTCTACCAATAGCAAAGCTTTTAAATGTCTAATCAAGGCTTCTAACAAAATAGTTGAAAGTGAAAATGTGAAGATTGATGAATTTGCAGAAAAGAATGAGTTGGAAAGCACAAAAGAACCAGAAGACTACAAAATTTTTGCATATTGTGAAGAACCCATAACTCTACTCAAGCAACAGTGCTTAAGTCCAGAACAACAAAATGTTGCAACTGATGGTCAGGAAAATGATCAAGATAATGTGCAAGGTAATGAAGATCAAGCTGATACACAAAGAGCTATATCTGTACTTGCAAGATATGTAAGAAGGAACCATCCAGAGGACCAGATCATAGGAGATAAGAAACCTGGTACAAGAACAAGAAGTAAGTCTTTAAACTCAAATTGCTTAATTTGTGAGTTTGAGCCAAAATATGTCAATGCTGCACTAGATAATGAAGAATGGATAAGTGCTATGAATGATGAGATTGAGAAGATTGAGAAGAAAAAAACATGGTCACTTGTGCCAAGACTAGATGACAAGAATGTCATTGGTACTAAATAGATATTTAGGAACAAGTTGAACGAGAATGAAGAAGTCACAAGGAACAAAGCAAGACTAGTATGCAAGGGGTATGCAGAAAAGGAAGGTATAGATTATGGAGAAACCTTTGCACCCATTGCTAGGCTAGAAAAAGTAAGAATACTACTTGCTTATGATGCATATAAAGGATTCAAAGTATATCAAATGGATGTCAAGTCAGCATTCCTAAATGGAATAAATGAAGAAGAGGTATACATTGAACAACCAGAAGGGTTTGTAGATCCAGACAAGAGGAACATGGTATGTAGACTTCACAAAGCCTTGTATGGATTAAAACAAGCTCCCAGAGCCTGGTATGAATGACTT
>MU223866.1:1097448-1116622 GCA_018584345.1 Thuja plicata | reverse complement strand
ATATATATATATATATATATATATATCTTTATTTATTTTGTTATTGATATTCACTATGTGGTACTCCTCGTTGATGATCATTTCATTAGGAAATATCTTGATGGCTCGTGGGATACAAGCTAGGGCATCATGCATTGTTTATGAGCTCACTATTTAATACTAGCATTGTTTACATATTTGAATTTGGAATTATTGATGCCATTCTTTTGTTCTTTTGTTCTTCATGGACCATTCTTTTTTATACCCGACTACATCTCCCTTTAAAATTTCATCAAAAATTTTCATTATCTTGTGATATTTCTATCTGGATTCAAGTGTATAGTTTTTTGAGTCAAACTCATTGACTCATGTTTCATCCATAAATTTGATATGCACAAATTGCTTATCATGTAACAAAAATAATTGATGTGTTGACAATGAATTGAAAGAGTGTAGGTGACGTATGGTTCAACTCCAATTCATACAATTGGGAGTACCTGGAAAGTGAGTAGACTCTAACTATCAATGTTTTGGCCACAAATATAACAAGGATGAAGCATGATGAGGAATGGAGAAAGCAAAGAAGAAATTATCTGCGCATGTAGTGGACATGGAAAAGGGTATAGTAGAGCCTACTCATCTTTCCCGGGTAGTCCCAATTGTTTCAAGTGGAGAAGAAGTAATGAGAGGAATTGTCGAAACATCAACAATTTTTGTGAGATTAGTTTGTTAACTGCAGCTGACACAAGGCAATTTGTGAGTGTCAAACTATAACTTGAATCTTGATAGAAATATCACAATTTGACATGCCCCCAACTGTAGATGCCTTTACATGCATTTCAAAGTGTGGTAAGGACTAAAAGTCCCAATCACAAATGCATATGGTTTCCATCAAGTGCAGTTAGGATGTTGCATTTACATGTTGTTTAGATTCATTATATCATCAAATACAAAGCATTATCATTTTGTATTGTGATTGACAATAGTCATTTTGAAATTTGATTTGAGATGTTGTCTACATGATTAGTATGTTTCTTTTTATTGCAATTATATTTAGTATGAATGAACAAAATAATCAACTAAACAAAATGATATGTTGGAATGACAGTGCAATATTTATTGATATAGAGTCGATGGATTTGGTCAATGTGCCTATGTGTTAATGTGGTGTTGGCCCTTGTGTGTTGAAGACATCATGTACAAAAAGTAATCCTGGGCATCAATTTTGGGGTTGCCCAAATAGGAAAAAGGTCTGGATATGGAATTATATTTTATGTTTAAAAGTAATGTGAAAAATTATAATCATTTTAGGAAGAACTGATGTAGATTTTGTATTGCAAGGAAATAGTGGATGTCAATAATTTTGGTGGGTTGATAAAACCACATTTACATCTATCCCCATCTACGTCTATACCTGATGTAGGAAATGAGTGCGACTTGTGCAAGGCTTGAGAGGCAGCTAGTGCCACCAAGATTTCTTCAATGGCAAAAGTAGAAATCATGTTTCTGTGATGCCTTCTTTGTGTAGTTTGTGCATTACTTTGTTGGGACCATATGCATAAATGTGATTAACAGAGGGCTATTGTAGATAATAATTTTTTTTTTAGAATTTCATGTAGATACGTTTTACATGTTTGATAACCTCATGAACTTTTTGTTGTTTATGACTTTGTTATGATTTTCTATATAAAATTAAACAAAATAAAAAATTTGTTGGTGCTCAAATCAACAGATTGGATTTCCTATGGACTTTCCAATCCAATGCTTGGAAACCCAAGTGATTTGTCCAACTAACAAGTCACAACCAAGGCAAGGTTGGAACTTCTACAATTCTGGCTCTGTAAAACCAAGGCTGGTAGGCCTATACCTTGACTTATCGTTCAAGTTACAAGGCTTTTTATAGAAAATAAGTAACACTTCAACCTTCTCTCTCAAGTATGGCAAGACACTTGAAAGAAATCTAACAGAAAGAAATATATCATGAACTATAAATTGAAATACTTTAAGTAATTGAGATAATGTTTAGTAAACGTGTATGTAATTTGAAATGAAAAAAATATAAGATATCACAAAACTATAAACAATGAATTGAATAACTATAATCCAAATAATGATTAGACCAGTGCCTTAGTCTACCATGGGCAATAGAGTCAAGATCATTCCAATCTTATGTTCAACCTCAGAGACAATTTTACAAGAAAACTTATCACTTCAAAGGTGCTATGGAATGTACATGCACCCTAAAACAAATTTAGAGATATTTCAAAAGGGTAATTCTTCTCAGATGACAGACCAATTGACTAAGGCCTCAATCAATAAAATTTAACCATGCAAAATGAGAAAACCAATTGAAAATATGGAATATGAATCAAATCAGGAAGCATGCACATCAAACTATCACTTTGAATAAGTTCTATTGGTTTATCCAAGGGACTAATTGTAAAATGATAAAGAAACTATTACACATGTGAAATAAAAAGGACTTATCTTTATTGATTTTGAAAAAATAGTACATCCAGGTCCATGTTATACTTGTTGATTAAAAACTATCTAAATATGTGATATTATAATATTGTATTTTCTTCTCTTTACATTTTACATTATGTATGGGTGATACCACAATAGTGGGTTACACTTTTTTGCCTAAACGGATATTGAAGTCTACATTTTGAGAAAAAATTTCACATTCGGATGTATATTGTCATTAAACTGTTTGAAATTGGAAGATGAAGTAAACTAGAGTTTTTTAGGATTTTC
Organism: Thuja plicata; assembly: GCA_018584345.1. Classification (NCBI taxonomy): domain Eukaryota; kingdom Viridiplantae; phylum Streptophyta; class Pinopsida; order Cupressales; family Cupressaceae; genus Thuja; species Thuja plicata. The sequence continues at coordinate 1,113,886 of MU223866.1, read as the reverse complement.
TGTCTAGATTCTAAATATATATTTTTAATTGATTTTAATATTTTTTTTTCTCCCACTAAAAATACTATGTTGTTGAAAACGTCATTTTCAAAAAGGTACAATGACTTCGTACAACATAACTTTTTTTCTAAAATAGATATCAATGCATTTCTTTCAAATTTGGTTTTGTAACATCCATACAGAGGGCATAAAATTGGTTTGACAAAATTATCATTATTATTGCATATTTAATGAATGTTTGAAGTAGAATAAACCATAATTGTGACATACGTTGACTGCGTAGCTGATAACTTATTCTGTATTTATCAAAATTCAAATTTTTTTTTTGATAGAAAGAAGACTCAAAGTTGGAGGGCACTGTTATTTTTCAATTTTTTTCTTCTCTCTTCTACTATTTTTCATTGAACGTTAAACCTGGAAGTTTATATTGGATAAAAAACCTACATCCGATGCACGTCAAAATACATAGACCTAATTAAATCAAAATTTGTCAAATCTATATTTGTTAGAAAGCTCATTCAGAGTACTTGTGTGATGAAAAAGGAGGTGTCCCTATTCTTCCATTTGAGCCCCACGCTTGAGCCCTGAAGCCATGAAAACAACATATTTCTTTTAGCCTTTGCAGATAGCCTCAATTTTGGGGGTTTTGATATAAATTACTTTCGATTGAAACTAATTAGTTTCGATAGAAAGTAATTTCTATCAAAAGTAATTTCTTAGTTTAACATGCGTATGGGTCAAAATCCCAATAAGATCAAAACTAGGTTAGTTTCGATCGAAACTAAGCAAAAAAAGTAGTTTCGATCAAAACTATGAATGTTTTGATCGAAACAATCATGTACTTTCTATTGAAAGTACCCAACTAAATCCTCCCACCTCACAGATTCATGAGAAATTTCTTCCTCTAAAAAAGTGTAACCCACTATTGTGGGATCACCTGTATATATATATATATATATATATATATATATATATATATATATATATATATATATATGTTTGAGTGGCTTTCACACCTCTTTAGGGTGAAAAGACACAACTCTCATTACAAATTATTTTGGAAAAAAAATAAACTAACTAAAAAAATAACTACCTAACTTTCAGATTTGGCTTTGGTCAAAAATCCAAAACACCTTGTGAAAAGATAATATGTTTTCTTGAGATAGGAAATTGGATTTCCCAAACTGGTTCATTTTTAGATTTTTAAAATTCAACCATCTTTATCCTCTGTCAAAATCATCTTTGTAGCAGGTCTAAATTTCAGCATTTTCTAAAGGCTTCAATTAGTTAGTTCTATTTATTTGTGTCATAAAGCTTCCTTCCTTTGATCTTTTCTAGTATGGAGAAACATGATTCTTGATAATGGATTGGGACTTCTAAATTATCAAAATTTATGGTACCACAAAAATTAACCTTATTAAAAAAAATTTTGAAAAAAGGTATAACATTTTAAAAAATTTAACCTTATCTATGATTTATGATGTCTAACTCTTGGATGGGATTTTGTATATTTTATCCTTTTTCCTTTTAGAAGTGTATGGCTTGACTATGCACATGCATAATTGTAGATAAGGATCAGTAATAGGGTGCCATGCATTTCTTAGATCCTTTGGATCTAACCCCATCTTTTCCTTCCTTCCTGGTTCTGGATCATATAGGAGCATACTGGATTCAACACCGGGTCAACACTTCAATGACATCAGGCAGTGATGCAAAATTTACTATCTATAGTCATTGTAGCAGCATCAGGCACCACCTTTAGCACAATATGATCACTAAACGGGTCTATATGTCTTCTACTTTTAAGTTACGCTATTTTCATTCTTGTTTTACGAAGTTGGGTGATCCTTGCTATCCAAATTATACCAATACTTTTATAAGATATTTTCCCTTTTTACTTCAACCTAAACAAACTTTCAAGAAAAATTCCAGGTGAGCTCTTCAGTGAGAAGATGAATCTATTACACTTATGAGTACAAAAAATTTGTTTGTTTTCTCATATGTTATGATCTTCAGCATGTGATATATAAATATATCGTCTGTTCTGAGCACTTTTTATTACCATCTACAGAGTATTTGACAATAATGAGTTTGAAGAATATTTGGAAATGTTTCACCAATTGAATTGGATCAATCATCATTTTCAAATCTTCTTCATCAATCACCATCAACCATTTTCCAAGAGCAACACCTTTCTCTATATGAATCTTGGTTTACATTTCCTTGTAATCCTGATGCAAAATGTTTCCATGAAGTACATTAGGGGTATAATGCATTCAAGCAAAAGGCTCTAGAGGCTGCTAAGTATTTTGTACACCCCTTTCTTGGTAATTTGAAGCCATCAATGGAAAATTACAATCCTAAACAATTAGTATACCATTGATGGATTCATAGTTATTAATTGAAAGGGAGTTCTCTGATCTGGAACCCCATTTGGTGACAATCCTATGTAGTTCCACATAGACACGACACGTTCCTTAGAAGAATTTTAATCTCACAATAGCTGAGAAAAATAAATGTAGATATCATGGTCACAATTGTTTGGAGACACAACATAATTGAGTGGTATACCCAGAAGATGCAACACAACCACTACTCCTCCAGTTCTAAGTTGGCACTCCATGATCCAAAAAGCATAGATAAGGAACTCCAGTTCTAAGTTGGCACTGCAGGATCCAAAAAATATAGATAAGGAATAATTTATTTCTTATCTATGGTTTTTGGATCATGGAGTGCCAACTTAGAACTGGAGGAGTAGTGGTTGCATTGCATCATTTGGGTATACCACTCAATTATGTTGTGTCTCTAAACAATTGTGACCATGATGCCTACATTTATGTTTCTCAGCTGTTGTGTCCCAAGATCCCTTATGACCTTTTATGACCCTTTACGATCCCTAAGCTTACATCTTAGAGATCTTAAAGTATCGTAAAGGGTCATAAGAGGCTCTTAGGAGGGGCCATATGAGCTTCTACCTTCACATGGTTGGCCCTGTTAAGTAGAGAATGTTAAACTATTCTCAAAACAAAGAGAAGTTCAATATTTTAAGGTCTCACTCCATGCACACGACAAATATTTTTTTTTAAACATAGCATACTGTCGTAATTGCGATGGTATTTAGAGGATGACCGATGCAAGAACACTACACACGACGTCTAGATGTTAGAATATTCCAATAGCTGGATGTCACATGTACAACATGTCTATCGCATACCTGTCGTAATGGCAAAAATCATAATGTGTAACGATGACATACTAACCCTCATAGCCAGTGCATATTGTGACGGTCATGATTGTCACAATAATGCCAGCCATTACTACTGTCGGTGATTCTGACACCAAAAATACAACAATCATCTGTGTCACTTTCTCAATGGAGTAGTGGAGTAATTGTGATGCATAGCCATCAAAAAGAGGTCTCAAATGTACTAGTGTAAGATGATAACCCGAGATTTTATCTATGCAGTCACTAGTTACATTGTAACTGAGAAGGTAAAAGCATTGAAACATCCACCCAAGGCTGAGATTGAGAAAAACACTGGAGAAAAATGTGATGGCAAAGGACTGAAGGTATCAACTATAACCGATGATGAACTTAAATTCAGAGCATGTGTTATAGGTTACAAATTCTTCCAAGCAAGAAGGATGAATAACATAGCATCCGATGCAGTTGATACAACTTACAAGATTGTAAAGAAATGCACTTAGTTGGATTTTTTGGCACTTCTACTGAGCTATCTAGAAGAAAATTTGAAGACTAAGAAATGCTAAGACAAATACATGTAAGTTTGGATCACTTATCATGTGAATTTTCTTCCACTTTCAAGAAACATTTTCATCAGTAGGAGATGTAAAATGGGATTCCACAAAACCGGTCACCATGCAAATCAGTGAATACATAACATCATCGGGAGACAACTTTGAAACAATCATGGATGAGTACTTCATAAGATTCAAGGACCGAATACAAAAAAGGGTAAGAATATCTGAACAACTTATTGAGAAGTTCAAAGATGATATATGTTTCATGGTTGACACCGACCACACATACATCAAACCTGATGTACTGAGGACAACATGGTTACAAGCTCTGGAATATGAGGTAAATATTGATCAATCATCCAAGGCAATTGATGCATTGATAAATGAACCATTAGATAAGAAACAACCTAAGTTTGGAACTTATGAGGAGGCCAAATCAAGAATCAAATCTGGCCTAGTTGTAAAGAAAATTGTTAGGAAACAAAATGGTCAAGAACCTAAAGAAAATATTGTCGACAACAGAAGAAGAAACTGAATAGGAAGAAGAAGCTGACAAGGAGGAAGAGATTGAAGGTCATTCACCCATCGGTGAAGCTACAGAAAAGAATGACGCTGAAGCCACAAAGTTAGACTCACCACCTCCTCCACCAGCAAAGAAGTCAAGAACCACATCTGCTTCCAGAACAAGAAGCCAAACAAAAAAGGACTCAACTCCATCACCCTTGAAGAAAGGAAAAGTTAGAAGTTACAAGAGGAAATTAGCCACACAAAAAAGAGGGTCATCAAAGAGAAGAGGGTTTGTTGAAACAAGGGAAGACATTGAGGACACTGAGCAAGATGACAGTGTAGAAGCATAAAAGATAAAGGTTCAAGAAAGCATTAATGAGGCATGTAAATTTATTAGCAAGTTTAGGATTTATTACAGATTCAAAAATTAGAAGATGGTTAAAACTTGATCCAAAAGATCAAAACAAAGTTGAAGATGCCATCATTGCAATGATGTACAAATTCAAGTACGTACCAATTCAATTTGAAGGTAATAATGTACCAAGGGAGCTCTTGGATAGATTATATGCTATATGGGCATTTTCCTTAAAGAATGAGAAGGAGATAAGAGAAATAGTACTTGTTTCTCTTATGCCTCTTGAATCCAAGAGGGAAGAAATTGATGAGATGATGGAGAACAATAAAAAGGAGTTCTCACCCAAGTTGAGAGCCTACAAATTTCTTGAAGGGAGGCTTATAGAGCTTGAACAAGAAAGTAATAAGAAATGGAGTAAAATACTCAATAGACCTATTGAGGAAGCTAGCCCCGAGAAAGACCTACATCAGTAAGATGATAATAAGGCAACTCAAGAACACATCATAATCAAAGATGCAGAAGATGACACATCAGTTGAGTTGGACAAAGAAGAAATGAACACAATCATAAACAAGAATGTGGAAGTTGCAGATGAAACATGGCCTGACACCACTAAAGACAAAATTGTGGATAAAAAAATCATTGACATAACTGATGATCCAGAAGAAGAAGTAAAGAGATATGAAGATGTCAATGTTACCAAGGACACAACCAATGAGCAGGACACAACATTTGATACTGCTCAGGTGAACATACCAGACAACATGATAATATTGATGCAAGCCATCAATATATTGCAAGAAATAGACAAGTCACCTCAAAAATATTTAAGCATTCTCGAGGATGCAGGGGATGAAGTAAATAAAGACAACACCGATGATTAGAAGGACATTGTAGACACTCACATTGTAACTAAAACTAACAAGGTTATAGGAGGAGATACAAATCAAATAGATGGAGCCACAACCGAGAAGGATGCACAGAAAAAGAAAGATGAAGTACATAAGGACATTGATGAAGGAGATAAGCCCAAAGTTGACACTCCTAAGGATATCAAAAAAATTTCTACCAATAATGTAAAGGTTGATGTGGAGACATCTACAGAAAACTAACAAGCTGAAACTGAAACAAAGCAACAAAAAGAAGAAACACCACAAGTAACTTCATCTAGTACCACAAATAAAGCCAAGAAGATGGCTATGGTATTGCACTCAAGTGAAACTTTGAAGAAGAAGAAGAAATCAAAAAATAGTAAGTTGGAAGTCACATTAGATGAAATCATAGAAATTCCCAAATGTAACCCAACCACACTTGACTATGAAGCACTAAAGGAATACAATGAAATATGCCAGAGGAAGGCACTACAGGAGAAGTTGAGGAAGCAACACCGAGACTCCATGGTACTAGAAACAAATAGGGACATCTTGCACTAGATTGTACCTGACGTTGATGTTGACCAGAATAAACCAATACAACTAGCCACTCTCACAGAAGCAATTACAACACAGAATATTGATGCAAAGAAGGGAATCAAAGAGAGAGAAGAGAAGAAATAAAAAAAAGAAACTTGTTGATAAAATCAGCCAAGAAGTAGCAGTTAACAACTTCAAGCTTTCAAAATTCATAAGTGAATTAGATCCCATTATTGCTGAAGCTATTTCCTTGATTCAAAAAATAAGCACAATTGAAAAGTTCACTAAAGATCATAATGATAAGATAGAAAAGTTAGATTCTGATCTAACTAAAAGTGCTAAGGGCTTAATGACCAAGGAAAATGCATTGAATTTGCATTATGAAAAGACAATGTAAGTAAAAAGGTTAAGGAAAGAATTGTGGGAAGAAGAAACACAATTTAGGGAAGAGGTCATTGAGCTCTAGGCTCAACTTCTACCACATCTGAAACTACTTCAACAACATATCAGTTTGGCAAGGAAACTGATAGCAACCCCTGTGATGTCTGTATCAAACAACATCTATGATATACACTCAAGGATTACACTCGAGCACATGCTCTAGAGAACCGAAAGGAACAATGGGAGAAGATGATGGAAGACATGAATTCTTCACACTCTCACATTTTTGATAAGCTATAAGGTATACACCTTTTCCCTTAATATCAAAAAGGGAGAAATATAAGATATGTATAGATAGGCAATTATACAATATACAGAAAAAGGGGAAAATAATGATATACCGACATATACATAGGGGGAGTAATAAAATGACTAAGGATTATATATGTTGTACATACTTAACATTTTGTTAGTATTTTGCACATATCAGTTTTTTATACTAATGTTAAAGGGGGAGATTGATGACATTAATTTTCCATTAGCATGCAAACAATACTTTCAGTAAGCATACACTGAAAGACAAGACAAAGAGAAAACCGAAAATGTAGATACAAGAGATCACCAAAAATAATTAAGTAGAAAGAAAACCAACGACACAATTTTGTGTGTACACCAAAAATGCAAAGTGGAAAGGATAAAGAGGAACCCAAAAGTGGAACCCAACAAGCAGGTTAAAGAGAAAACCAAGAGAAAAATTCAAGCAAGGAACCCAAAAGACAGTTAACTGATTTTAGAGCATAACTGACTGTCAGAAACTGAAAGTCAGTTGTAGCTCGCAAAAAGTGGATCTGACCTCCACATCAGATAAAATAGTCTTATTCTATTTATAGAGTCTTGATTTGTTTTTAAAGCCATTTCTTTAGGGACAAGAAACATGAATGTAAGTGATTTAATCATTCTTACTGATTTAAAAGACATTGACTAGGAGATCAAGGTAAATTTGTAAACCTGCGATCTTAGAGTTAGCATTTTTTTACGTGAAACTTGATTAGGTCAATCTATCTTATAAATAGACTATGTAATCATTCATTATTATGCGATGATGAGAGGGATGTGAAAGGATATGAGAAGATGAATGAAGCATACAAGCACACCTATGGATCAAATTGAAAGTTTCATGAACCATAACAACAAAAGGTGAATTTGGTTAGCAAGAACCAAGAATAGAGACTACTGAGCATCAAAGGTATTATTCAATCACATTAGGTGATATAATTATTCATATAATCTTAAATGGATCTATAATCAACAATATGATATTGCATACACTAGGTCAAATTGTAATTTTCTATCATTCTAACAAGTGAAACAAAGTGTAAAAATCCTTTCAAGGAAGGTGGATTTAACAGCCCAACTATAAATCTCTTAACCGAGTGCACACTCAACAGTGTTGCTAAAGCTCTTAACTGAGTAGACTTAAATAGGTCTCCATAGACACCCTTAACCATGTAGATCATCACAAGTGATCAAATTGTAAGCCTTAACCAGCCCCTTCCAATCTACAGATAGTGAATAATTTGTGGGTGCCATCCCCACTGCAGTTTTTACTTCCTAACATGAGTTTTCTATGATATCATATCTTGTGTTATGCGTCAATTACTTTCATGAATGTTTCTATGAATGTTCACATGTTGATTAAGTTTATGAATTGATATATCTTGCATCAAGATAGTATAGAACAGATGGTTGGACAAATATTTGATAACTTAAAGGATAAAGGTTATAAGATACAAAAGTTTTAGAGGTACTGATTCACCCCTCCCCTCTCAGTACACACTTCCCATTAATTCCAACAACAACAACACACACACACACACACACACACACACACACACACACACACACACACACACACACACAAAGAAAAAGAAATGTGAATCTACATTTTATTATTATCTAATTTTTATAAGAACATCTTTAATTATTATCTTCTTTAATCAATCTATCTTTTTTAATGTTTATTGTATTTTTTTTTCTTTTAAAATAATAATTTGAGATTCACATAAATCTTATTTTTTTCTTTTAAAACAACAATTTGAGATTCATTTACACTCCACAACAAGATCTTTGTGATGACATGTGACTGATTGAATGTTTGAAGATGTTAAGTTGATCACAAAAATGCAGAAAGATAATGCAAGACATTAAATCAGTTAATGGATTGTATTGTAATTGATGTCAACTTGATATAATCTAATTGGTTATAATCAAAGAGTCAAAGAATTCACAAAATCAGAGAGATAAAGATTATTTTTTTAGTAATGCATAAAAGACAAGCATTCACTATGTGACTTCAAACACCAAGGGCTAGTGGAACCCGACGGATAGAGATCACCAAAAGTCAAGTCATAGTGATGCCTGAGGAAGAACACTGATGAGCATTATCGACGAGCAGAATCAAAAGCATAAATGACAGCCAAAATCATAGTGTAAATTGATAGAGAAGCCTGAGGATAAATAGAGTGTTGACCGAAGATATAAAAGAATTAAAACACCAAAATTAACTTGAGTTCAGAAATGACAAAATATCTAGCTGGCAGAGCTAAATATAGACTTAACTAGTAGTTATCATTGTTTACATCAACAAGATAAAGCCAGAGACAAGTAAAGGATTTAAAGCTTTTTTGTCCAGTTGGAAAGAATATCTCTACGAGATAAAACAATATTTTTTCTTTAAATCTAATCGACTAAGATTGTGGATCATGCCAAGATCAAGAAAATCAAGAACCTAACAATGGAGATATCATGTCTATAAAAGAGACAACTTAATTCATTATGAAGAGAGGGTGAATGAATGAAAAAAGAGGATGCTGAAGAGAAACTGATGAAGAACAACTTCATATAGTCCTGATCAATCAAGCTTAGGAAAGAGATAAAGTTTTCTATGGACACCGAGCAACAGAGCACAACATCACTGAGCAGAACTAAAGTGGAGCAAAGGTATTGAAAGAGATATATTGATTAGATTAGTTTTATGATATTATAATAGATATGAAAATCTACAAGTATAAGTTATATATGTGAAAATATCATACTATTTCAATTTAACCATTGATTCAGAAAGTTTCTTAACCAAGCAGGATTTAAAGGTCCTTTCTATATTGAGATACATCCCAAGGAATATCAAAAAGTTTGATCACAAAGATAGCATGAGATGCCAGATACCTATTGATAGGACAAGTGAGTATATGATCAAGGAAGGTAGCATAGAGATGCCCGCTATCAAGTGATAGACTAAAATTTTAAATCCTCTAACATGGTCACACCTAACAGTGTGTTTGTAACCTTTAACAAGGTTGGCTCTTCACTGAGCTCACTTCAAAAGAATGAAAATTTTGGGTTACCGTTCCTAAGTGGTTTTTCCCTTAATAGGGTTTTCACATTAAAAATCCATGTGTCAATGTGTCTATGAGTCATTACTTTAGTGTTTTGCATTACGCATAGCTAATTTGGATTCATCGGTATACTCTAGATAATTTATTATCTTTCAGTAAATTAACAGACTACTATTTGGTAAACATACAGTATAAGGTTTAACAAAATATTCTGAGTAGTACTAATTTGATAATTGTACTTGAAGGCATTCATCTTATAGGATTGAAGATAACTAGAGTTTTAATATTGTGGTACTAATTTTTTGGGTTGATTATTAGAATATTTTGAGGCCACTGATTCACCCCCCTCTCAGTTATTACTAACAATTGGTATCAGAGCTTGTGTGCTTAGAAAGGGAGTTTACTAGCTCAAGCAAAAGATCACAAGATGAAAAAATGAGATGTTCCCAAGTTGAATAAAAAAAACTTTGCATCATGGCAAAGTAGAATAAGACTCCACCTATTAGGTATTGGAAATGATGTTGCTCAATACCTTGATATTGAATATATGTTTCCTACAAGACTTCACACTCTTGAGCATTTAAGAATAAAGCATGAGCATAATTGCATGATGATAGAACTTGCATCATTTCTCTCTGATGCTGAGCTTGAAGATGTCAAAACCTACACCTCTGCATAGAAAATGTGGGATAATTTGAAGTTGATACATGGAGGAGATGCCAATGTACTAAGAGCAAAGGAAGAAAGCCTAAGACAGAGGTTTCATGACCTAAGAATGAAAGAAGGACAAAATATCACTAAGTGTAGCTACAAAATCAAAGAGGTAGTCAATGCTATCTGAGGAGTTGGAGGTGTAATTGAAGAGGAGACAGTGGTAAGTAAAATATTAAGAACCTTACTACCTTTATATGCTATTAGATTTTCTTCTATCCAAGAAATGAGAGCAGTTGTAAACAATACAGTTACTCTAGATAGTCTAATTGGTAGACTGATTTCATTTGAGATGAATAACTTTGATAATAGTTTCTTACCATCTATAGAATCTTCATTCAAATCTTCTTTAAAGATAATCAATTCAAGTCATATACATGCTATTAGAAATGATAGTGATAGTGATAATGAGGATCAAGGACTTGATGATATTGAAGCACTAATGGCTAGAATATTACAGAGAGGCAAAGGTAGATACAAAGGTAAATTACCACTTGTATGTTTCAATTGTAAAGAGGTTGGACACTTTGCTACAAGATGTCCAAACAAAAGAAAAGATGACAGTGGAAGTGATAGATCATATGAGAAGAAGTTTGATATAGGTGATAATAGAGATTATCAAAGCAACTGACAATCTAACAAAAGAGATACTCAAGACTAAAATGACAAAGGGAATAAAGATTGTTACCTAGATGAGAACAAAGCCAATGACATTAACACCGAATTAGAAGAAGACATTGAGATGGTATTTTTAGCCATGAAGGATGATTCATACAAAGAAGAAGAAAGGTATGTAGAAACTACACTCATATCTAAAGTGAGTAAGAATGATGTCTCGATCATAGATAGTGGTTGCAATCACCACATAACTGGTGTTAAATTTTTTTTTGAGACTTTTGAATACTATAATGGCGGTTCAGTGAGAATGGGTAATGATACACCTTGTCTAGTTGAAGGTAAAGGAACTATAATGTTGAATAAGCCGATCAAATGTGAAAATTCTTATTGGGTAAAAGGAATAAATTATAATCTATTAAGTGTTTCACAACTGAATAATATAGGTCACTGAGTGGCATTTGAAAATAAGAAACCAACGATCTTCAATGAATCAGGAAGGTTGATTGGAACCAGTGAGAAGACAAAAGGTAACCTTTTCTATCTTGATGACACTAACACCACTTTTTTAATGGCTAGAAATGAAGACATATGGTTGTGGAACAAAAGATTGTGTCATGTGAACTTTGACAACATGATAAAGATAAGCAATAAAAGAAATGTCAAAGGCTTACCAAGCATGACTCGACCCGATCATATCATGTGCAAGCATTGTCAAAAAGGTAAGATGACAAAGTCTAGTTTCAAAAGTAAAACCCATACATCTAATGAAATTCTAGAATTAGTCCATACAGATCTATGTGGAACCATGAAAACAAAGAGTTACTATGGAGATAGGTATTTTATTCTCTTTGTTGATGATTATTCTAGAATGATGATAGTCTTGTTCTTAAAAGATAAATCTAAATCATTTAAGATGTTTAAATGGTACAAGGCTATGGTAGAAAAACAAAGTGAAAAGAAATTGAAATGATTAAGGTCAGATAGAGGAGGGGAATTTACTTCAGAAGAATTCACCAACTATTGCAATGAGCATGGAATTAAAATATAGGTTTTTGCACCAAGAACACCAGAGAAAAATGGAATTGCTAAAAGGAGAAATAGATCAATTGTTGACTATGCAAGAACATTGATGATTGGGAAGAGCATCACTCAAAATTTTTGGAGGGAAGCTATTAGTACTGCTGCCTACACATTAAACATAGTATAATTGAAGGACACAAAGAAGACACCCTATGAGCTTTGGTATGATCATACACCAAATGTAAGTTACTTCAGAATATTTGGTAGTCAATGTTATATTTTGAAGGATGATAGAAATGGAAAACTTGACTCCAAAAGTCATGAAGGTACCTTTCTAGGGTACTCAACCAAAAGCAAGGCTTATAAATGTCTTAACAAGTCATCTAACAAAATCATTGAAAGTGCAAATTTGAAAATAGATGAATTTGCAGAAAAGAATGATAAGGAAAGAAAAAAAAAACTAGAGGACTAAAATAGGTTTGTTTATATAGAACCTGACACTCTACCTGAGAAATAGTGTATCACCCATGAGCAACAGAACATTGCACCTGAGCATCACGCAACAATTACCAAAAATTAGGAAAATCCTCAAGATGATGTTCCCACAATGTAGATCAGAATGAAGGTCAAGAAGATGATCATAATGATGAACAAAGGGATGAACCAAAAATTTCCAAGTATGTTAGAAGACATCATCCATATAATCAAATCATAGGAGATGAGAAGGCTAGAACAAGAACAAGAAGTAAGTCACTGAACACTAGATGTTTACTTTGTGATTTTGAGCCTAAATCTATTAACACTGCACTTGAGAATGAAGAATGGGTCAGTGCTATGAATGAAGAAATAGAACAAATTGAGAAGAACAATACATGGACACTAGTACCAAGATTAAATGACAAGAATTCCATCGGTACCAAATGGATATTCAGAAACAAGCTGAATGAGAATGGAGAATTTACTAGAAACAAAGCAAGGCTAGTATGCAAGGGATATGTACAAGAAGAAGGTATTGATTATGGAGAAACCTTTGCACCCATTTCTAGACTAGAAGGAGTTAGAATCTATAAGGTAAAATATTTGGCCCAAGAAGGATTCCCTAAATAAGATTTATGTAATATAGTAAAGCAAGATCCTAAGGCCAAATTTATGTTTTCTTACAATTAATTAATATGATAAAATAGCTTAAGGAACACATAAGAAATAAATGGACAAGATACCTACCTCATAACATGGTAGATCTGGAAAAACTCATTTTTTGAGGTCTTATTGAGTTTCTAGAAAATCTGATAGTTTATATTGAACCAGAACATAGAGACGAACAAAACCCATAAATCATTTTCCATTCTAATGTTGTCTTATGAAAAAGGTTGACCTTGACCCATAAATGTCAACCCTGACCCAATAATGTCAACCCTGACCTGCATAAATCCAAAAGTGACTTTGTTCGCGTCGTCTAAAAGAAAACTGAAAAGGGTATCCAGATCTGATCTCTGGTCTGCTGTTCTGCACCTATAACTCCTAAAAATAGCACCTACAAATATATAAAAAGAGAGATTTTGGGGTGGCTATATAGGGTTTTTCCTTAGTCAAACCCCCATTTTGGTGATCTCCACCTCTGCAAATAGCCAAATATAGAATGTAATATGTGTGTATTGATCTCTTGAAGAGAGCTTGTAAACATGCAATATCAAGATCTAATCTTCTAGATTAACAATCCTAACATAACATAAAAATGAGAAAGCAATGCATAGATTTGAATATGACAAAGAAAGCATACCAAGCCCCCAAGGCTAAATTATTCCTATCAACTCACAATTCATAATTGCTACCCCATGGTAATGTCCTTTGAATTCTTGAATGGTTAAAATAGTAGATCTAAAGAGAGAGCCTTCTTACTTCAATAAAGATCCACCATAGATTATCCTTCAAAATACTTGATAGAAGATGATGATATGTCCACCTAGCTTGTCCTTCTATATCATCCTCTTTCTTGTTTGCATCATTTCATCATGTCATCTCCCGATTTTGTTTCATGATCAAATGAAGGTAAAATAGAGTGTTTATATAGAGATTTCAACATAGGCTTCCTAGGGCAATGCAAGGGAGCCAAATTCAAATTTCACCTTGAATCATGATCCAATCACATTTTCCAACTAAGGATAAAATATGTTAATTCAAATATCAGAGAAAACACTTCTGCCTCTGAACTCGGGGACCTATTTTAAGTTTTAGACCTTGATAAGTTCTAGATTTGAAAGCGGGGACCACCACCTGGAAAAGGTCTATGTAAAACTTGACCCTAACCTAGGATAGGGTCAAGTTTGACCTTGACCTAGGTCAGGGTCAACCTCGACCTTGACCTGAGATTTCAGGCAGGTCTCCAGGAAGTTGCAGAAAGGTTTCCAGATCAGCCGGGGACCTAGAAAGGTAGGGGAATGTGCCAAAGTGTTTAAGAAGGCCCAAAGGCCTAGAGAGAGAGTAGGATGAGGCCTAGGAGGACCATACATAGATCCTACCTAGAGAGAAGAGCCATGGAGAGAGAAATCTAGGAGAATCCACAATATCCTAACCCTAACTTCATCTATACATGTATAATCAAGTACATACGCAAATCTAATATGCCAACCATACTAAATGAGGGTGCTAAGTCTATCAAAATGGAAGTGCTTCCATTTTAAGATGATACATTTATCCCCCACTTTATCTTAGATGTGATACTACTTGAATAATCAAGCTAAAGTAAGAAAACATCATAAAGTATAAAAAGGATATAGCTAAGTCCTCAATGCGAAGATCCTGCAAGAAACCATTAGTATCCGCACCCTATAGCACACGAGGTTAATGAAAATATAAAGAGCACCTAATTCTTACTATGATGATCTTGAGAAGTATATAGAGCCCCTTATGCCCCCCCTGATTCGGCTTACTAGTTTATAGAAGGTGAAACAAGGTGATAAGGTAGTTACTATATACTAAATATGCAATTTTTTGAAAAAGTCCTTTCCTAAACTAGTTAGGAGGATCCTAAACCTTCCTAAAATAATTTAAGAGGTTAGGTATCTGAATCAAAATTCCAACACCTCTGACAGCACTAAAAATGGAGATACCAAACTCAAGTTATGATGAAAAGAGTAGATGCCTCTCTAAATGCATATAAAGGGAAATTTTGAGTTTAACCTAAATATTCTCAAATGAAACCCTAGAAAAAACCCTAATTTACTGACTATATATAAGAAAAAAAAACATTTACCACCTCATTCTTACCATTTGCAGAGTTTGGAGAAGGAGATAGGATGCCAAAGAGAGAAGAATTCTGAGCGAGCCACATGGAGGTCCTGAGGGAGTGCCTAGCCAGTCGACAGCCTCTGCCTGAGGTATGTTCCTATTTCTAGTACTTGTGATTGAAATTTTTATATTTTTATAGAGAAGGTCGACCTTGACCCAATAAGGTTGACCTTGACCTAGTTAGGTTGACCCTGACCCATAAAGGTCGACCCTGACTGGGGAGGATCTATCCTTTTTGGGGCCAGGTCGACCTTGACCCATAAATGTTGACCCTGACTCATAAAGGTCGACCCTGACCCTGACCTTGCGATGAAGAGTAGAACGAACCATATGCATAGTATGTAACCAAGGTCTTCCTAATAGAAGGTTATAATTGAGTGGTCCTGGCATAACATGGATAGGAGTGTAAAGAAGCATATGACCAACTTTAATGGGAAGCATAATAATACCCAAAGTTTTCTTTGCAATATTATCAAATCCATGAATAGGAATATTGTCTGGTTGAATAGTTGTAATATCGACTTTAATTTCCTTAAGCATATCCATGCTACAAACATTAATCCCAGATCCATTATCAATCATGATCTGCGAATGATACTCTGATTAATAGAGACAACAACCATAAGAGCATCATATTGATTCTGCACCTCAACAGTAGGTAAATCTTTGTCATAGAATACAATAGGAGGTACAGAAGGCATATGCATGCACTCCAAGAAGGAATTAATGTTCTCTTGATTAGGAGGCATGGTAGGGAGAGTAGATAAGGATTTTTACAATGCCTCATGATATGTAGGGGAAGTTTAAAGTAATTCCCATAAAGATATCTTAGCGGGAGTAGCGCGTAATTGTTCCACTAAGCCATATTCCTTAAAGGAAGAAGGTAACCTAGGTGCTTGAGGAAGCACAGGTTGAGAAGGAGGTAAAGTTGCTGGGACAGTAGGTTGAGGATTATTTCATGTGCGATAAGCATGCGAAACAGAATCCGT
>MU223866.1:1083184-1095377 GCA_018584345.1 Thuja plicata | reverse complement strand
GATCCTAACCCTAACTTCATCTATACATGTATAATCAAGCACATATGCAAATCTAATATGCCAACCATACTAAATGAGGGTGCTAAGTCTATCAAAATGGAAGTGCTTCCATTTTAAGATGATACATAATATTAATTTCTTATGCTTCCTTTAAAAGATTTAAGGTGTACCAGATGGATGTCAAATCTGCATTCCTAAATGGAATACTGGAAGAAGAGGTATACATTGAACAACCATAAGGGTTTGTTGATCCAGACAAGAGAAACATGGTATGTAGACTACATAAATCCCTGTATGGATTGAAAAAATCCCCTAGAGCCTGGTATGAAAGACTTCACTCCTATATCATTAGCATAAATTTTTTTAGAACAAGTGAAAATAGCAATCTACACTTAAAAGAAGATACTGATGGTGATATTCTGATTGCTGAAATTTTTATTGATGAAATCATTTTTGGGGAAATGAATTGTTATTCAAATCCTTTGCTAATGAAATGAGAAAAGAATTTGAAATGTCTATGTTTGGGGAGATCAAATTTTTCCTTGGTATATAGATTCTTCAACAAGATGCAGACATATATATCACTCAGTCCAAATACATCAAGGAAGTGTTGAAGATGTTCAAGATGGAAGATTCCAAACCAGTTGGAACACCTATGGCTACCAGATGTAAGATGAAAAAAGAAGACAAATTAAATGAGGTAAATCAAACATTGTAAAGATCAATGATTGGAAAACTAATGTATGTTGTTCACACTAGACCAGATATAGCACATGCAGCTAGAATAGTTGCAAGATTCTCTGCTAATCCCAAAGAATCACATACGACTGTTGTTAAGAGAATTTTGAGATATCTGAAGAACACTAAGGAGTATGGCTTATGGTACAAAAAAGAAGGAAAATTTGAGCTACAAGTCTATACAAATGTTGATTGGGATAGAAAAATAGATGACCAAAAGAGCACAACTGGAGGATCATTCTTCATGGGCGACAGACTTGTCACATGGATCAGCAAGAAGCAAGGATGCATCTCTTAGTCTACTGTAGAAGCAGAGTGTGTGGCTACTATTGAAAATTGCTCCAATATTGCATGGATCAAACAATTGCTAGAAGGTATGAATATGAAGACTCTTGAACCAATAATTATCTACTATGATAACACCAGTGCAATTAACATTTTTTAGAATCTAATCATGCATGCTAAGACTAAGCATATTGCTATCAAGTATCACTATCTGAGAAAAAAAGTGTAAGAAAATGATGTGATACTAGAATATGTTCAATCAAAGGAACAATTAGCTGATATATTCACCAAGCCATTACCGAAAGATACATTTGAGTACCTAAGACAGAGACTAGGGGTCCAACCCTTGTCTATCGGTCAATAAGCTGACTAGAATGATGCATTAGCCTACATATAATCTAAAGATCATTCATGTTGATGCAAACACTGAGATGAACAAAAATAGATACATCTATACACAACAAGGTCAAAGTATGCACCGAAAACCATAGACATTGTATTGTTGACGGATAGAGAAATTCAAAGAATATATTATATAAAGGGATGGAACATGATATAGATGATTTTTGTTTGGCATTGTTTTCAAAGGGAGAGATTATATCATTATCATAAGGGAGAGATTATCTCATTGAATTATAATGGAGATATTATCTCATTTATCAGAAAAGATTATGCCATTATCCATGAAGTGAAGTTCCTGAGAATCAGAAGGAAGAATTAATCAATATTCACAAGAAGAGAAATTGATTACATATGAAATATCCATCTAAGGGAGAGAAGTAACAAAGGAAGAGAGTTCATACAAAAAGAAAGATTGCTGTCAAAGGAAAAGGAGATTATCAAGAAGAGTAACAGTCAAGGTAGAGAACATATCAGAACAGAGACATAAGATGCTAAATCTATCCAGTGAAGGGATTGAAGATTGAAGACAATCATTCTGCAAGAAAAAATCTAAGCTGTTTTGAGCTTATTGAAAGCCAGACCTTTATAATAGTTACAATAGGAAAGCTTGATGAAATTGTTATATTTCATATTGTATTAGTAACATCATAGTATGCTAATGTAGTATGTTTCCATCAATGCCAAAGGAAGAGATTGATGACATGTAACTTATTGAATGTTTGAAGATGTTAAGTTGATCATCAAAATGCAGAAAGATAATGCAAGACATTAAATTAGTTAATGGATTATATTGTCATTAATGTCAACTTGATATAATCTAATCAGTTATAATCAAAGTGTCAAAGAATTCACAGAATCAGAGAGATAAAGGTTATGCTTTCAATAATGCATAAAAGACAAGCATTCACTATGTGACTTCAAACACAAACAGATAGTGGAACCTGACAGACGGAGATCACTGAAAGTCAAGTCACAGTGATGCCTGAGAAAGAACACCGATGAGAAGAATCAAAAGCATAACCGATGGCTAGAATCATAGTGTAAACCAATGGAGAAGCCCGGGGAGAATTGGAGCATTGACCAAATATATCAAAGAGTTAAAACACCAAAATTAAATTGAGTTTAGAAATGACAAACTATCTAGCTGGCAGAGCTAAATATGGACTTAACTGGTAGTTATCATTATTTTCATTTACAAGATAAAGCCAAAGATAAGTAAAGGATTTAAAGTTGTTTTTTCTAGTTGGTAAGAAGATCTCTACGAGATAAAATAAGATTTTTGATTTAAATCTAATTGGATAAGATTGCGGATCACGCCAAGATCAAGAAAGTCAAGAACCTAAAATGTTGATATCATGTCTGTAAAAGAGACAACTTAATCCATTACTAAGAGAGGGTGAGTGAATGA
This sequence comes from Thuja plicata, assembly GCA_018584345.1. Classification (NCBI taxonomy): domain Eukaryota; kingdom Viridiplantae; phylum Streptophyta; class Pinopsida; order Cupressales; family Cupressaceae; genus Thuja; species Thuja plicata. Next base: position 1,092,544 of record MU223866.1, on the reverse strand, counting down.
AAAAAGAGGATGTTGAAGAGAAACTGATGAAGAACAACTTCATATAGTCTTGATCAATCAAGCTGAGGAAAGAGAGAAATTTTTTTGTGGACACCGAGCAATAGAGTACAACATCACCAAGAAGAACTAATGTGGAGAAAAGGTATTGAAAGAGATATATTGATCATATTAGTTTTATGAGCTTACAATAGATCTAAAAATATACAAGTATAAGTTGTATATGTGAATAGATCATATTGTTTCAGTTTAACCATTGATTCAGAAAGTCTCTTAACTGAGAGGAATTTAAAGATCCTTTCTATATTGAGATACATCCTAAGGAGTATCAAAATTTTTGATAATAAAGATAGCATGAGATGCCAGATACCTATCGACATGCCAAGTGAGGGTTTGATCAAGGAAGGTAAAATAGAGATGCTCGATATCAAGTGACAGACTAAAATTTTGAATCCTCTAACAAGGTCACACCTAAGAGTGTGTTTGCAACCTTTAACATGGTTGGCTCTTCACTGAGCTCACTTCACAAGAGTGAAATTTTGGGTTACTGGTCCCAAGTGGTTTTTCCCTTAACAGGGTTTCCACGTTAAAAACCCATGTGTGTCTATGAGTCATTACTTTAGTTTTTTGCATTACACATAGATATTTTGGATTGATCGGTATACTCTAGATAATTTACTATCTTTCGATAAATTAACAGACTCCTATTTGGTAAACATATAGTATAAGGTTTAACAAAGCATTCTGAGCAGTACTAGTTTGATAATTGTATTTTAAGGCATTCATCTTAGAGGAATAAAGATAACTAGAGGCTTAATATTGTGGTACTATGTTTGGGTTGATTATTGGAATATTTTGAGGCCATTGATTCACCACCCCTCTCAGTTATTTTTAACACTTTGTACTTTTAAATATTCAATCCTATCGATTATGCATTTTACATATTTTATTTTATTACTCTTTAAACACACAAATTTCCATTTCCAAAAATATAAATTTCTATTTGAATGTAATATGGATGAACAATAGTCTGATTATATTCAATATCACATTCAAAAGTGGATCAAATACCTGTTAGCAAACTGTAGATTTGATTAGGTATCTGTAGCAATTTTTTTATATAGTACATTACACATTTTGTTTTTGCTTTGATAAGAAAAATGATTAAACATGCATACCCTTTTGATGGTTTTCCACAAATTTGAAGACCATTCATTCTTATTTGCTGAAATATTGGATGAATACAAAGAAGATTGTGATTTGCATTTATTTATTAGATAATAAATAGAGACAAGTATTAAACTAGCCTTACTCTCTCTGCAATATGCAAACTTTGAGGAATGGAATTAACCCTTGCTTGTGAGAATTTATTAGAGACAACACAATCTCAAAATTTTCCACTTCTAATTCACAAACCATGGTACAGTTTAATTGCATGCCTCATCTTTGTTTTCAAGTTTATACATATTGCATTTGCTTGAATGTTTCAAATCCAAGTTGAGGTTTTGTAGAAAATTACTGTTAAATTATAAATATTTTATGACTAAATCATTGTATTCCATAAAATAACAACCAATTATATCATATTATTCATGCACCCTGTTTGATGTTTGCACATTTTGCATACATGTCTATCAACGATTTCACAGCTAGAATGTCTACAATCCAACAAACTTTCTGTATCTTAACAAATGATTATACTCTGAATCTTCGTTCTCAAGTCTCTCTCAATGGTTGAGAGTATTTGATTTGGTTTTATTTCATTAAATCTATTTTGAGATTGGCCTCTAATTATTTTTATGAAATGATAAATACTAATAAAAGATATTAGAATTAATTTAATTATAAATTGTATTGCTAATATTTTAAACAATATAGAAAATTTATATTTTCATATAGAAAATCTCATTTTTTATTTTTCAGATTTGAATTCTATCTATAATTTCCTATCGGCTTATCCCTTGAACCTCCTTAGGTGCAAGTGCTAGTTTTTAAATTTCAAAATGTTAATTTTTTTAATAGGCAATCAACTAAAGCCTTTGTATATTTTATTAATTTATAAAAGATTATTTTTACATCCTCGTTCAAAGCGGACACCGAGGGAAAAAAATAGGGTCAAGTAAACCCTCGGTATGGCCTGAGACTTGAGATTCCAAGAAGATATTATAAAACCCATCTCAAATATCGGGATTACAAATGATGGGGGAAAAGGCCACTCATATAAAAATATCGAAAGTGATTATTGTTTATAAGGAATATCTAGCCATTTGGCTTAATATTAAAGCATAACCTCGTAACCTCAAGATGTGTCTACAAATATTATGCTGCCCAAATTGTGGTTACCGATTGTTGTTCCATGTTGAATCTTGGGTGAATTTTTGTTGAGGAAATCTGAAGTCACAAGGCCTATCCCATCTTCTGCCAAGATCAAAGACTAGCATATAGATTTGTAAATTATCCTAAATAATTTGAAATTGAAATTTATATCCAAAACAAACCTAGAATTATACCCCTCACGTTGGGCCATCGAGTTATTATATTTTAAGAATCCCCCTTTGTATTTCAAACAATTTCAGATCTGAAATCTCTCTGAAAATGTCCCGTGGAGAGGGATATTCAATTGTCCTTATTTCCTGCTTATTAGTAGAAGTAACCAAACAACCCAAGGAAACCACCAACTAGCATGCAATTAAGGGAAGATACAATATCTTTATACTAAAACAATGATGTATATTTCTTCCTAACAGTTCCATATTTTCAAAAACCTTCTCATCAAGTACAACTCACTAAATTCTTGTTGATCATAGAAGTTAGCTTATAGGAAAGCCTTCATTCACATAGAACTAATGTACTCTAGTTAATAGAATGAAATATGCATATATCATAAACATAGTTATACATTATCAAGCTCCATTAAATATGATAGTATTCATATATATAGTATTATCCATGATACTAATAATACATGAAAATATCTTAGTTTTGGTAGAGTTCCAAAGAAAACATTGTAATTAACCCATTACAAGTTTCAAAACACTGAGAGTTTTAAAAGTTAATTTGAAAACCTTAGAGAGTGTCTTTCTCTAATCTAACAACCCAACTGTGAAATATTTCTATTCTTAATAAATTGCCTTGCCCTTTATATCCCTGCCCCCCTTACTTGGTCCAACCTCATCTACCATGCTAGATTTTATCTTGTCTTCTCCAACTTCTTTAGAGAACTTCTTTTCAGAATCCACGTTTTCCACAGGACCGGGATCATTAGCCACTTCAACTTTTTCTTTGAATCCTTGGATGCCTTATTCCATAATGTACTTTACAAACCATCCCCTAGATTCTATATTTTTAATGTGGAAAAGCCAAAGGAGAAAGTTCATATTGCAAATTATATTGCCAACCTTTTCTTTGAATTTTTCCCAATTTTCTACCCAGAGGATAGGGTATTTGAGGACTGGTTTATCCTCCAATACTATCTTGTCATAATTCTTGGCTTTTGGAATAAATAAAGAGTCATCTATGATCTCCAAAACCCTATCTAAGTCAACACGGATATCTCTTATGAAAATATTTCAGCTAAGGTCTTTGGTTATAGTTTTATCTCTTTTGAAGTGATGACATATAAATAATTAAATGTTTGAAGATGTTAAGTTGATGATTATGCAAGGTATTAAATAAGTTAATGTATTGTATTGTCCTTTATGTCAACTTGATATAATCTGCATGGTCATGGAGATATTGCCAAAGAATTCAAAGAACTCATGAATCAAGGCTATGCTAATCAGTAATGCATACAGGTCAAGTATTCACTAAGTGACTACATACACCAACGGAGTGCACCCGATGGTCAGAGAAATGAGAACAAATTCATAGTGTTTCCCAATGAAGAAGTACATAGAATTATCAAAAAATAGAGTTACAGTGTTGCCTGACAAGAAAAACACAAAGTAACCCGACGGACAAAATTTCAGTGTTGCTTGATGGAAAAGACAAGGATGGAGATCCTGATGACAACTAAAGTCACACTGATGGAAAAATCAGTTATCACCGATGACTAACTAAAGTATTGACCGACATAACAAAAAATTTTGAAAATGACAAAATGCTTGGTTGGAAAGAAGCTAAAGATAGACTTAACATATACTTATCATTGTTTTAATCATCCAGATAAAGCCAGAGATAAGTAATTGATTTAAAGCTGATTTGTATAGTTGGAAAGAAGATATCTGCAAGACAAATCATGAGTTATGATTTAAATCAAATTGGGTGGATTTTTTATCACACCAAGAATCAAGAACCAAGAAACAATGAATATTATGTCTATATAAGAGACAAGCTTAATTCATTTTTGAAGGGGATTAAGGGGAGTGAACAGAAATAGGATGTTGGAGAGAAACTGATGAATAACAACTTCATGCAGTCCTGATCAAACAAGCTAAAGGGAGAGCTAAGGAATTCTACAGATACCGACGAACAATGAGCACAACATCATAGAGAAGAAAGTGTGGAGCTCAAGGATTGAATTGATACATTGGTCAGAGAAGTAATCTACTTAAATAGATATGAAAATCTGCAATTTAAGTTGCAATATGAATAGGTCATAGTATTTCAATTTAATCATTGAAGCATCAAGTCTCTTAACTGAGTAGGACTTAATAGTCTTCTATATATTGAGGTACATCTCAAGGAGTGCCAAAAAGGTTGATTCATGAAAGTAGCATTGGATATGCCCGTTGCCTATTGATAGTCTAAGAAAGAGGCTGATTCAAGGATGGCAACATTAGATGCCCAATACTAAGTGACAACCTCTATGTATAAAATCCTCTAACAAGGTCACACCTAACAGTGTGTTTGTAACCTTTAACAGGGTTGGCTCTTAACAGGGCTCACTTCAAAAGAGTGAAAATTTGGGGTACCGGTCCCAGTGGTTTTTTCCATTAATAGGATTTCCACGTTAAAATCCATGTGCTATGTGTGTATAATTCATTTCTTTACTATTTTGTGTCTTACATAATTCATTCTGGATTTATCGGTATACTTTGCATATTTACTGTATTTTGGTAAGTAAATGACTTCTTATCGGTGAACATATAGAAGAAAGTTTAACAAAGCAATACGACAAGTAGTAAATTGAAATAAGTTATTCAAGACATTCATCTTGTAGGATAGAAGATAAATTGAGATATAATTTGTGGTTATAAGTTTAAAGGGTTGATTTAAGGATTAAATTTTGAGGCCACTCATTCACCCCCCTCTCAGTTATTAGTCACAATTGGTATCAGAGATTGTGTGCTTAGAAAGGAAGGTTTCAAGACCTAAGCTAAAGATCACAAGATGAACAGAAGAGACATGCCCTTGTTGAAAAAAGACAATTTTGCTTCATGACAGAGAAGAATAAGACTCCACTTATCAGGTATTGGTAATGATTTTACTCAATACTTGGAAACTGAATATGTTTTTCCCACAGGAGCACCAATAGTTGAACACATGAGAGAGAATCATGAACACAATGACACAATTATAGAGCTTTCTTACTCACTCTTTGATGCTGAATTTGAAGATGTCAAAGAATACAAAATTGCAAAGAAGATGTGGGACAAATTGAAGCTTGTACATGGTGGTGAAAAAAATGTTTTGAGAGCCAAGGCATAAATCCTTAGAGGAAATTCTGATGATCTAAAAATGAAAGAAGGTGAAAAAATTACTCAGTACAACACAATAATCAAAGAGGTAGTCAATGCTATCTGAGGAGTTGGAGGTGTACTAGAAGAAGATACATTGGTAAGTAAAATTTTAAGAACCTTACTACCTACTTATGCTATTAGAGTATCTGCTATTCAAGAAATGAGAGCAGTAGCAAATAGCAATTTTACTCTAGATAGTTTGATTGGAAGACTGATTTAATTTGAGATTATATCATCTTAAAATGGAAGCACTTCCATTTGAATGAGTTTAGCACCCTATTTTAGTTTGTTTTCATATTAGATTTGCATATGTGTTTGATTAGGTGAAATTAGGGTTAGGATCTTGTGGATCCTCCAAGATTTCCCTTTCCATGACTCTTTTCTCTAGGTAGGATCTATGTATTGGTCCTCCTAGGCCTCATCCTACTCTCTCTCTAGGCCTATAGGCCTTCTTAACATTCTGGTTCATTCCCCCACCTTGCTAGGTCCCCGACTGATCTGGGAGCCTCTTTGCAACATTCTGGAGACCTGCCTGAAATCTCAGGATAGGATCGAGGTTGACCCTGACCTAGGTCAGGCCAAGGTCAACCCTAACCTAGGTCAGGGATGAGGTTGACCCTGTCCTAGGATAGGGCCAAGGTTGACCCTGTCCTCTACCATGTATGGGTCCCAACTTTCACATCCAGAGCTTATCGGGGTTTGGAACTTAAAATAGGTCCCCGGGTTTGGATACAAAAGTGCTTTCTCCGATATTTGAATTATTATGTTTCCTCCTTAGTTGGAAATTACAATGGGACCATGATTTGAGAAGATATTTGGATTTGGATCCCTTGCATTTCCCTAGGAGACCTATATTGAGATCTCTATATAAACACTCTCTTTTGCCTTCATTTGATCATGAAACAAAATTGGGAGATAACATGATGAAATGATGATGCAAACAAGCAAGATGATGATATAGAAGGACAAAGCTAAGAAGACATATAATTATCTTTAATCAAGCATTTTTCAAGGACAAGCTATGGTGGGTCTTCATTGAAGTAAGAAGGCATTCTCTTTAGATCTACTATTTTCCACATTCAAGCATTCAAAGGACATTATCATGGGGTAGCAATTATGAATTGTGAGTTGATAGGAATACTTTAGCCTTGGGGGCTTGGTATGCTTTCTTTGTCATATTCAAATCTATGCATTGCTTTCTCATTACCATGTTATGTTAGGATTATTAATTTAGAAGATTAGATCTTGATATTGCATGTTTAAAGACTCTTTTCAAAAGAGAAATACACACACACACACTATACTTTCTATATTCAGCTATTCATGGAGGTGGAAACCACCAAAATGGGGGTTTGACTAAGGAAAAACCCTATATAGCCACCCCAAAACCCTTTTTTCAAATATTTGTAGGTGCAGGACAGCAGATCCTGGACCAGATCTGGATACCCTTTTCAGTTTTCTTTCGGATGGAGTGAACAGGGACACTTTTGGATCTGTGTAGGATAGGGTTGGCATTTGTGGTATAGGGTCAACCTTTTTCATAAGATGACATTAAAACAGAAAAATATTTCTGGGTTTTGTTCATCTCTGCATTCTGCTTTGGGATCAACTGTCAGATTTTCTAGAAATGGTCTACAGAACTCACAAAATGAGTTTTTCTGAATCAGCTATGTTATGAGGTAGTTATCTTATTCCCCTATTCTTTATATGCTCTTTTCCATCCTTTTAATCAATATAATTAAACGTAATAAGCTGAAATTTGGCCTTAGGATCTCTTTCCTCACTATGCACATCTTACTTGGAGATCCCTAGCACAAATCAAACCCAAATTTCTCCTTTACATTGTGGTGAGCCCGCGATAGACAACTCTTTCTTTTCTTTGGTGTTAGATTTACATTTCATATTAGATCTTGCATGAACATAGAAATAGATTTCTTTTTCTTGCATGTGTATTTCAAATATAAAAATATTATAAAAATTACAAAATCACTTTAAAATACAAAAACATTTACATTTTTCATGCTTGTAGTATTTCCTTGTGCTTAACATGTATGATTTTTGTTTTGAATACTTTGATGAAGATTTTGTTTCGCAAAATGATAGATCCGTTAATGAGGTACATGGAAGTGAGAATGCTAATAGTTCGAATGAGATCCTCATGGATCCTATTCCTATTTCATCCTCCTCCACAACTTTTGCAATTGATCTTTACCATAGAATGTATGCATGGATACCTTCATACACCTCTATTTGCAACATCGAGAAACCTAAAATGATATTTACTCAACCTTTAATGATTGTAAAAGGATGTCCTTGAATGACTATTAAGGGTAAACTTAGAGATCCTTCGGATTTCTTTGATAACACAGATTCTATTTCGCATGCTTATCGCACATGAAATAATCCTCAACCTACTGTCCCAACAACTTTACCTCCTTCTCAACCTTTGATTCCTCAAGCACCTAGGTTACCTTCTTCCTTTAAGGAATATGACTTGGTGGAATAGTTACGTGCTACTTTGGCTAAGATATCTTTATGGGAATTACTTCAAACTTCTGCTACATATCATGAGGCATTGCAAAAAGCTTTATCTACTCTCCCTGCTCTGCCTCCTAATCAAGAGAACATTAATTCATTTTTGGAGTGCATGCATACTATGCCTTCTGTACCTCCTATTGTGTTTTCCAATGATGATTTACCTACTGTTGAGGTGCAGAATCAATAAGATGCTCTTATGGTTGCTGTCTCTACTAACAAAAATAGTATTCATAGAACATTGATTGATAATGGATCTGGGCTTAATGTTTGTAGCATGGATATGCTTAAGGAAATTAAAGCCAATCTTACAAATATTCAACCAGATAATATTCCTATCTATGGATTCAAAAATATTGCAAAGAAAACTTTGGGTATTATCACATTACTTATTAAAGTTGGTCCTGTGCTTCTTTACACTCCTATCCATGTTATGCCTGGACCACTCAACTATAACCTTCTATTAGGAAGACCTTGGTTACATACTATGCATGCGGTTCCTTCTACTCTTCATCGCAAGGTTAGGTTCATTTATAACAATCTAATGTACATAGTACATGCAGATGATGCACCAAACCCTTGCTTGAATGCAGAGTATGCTAAGGTTTCTGAACCTATTTAACCAATAAAACAACCTGAACAACCCCTGGAAGTTAAAAAAGATGAGATTCCATCCTCTTCCCTGACAGAGGATGATTGGGGAACATTGGATTTTAATCCTACTTTTATAGGAGAATATAAGGTATCAAATTCAGAATTATGAAAGAACAAACTGAGTTTGAGAGACAAGTCTTTATTCCTTCTCCACTTTAGGAGTTAAAAAGGAACTTTGTTGCTGCTTCTCGCAATGAAACAATTGAGACAATAAAACCAGATTGCTATGACATTGTGACATATGCTACTCCTTTAACTCAATCTAATATGGCCGACAGTTATGGTTCTGGTTATCACTTACTCAAGAAATCAGGATTTAACAGAAAAGGTTGTGGTAAGTATGAACAAGGTATATGAGTACCCCTAGATAATGATGGTTATGATTATACTTATGGCTTAGGATTCAATCCTTATAAGAAACCCTCAGCTTTTCCTCTTAATGTTAATCATATTTGTGGTGGAAATTTGAAATTGGTTAATCCACTTCTCCTGG
>MU223866.1:1011151-1025615 GCA_018584345.1 Thuja plicata | reverse complement strand
TCTGTTAAGAGATTTACAAAGGACGGTTAAGTCCACCTTCTACAAAAGGATTTTAGATGTGATACACTTGTTAGAATGCAACTACATAAGTCTTTGATCTGATGATAAATGCAATCTTCAATTGCTGATAAAAGGATCCTATAAAGCTCCAAAAATACTATTAATCATCCTTCCATGATTGAGTATTACCTTTATCTGTTCGTCGGTAGCCTCTGTGTGTTCTTGTTAACTGATGTATTTGGTTTCTACTCTTTGCATGAATTCTACCTCCTGCTCCTTAGATTCTCTTTGTGGCTATCAATAATTAAGAATTCATATGTTTACAAATGAGTACAAACATCTATTTATACTAATCTAGGCTCAATTCTTGATTCATGCATTTACACGTTAACTCTAGATTCAAGATATACAACTTGATCTTGATCTGTAGTTAGATATGCTTTAGATCCGTTAGGATGCTTTAAAAAATTTACATAAAGTGTGCATGACCATCTAATCTAATTTAAAACAAAAATAAAATTGCTTTAATCAACGTGTAAAACTCAGATCCACAAATTGCGAGTTCTTGATCTGTCTATCAGTTTTGATGGTCGGTTTTCTTGATCGTCGGTGTTCCTTCTTGAACATGTCATCGAGTATGCTTGTCTGTTCCTGTCATCACAGAGATGATCTTAACCAAGATGAAATATCGGTGTTAACTCTATACTTATTTTCATTCTCTAGAAATTCACGTCCCAATACCATCCTTATAGCCTCCTTGGTGAAGGCTCCCAACTTCATAGCTACAGATGCCAGGATTGGGTCTGTGACTAGGCCCAAAAAGGCCTTATGCTCCTCCAAGGCAGTGCATCTTAAATGAATTGGAGTGTCCATTGAAAATCAAACTGATTAGTATTCTAATTTTTGACAAAAAAACAAAGAGAACTGAGCAGTCGCAGACTATTTCCCCAAATCTGCTTTGACAATCATAATTTAACAAGCGTATATCATCTATTTATAAGCCCTGATTGAAATTCTTTCTCTACCCTAAAGATCTAATTAATTCGTAAGTAAAATGGTAACTCTCCTTCAACAATCTCCAAATCTTTCATATTTAATGCAACAATGGGTGAAATTAGAAACAACACTTATGATAAGACATTTTCTTTCTTTGGAATAACGAAGGTTGAACGTCACGCAGGTGGACATAACAATTATTTATTATAAAAAAACTTGAAATGTGTGCCCACTCCGCAGAAACAATATGCAAAGTAATGGCGGTAGGAAATGAAGCTTTACCATTGATGTAAGATCATCAAATGGTCAGAAAACAATGTCCTTAAATGACATGATGTTTTCATTTAAGTCTTAACTTTAAGGCATTATTCTATCGAGGTAAATCGTTAATGAATAGATAATGATGTCACAGTTCACACTTATTTGTCATTGAAAATTGATAGGCTCCATCTAAGCCGTAATTAATTGTCATTACTTTACTTGATGTCATATCTACTCATCACCATTAATTAAAATTTCTATCTAATATTACTAGAAATGGCTATGCAGTAGACAAAATATGTCTAATATGACAATTTGATAGGTTTTATTAATTAAATTTAAAACTATATGACAGTTGTTTATAATTTTTAAATTAATTAATAAATCTTGTCACAACTCACAGACTCACAGTCTCACACATCTGTTGGATTACAACATATCAATGACCAAAGATGAATTTTGGGCCTATTGAAGGTCTTCATAATCTTTATGGAAAACTCTCTACAGAATCATGACATGTGGTATGATTGATCAAGGACTTATTGGTGCGATCAATCATACCACATGTCATGATTTCACTGAGAGTTTGTTGTAAATGTTATGAAGACCAACAATAGGCCCGAAATTCACCTTTGGTTGTTGATATGTTGTAATCCAACAAATGTGTGAGTCTGTGACATCATAGTGGTGGGACCTAATGCAACTTCAACATCAAATCAGATCCATTGGATTAAGAGAGATGAACGGTGAAAGGTGCATTTTGGAAGAAATGTGGTGACATAACTCCTTTACTAAAAAATCTCTCTGGAAACATCACACATGTCATTCTTTGAGAATGAAACTTTAATAGTTATTTCCAATTATTAAATCGCCATACCAACTATACAACTATTCTCTTAAATCACCAAGTTTATATGTATTTTTGAAATACATTTGCCATGAAAAATAATTAATTATAATATTTGGAAAATTATTTTTCCATAAATTATCAGTAAAATTTTCCAGCTTCGCCAATTAAATTAATAATTTTCCTATTAAAATCATTTGTTGTCACCATATTTTTATAAAAATGGTATACGATATTAAAGAATTTGCCACCAAATATCCATAATTTGAACCACAATTCACCATCAATATTAAAAATTTTCCCTCCAAAAAAAATGTGATTCGCCACAATTTTATACTTTTTGGGAGAGGGGGGGGGGGGTTCTTAAAGTTATCCCTAAATTTGAGATGTCTATGTTTGGAGAGATCAAGTTCTTTCTTGGTCTGTAGATCATGCAACAAGGAGAAGGTATTTTCATTTCACAATCCAAATACATCAAAGAAGTACGAAAAATATTCAAGATGGAAGAATCCAAACCAGTTGGAACATTGATGGCAATTGGATGCAAACTGACAAAGGAGGATAAGTCATCAAAGGTAAATCATACTTTGTACAGATCAATGATTGGAAAACTCATGTATGTTGTACATACTAGACCAAATATTACACATGCAGTAGGAATAGTTGCTAGATTTTCTGCTAATCCCAGAGAGTCACATATGACTGATGTAAAAAGAATTCGAAGATATCTGAAGAATACCAAGGAATATGGCTTATGGTACAAAAGAAAAGGAAAATTTGAACTTAAGGTTTTTACCAACGTTGATGGGCTACAAATATTGATGACCAAAAGAGCACAACTGCAGGAGCATTCTTCATGGGTGACAAACTTGTCACATGGATCAGCAAGAAACAAGGATGCATCTCACAATCTACTGGAGAAACAGAGTATGTTGCTGCTGCTGCAAACTGCTCAAATATTGCATGGATCAAATAGTTACTAGAAGGTATGCATATGCAAATTCTAGAACCAGTAATTTTCTACTCTGATAATACAAGTGCAATAAACATTTCCAAAAATCCAGTCATGCATGCTAAAACAAAGCATATTGCCATCAAGTATCATTATTTAAGAGAACAAGTTTAGGAAAAGGAGGTGATACTTGAGTATGTGTAATCAAAGGAACAATTGGCCAATATCTTCACCAAACCACTGCCCAAGGATGCATTTTACTACTTGAGAAAGAGACTACAGGTTAGACCCTTGGCTACTGGTCAATAAGCTGACTAGAAGGCTGCATCAGCCCACATATTATTAGAATATCATTCATGTTGATGCAAGCAAAGAGATGAACTTCAAAGCTACATCTATATATAGATAGTTATATATCATCACCAAGCACTAGAGCATATTTTTGTATTTCTAATGGATAAGGGAAATTTAAGGAATATATTATGGATGGAGAGAAAAGATTGCTTAACATTAATGATAGATATTTGTGAGATATTTGTTTGGCATTACTGTCAAAGGGAGAGAGAGATTATCCATATTATCACATCCTTCTAGAAAGGGAGAGAAATTATCCATTATTAAATTACTCCAACAAGGAGAGATTATATCCTTAGGGAGAGAGATTGTATGGAAATACTATACAAAGAGAGAGTTACTGATACAAAGGGAAAGTTGCTGACAAGAGAAACAAAAAACATCAAAAGAAAAGAGAACGGCCAAAGGGAGAGAGTTTGACACAGAAGGAGAACACATCAAATTAGAGAAAAAAAGATTCTACATCCATCCATCTAAGGGATTGAAGCCAGATAGAAAACTTGCAAGAATCAAATCAAAGCTACTTGAGCTTACCAAAAACTAAACATTTGTAATAGTTACATTAGGAAAGGTTGATGAAACTATATATTTCATATTGTATTAGCAATAGTATAGTATGATAATGTAGTATGTTTCCATCAATTCCAAAGGGAGAGATTGATGACATGTAACTGATTAAATGTTTGAAGATGTTAAGTTGATGATCATGCAAGGCATTAAATCAGTTAATATATTGTATTGTCATTGATGTCAACTTGATATAATCTGTATGGTCATGGAGATACTGCCAAAGACTTCAAAGAACTCATGAATCAAGGCTATGCTAATCAGTAATGCATACAAGTCAAGTATTCACTAAGTGATTGCATACACCAACAAAGTGCACCCAACGGTTAGAGAAATGAGAAAAAAGTCACAGTGTTGCCCGACGAAGAAATACATAGAATTATCGACAAGTAGAGTTACAGTTTTGCTCAACGGGCAAACCATAGAGTAACTCGACAGAAAAAAATTTAGTGTTGCCCGATGGAAAAGACAAGGACGGAGATCCAAATGACAACTGAGGTCACACCAATGGAACAGTCAGTTATCACCGATGACTAACTAAAGTATTGACTGACAGAACAAATAATTCAGAAAATGACAAAATGCTTAGCTGGCAAGAAGCTAAAGATAGAATTAACGAATACTTATCATTATTTTAATCATCTAGATAAAGCCAAAGATAAGTAATTGATTTAAAGCTGATTTGTATAGTTGGAAAGAAGATATCTATGAGACAAATCATGAGGTATTCTTTAAATCAAATTGGTTGGATTGTTTGTCATGCCAAGAATCAAGAACCAAGAAACATTGAATATTATGTCTATATAAGAGACAAGATTAATTCATTTTTGAAGGGGATTAAGAGGAGTGAATAGAAAGAGGATGCTGAAGAGAAACTGATGAAGAAAAACTTTATGCAGTCCTGATCAAACAAGCTGAAGGGAGAGATAAGGAATTCTACAGACATCAATGAACAGTGAGCACAACATCATAGAGCATAAAGTGTGGAGCTCAAGGATTGAATTGATACATTGGTCAGAGAGGTAATGTACTTAAATAGATATGAAAATCTACAATTTAAGTTGTAATATGAACATGTCATAGTGTTTTAGTTTAACCATTGAAGCATCAAGTCTCTTAATCGAGCAGGACTTAAAAATCTTCTATATATTAAGGTACATCTCAAGGAGTGCCAAAAAGGTTGATTCATGAAAGTAGCATTAGATATGTCTGATGCCTATTGATAGTCTAAGAAAGAGGCTGATTCAAGGATGACAACATTAGATGCCCGATACTAAGTGACAACCTTTATGTATAAAATCCTCTAACAAGGTCACACCTAACAGTGTGTTTATAACCTTTAACAGGGTTGGCTCTTAACATGGTTCACTTCAGAAGATTGTAAATTTGGGGTACCAGTCCCAATGGTTTTTTCCCTTAACAGGGTTTCCATGTTAAAATCCATGTGTTATGTGTGTAAGATTCATTTCTTTACTATTTTGTATCTTACATAATTCATTATGCATTTATCGATATACTCTGCATCTTTACTGTATTTCGGTAAACAGATGACTGCTCATTGGTGAACATACAGAAGAAGGTTTAACAGAGAAATCCAACAAGTAGTAAATTAAAATAAGTTATTCAAGGCATTCATCTTGTAGGACAAAAGATAACTTCAGATATAATTTGTAGTTATAATTTTAAAGGGTTGATTTAAGGATTAAATTTTGAGGCCACTGATTCACCCCCCCTCTCAGTTATTACTAACATGAAGAACATAGTAAGAGCCAGAAACATAGCGGAAATGTCAAAATTGAACCTAGTCCTATCAATGTTATATATGAATTCATCCCTAAACATTTTCATAATAGACCCTATAACTAATTTATGAGGAAATTTTAGGATACCTCACATACGCTCCACTGTGATGATGTCTGATATCTCTGTTTGTCACTACTTTCCAAAGAGTTTTATCGAGCTATCCATGGCTAAACTCGGAGAGAGCTCTCAAGCAGAAAATATATGCAAATATGGGAGACTATCATGAGCCAAGGAAGAATTAATAAGGAAAGGATTTGGGAAAAATAAAGTGACATCGTGACATAATGAATTCGATAGGGAAGTGAAGGAAATCGATGAGTCATTATTTTACAAACTTCAAATCCTATAGAATCGCGCGTAATCTCAATTAAAAATTAAGGGAAGTACTTTTCTAGACACTCTTATGGAGAAAGACATATATTCATAATTATGGCCCATGTGGTGACAAGATTTGCTAAGATATTGCATGTAATAATCTTAAGGAAGGATGATTAGAGGGAATTAAGGAGTAAAATTGAGGCCTTAACTTAACATGATTACTTATTGAGGCAAATTGAGAGTCACATCAGTAAATAAATTTATCTAAAAAAGAGAATATCAATAAGGATCTAGTTAACTTAATTATTCCCTAAGTCCTTTTTGGAGAATATAATGCTTTGTAATAATAATCTTAGTATAGACTAAGAGATTTTTAGACCATTAGCCCCTAAGTTGGCCAATTCATCCGCTCTTTTATTTTCCTCCCTTAAGATATGGTTGACCGTTGTCTTTTTGAATAAATAGATTAGCCAAGAACAAGCGGGCTTCATTCCTGGGAGATCAATTTATGATAGAGTAATAATAGCATAGGAAGTCATTCACTCCTTTCAAAAAAAAAAAGAACCAAGTATGTTATTAAATTAGATATAAAAAAGGCTTATGATATGGTAGATTGGAGATTTCTCTGCAAATGTCTAGAGGCATTTGGTTTTGCCAAGGCCTAGATAAACCTTATTTTTGAATGCATCTCATCTCCCATGTTCTCAGTTCTAGTTAATGGGACACTTGAATGGTTTTTTAAGATCTCTAGGGGTTTAAGATAGGGAGACCCTATTTTCCCTTTTTGTTCATCATCATGGCTGAAGCCCTTGGCAGTTCTATACCAAAATCTAGGGAAGAAGGAATAATTAAAGGTATACACATAACTAGAGACATGGACCCAACTACCCCTCAGCAATTTTTTGATGACAATATGCTCTACATGAAAGGGGAGATAAGAGAAGCCATGGCATTCAAGGAAGTCTTAGACTCTTATAGTATAGCCTTAGGATAGGAAATCAATATGGAAAATATGAAATCCTTTTATTCAACACGGATGTCAAAACAAAACAAGAAATTTGTAGAACCCTCAACTTTAAACAAGAAAATCTCCCCTATAAATACTTAGGTCTCCATCTAGCTAAGGGTTGCAGGTCTTCCATCTTATGGGATCAAATGATAGAAAAAATCAAAAAGAGAATTGACATATGGAAAGGAAAATGGTTGTCTTCAGATGGTAGAGCAACTATGGAATTTATCAATTATCCCGCATCAACCTTTCGGTTAAAAAAAGAGAGGAATTAAACAAACATCTTAGGAACTTTTTCTAGAAAGGTGCTAGTGTGAAGAATAAATTATCACTAGTATCATGGGATAAGGTCTGTTGACCTAAGGAGGAAGGATGAGCGGGCCTCAAGAACATTCAGGAACAAGGAAAGGCCCTTGGAGCAAAGTTGGTATGGGGAATGTTTATAAATCCTCACTTAAAATGGGCTAAGATTCTGATTAACAAATACTTGAATAACAAAGATCCTATCAATGTCTTTAGAGAAACACACCTTCTTAGAGGGTCCGCATTTGGAACTTTATGTTAGATACTAGAAGTGTTATCATGGAGAAACTTACTTGGAGCCTTAAAACTGTGTAGGAAGAAATTTCAAAATGTTTATTAATAATAGTACTTTCTTCTATTTGTATTTGTCTTACTTGAATTTAAATTCTTTTATTATATATTAATAAACTTTACAATTTATTTATATTAAAATTTAAAAAATTAATTTAATTTAAATAGTTTATAAATGTGAGTCTGTAAGTACAATTTTGTATTTGTCTTACTTAATTTTAAATTGTTTTATTATCTATTAATAAAGTTTAAAATTTATTTATGTTAAAATTAAAAAAATTAATTCCATTTAAATAGTTTAAAAATGTAGGTTTTTAAGAACAATTTTTTAAAATACCATTAATTTTAACATATGTTTAATAATTATTCAAATACTTTTTAATTCTTATTAAATGTTTCAAGTTATTCTATAATTTTCAAATTGAGAAGTGCCATGTATTTGCTAGTACTTGTCTTTAGTCATGTAGTTGATGTTATTGTAGTTAATAGATGAGTTGCCATGACAATTGTTTTAAATTTTATAGTGAAATTTATACAAATGCAATTGAATTTTATTTTGTAATTGATATTGAAGAGTGTAATGATTATATCTATTGGATTTATTAAGTATTTTAAATTTTGATAGGTTTGTGGGTTTAAGTAGAATCAAAGTTCTGTTTATACTTATAAATAAATATTAATTAAATTATCATTTTTTAACATTATAGACTTTGTATCATTTTAAATTGGAAGCACTTTCATGTTAAGAATGTTTAGCCCTCCTTAGGGGGTGTTTTAGGCCATCACCATGTTGTCCTCTCATTTCTGACCTTCTGCATCTTCTATGCTTGTTTAGGACCCTGCTTGGGCATCTCTGGGCACTGTTTATCCCACCTGGCACATTTTCTAGGGTTTTTGACTTCCTAGGTCAAGGTAGACCTCAACCTTGACCTAGGTCAGGGTCGACCTCAACCTTGACCTAGGTCCCCCTTTCCAATTGGAAATTTTTTCGGCTGCCATGGGACATTCAAAAGTTCATTTTCCCGCTTCTGAGTCAGCTATTTCGGGTATCAAAGTGATGACTCTTAAATTATATTTAATATAGGTCCACTTATAGGGGTATATGTATAATTGAAATTTAATTCTCCTATGTAGGCCTCTCTAGAAGGTTGTGCCTTAGATTGGTATATAAGGTAGCCTTCTCCTCTCATTTTCTCTAACAATCCAAGACTCTAAGAAGCAAGAATCCAAGGGAACAAGACTAAAGATTTCAAGCATCCATTATTCTACATGTTCTCAAGCTTTCAATTTTTCAATCAAATTTTTCAAGTCTTCCTCTCAAGCATTCAAGTTCTCCATTGAAGATCAAGGATTCAAGCATTCAAGCCTTTGAAGGGATTTGGTTCAAGCATTCAAGACTCATTATTCAAACCCTAGATCTATCCATCACGGTGGTGTGATCTTCCTTCAAGATCCTTTGTGCATCCTCAAGATTCATTTGTTATTCCTTCAAGGTGGATTCCAAGCATATAATCATGGAGGTTTATGGTTTTTAATACTGATTCCAAGATTTCATATTTACATACTTGTTTACATTCAAAATACAATTGCATATCTATTGAATATCATAGCTTCATTGATAGATTTACTTCTACTACTTGCTAGCATTCTCTATTTCAATTATTGATTTCAAGGTTAATTCCTAAATCAGGGATTGACTAAGGCAAAACCCTCCCCCCCAACAAACAAAACCATTTTTCTTGTAGGTACAGGTACATGACAACGAATTATAGAGCATATTTGGATACCCTTTTCAGCCAAGTTCAAGGATTTGTGAACATAATTTGTGTTGGAGCAGTATAGGTCAAGGTTGACATTTTGGGGCACAATTACACCTCGACAAAGAGGTTAAGGTCAAATTATCTCAGAAAAGGAAAAGATTTCTGGGTTTTGTCTGTCTCTGTGTTTTTGTTCCAGATCTGGTTGCAGAATTTCCTAAAACCTAACACGGACATAAGAAAATAGGCTTTTCTAGATTTGATACATTCCAAGGTAAATGTTTCATTTCAATTAAGGATTTAATCTATTCAAATCTATTGTTTCACTTCATAATAATTAGATCTCCCTTCCTTATCCATAACTAGTTGATTCCTTTTTTCATTGATCGTCTCCTTTTGATTAATTAATTGGGATCTCCTTGTCTTGGATTAGGAGGTCACACATCACACACCTCCAAAACAACAAAAACACCCCCATATATATAAATATATATATATTTATATCTTACAGACTTAAACAAAAATTGTCATCTCTTTGTAAACTTGCAATGAAAAAAATTGAAACTCTTTGATTTATGGTGAGTGGTAATGGCGGGGCCCTTGACCCCTATCGAATGGACCTACCCAATATGGATGATTCCCAGTTATTTAGGGTTAAGGGTATAGATGTCTAGATTGTGGCTGAGATCAGACCAATGAGCAAGATTTTGGGTTCTGGCCATGACTTGAATAATGGTTGGAGGAAGTCTTTGCACACTTCTTTGTTAAGGTAGACATTAACAAGATTCTTCTGAATTTCATTATATTACCATCAAAATTGTAAAAATTGGCTTAGGCATTGGTCTATGAAAATAAGACAATCTACTGTCAAGGTTGTGTTAAAATAGGACATGTGTTCCTAGATCGTAATACCCTATTGGATAAACAAACTCCATTGGACCCTCCAACACTTGCAATAAATGACTAAGGAGAAGAATCCCATGAATCTTTAAGAGAAGAACCAAGGACGACCTCTATGCTAGACACAAAGGAAATACCATCTTGAGGGGATGCAAGTCCAGCTAAGAATATTGAGTTGTTTGAGGTGGAAGGAAATAATACTAACTCAGATTCTATAGTTGGAATAAAGAGCATAGAATATAGAGAATTACAACTAGAGGGGAAAGGTGTTTCTCTAATAATGATCAAGGACAAGGAGGAATCAGATCAAATTGATGACATAAGTTTTTCCATTAGTATGCAAAGAGAAAACAGTTGTTTTGAACCATCTGTTACACTACACCGAAAGTCAAGTTTCAGTTTAGACCAAAATTGCTAAGCAAGGAGAAACCCGATGACACAAGTTTTGAAGTGTAAACCAAAAATGCAACCCGAACATGATAAAGTGGAACTTGACAGGAGTAAATTGATAATGGAACCCGACGATTAGAATACAGTGCAAACTAAGAGAACAGACAAGAGAAAAACCTGACAGATAGTTCAACAAAGGAACACTGAAAGACAGTCAAATTGATTTCAGAGTAAACTGAGCATCAGACATCGAAAGTCAGTTATATCCCAAGAAAAGTGGATCTGACTTCCACATCAGATAAAACAACTATATTCTATTTTTAGAGTTTTTATTTGTATTAAATCCATTTCTTGAGGAGAAAGAAACATTATTGTAATTATTTTAATCATTCTTATTGATTAAAAACATGCAAACTAGGAGATCAAGGTCAAGTTGTAAACCTTTGATCATAGAGTTATTTTTGTAATACGTGAAACTAAATTAGGTTAATCTATGTTATAAATAGATGTTGTAATCATTCATTTGAGAAGGATGAGAGGATTATTGTAGCCAACGATCACATCTATGGATCAGACTGAGAATTTCAAGAAGAAGAACAAAAAAAGATGAACTTGGTTATCAAGAACCAAGAACCAAGGTTACAGAGCAACAAAGGTATTAATCAATCACATTAGGTGATACATTTGTATATGTAATCTTGAATGGATATGTAATCAAAAATTGTATATTGCACACAATAAGGTCAATGATTATTTTTGTCTGCATTCCAACAAGTGTAGAAAATAGAAGAAATCCTTTCGAGAAAGGTGGATTTAACAATCCTATTGTAAATCTCTTAATCGAGTGCACACTAAATAGTGTTGCTAAAGATCTTAACATAGTAGACCTTAACCAATCTCCACATAATACTCCTAATAGGGTAGATCATCAGAAGTGATCAAATTGTAAGCCTTAACCGACCCCTTCCAATCTACAGATAGTGAATTTTTTGTGGGTGTCATCCCCACTGCAATTTTCACCTTCTAACAGGGGTTTTCTGTGTTACCATATCTTGTGTTATATGTCAATTACTTTCATGAATATTTATATGAATGTCTACATACAATTAAGATTATTAATTGATATCACATGCATAAAGAAAGAACAATAGATATGATCGGTAAAGCAAAGATTTGATTACATAAGGATAAAGGTTAATTAAATAAAAGTTTTAGAGGTAATGATTCACCCCTCCCCTCTCAGTACACACTTCCCATTATTTCCAACAATTGGTATCAGATCTAGATCTCTTATTTGGAAAGTTTAAATAATTAAGAGAAATACCATACAATGGAGAAGTACAAGCTTGACAAGAGTATTGAGAATCAGAAGCTAGAAATTCAGATCTTCTATGAGAAATATAAAGAAGCTAGAATCAAGATGAGATGACTACTGGATGAAAGAAATATTATGGTATCTCGCTATAATGAAACAGATTGTACCATGAAGAAGAGATACCAGATCTATTTGAGTCTTCAGGATCTACAACTAGAAAAGCATCAGACACATTAGAAGAAAGCATCACAAGTCTGAGTGAAATCAATCAACATCTGGATGGACAAGTAAAATCTCTGCAATTCGGTCAAGAGACACAGATGGTAAGAATGATTTATGTCATGAAAAATGCTAGACAAGCTGAGAAAGAAAGAACATAATAGAAAGAGAAAGAGTCATAAATACAAAGACTTACAAAACATCATCATGAGATCACAAATGAGATTATTTTAATGAGTCAAGAGGCAAACATAATGAATACAGAAGTCATTGAAAGAATAGAACATGTATGGATGTTATATGAAAGTTAAATGTAATGGAAAATGATGCATGTTATGATTTCAATTATAAATTTTTGGATACTAACATATTGTTGCGGTTTTGAGTGGTTTGAGTGATTGGTAGATTAGAAGTGGGGGTGTGGTCCATGTAAAGGAGACTAGCTCCAATGAAATGGTTGGTCATGATGGGTTTGACACACATGTAATGTAGATGTATTATGCATTTCATGTTAGATTTATATTTTTTTTAAATCTTAAATCTCCATATGATTTTTGATATGCGTGCTTGAATTGATAAATGTTTAACAATATATTAAAAAAATACATGCTTTACTAATATTCACATGTTCAACTAGTCGATTTAAATTGGCAAGTAATAAACATAATGAATTTTAGATGTTAATTTGTTGAAGAGAAGATAATTTATGTAATTCATTATAAAAGAGAAATCAGATTTATATATAAATCTGATATTTTGAAAATGCTTGCTATATAACTCTATAAATTTGTTAGTTTTTTTTTGTTTAAATATCTTTTATTTTGGATTGGGATGAAGGGGATGAAAATAGTTACAAGGAGTGGACATTAAACGGAATCATTAAGTGGGTCATTATTTTGGAAAAGAAAAAAAGGTATTAGATAACAAATGCTAAGAAAAAAGAAACATAGGGGGTGTTGAGATGAGCTGGACAAGTAAGAAAAATGAGAGTTTTGAAGAGGAAATTGACATTAGAATCCCAGGTTACATTTTATCTACTTCCTTATTTCAAATTACAACAAAGTACAAGAAAACTAAACTATTATGATTCCTTGATGAGTAAATGGTTTTTCTGTGGTAATTCGATGAGTCTCTAAAATACATTTGATTTATGAAATTAGACTGGAGACTATAATAGATTCCTTTTTGTTATTTTATAATCAACGAGAGTGGGCTCATGAATTAAAATACTTTCTGGACACCCTCTGTTATTGGTAGCTAAAATTGTGTTGAATATCTACCTTGTTCAAGGAAACAACTATACATGGATCAAGATGCACTGCTGAATACATTTTTTGATTAATTAAATATTAAAAATAGTAATATTTTTATTTTTTAAAATTAATCAATAATTCTAACCTTTGACAAACAAAAGTGTTACAAATAAAAAAATAATTATTTTTTAATTTTTAATTAATTAAAAATTTTGGTCAATGGTACATCATGATCCCTCCGTAGATGTTGACCTTGTTCTAGGTCGTCTAGAAGAAATTAAATACTCTTTGCTATAGTGTGTCTCCATATGATAGCACCATAATGATTCTTTTCTTCATATGATAGCACCATAATGATCTTTTGTGTATTTCACACTTCCATAATGATTATTTTTTGTATTTCACCTCAAATTGTGTTTTCTTGCAATGTAAAATGTGTACTCTCTAGGGTACTTATAGAAATCCAGGTTGTCTTTTCACAATTGGTTGAAATACTTAGGTCATATTATCTCTAACTATCTATTAAAACTTAATGTGGACATATGCTTCTGTAGACACCCTAAAATGGACAGGCTTGCGACTTTACATTAAAAACACTAATTTTCATCTATTAATTAATGGTTTCTTAATCATTAATTAATCATCTATTTTCCTCTAAATTCATCTTTCTCAAATCATCTAATCCAATTCTCAACATTAATTAAATAATTAATTTTATTTAATTAATTAAGCTTTAATTGATTAAATTACCATTATTTAATTAATTAAACTCAATTTCCTAAAGTTTAAATCAAATATTTAAACTTACTAATTATATTCTTCCAATTAAATTAATTTCAATTAAATTAATTTAATTTCATCAAATAAAGCAATTCTTAATTAAAAAGAATTCAATTATCTCACATGTTGAAAATAATTAATAAATAAAT
>MU223866.1:970287-997186 GCA_018584345.1 Thuja plicata | reverse complement strand
TTTATTGCTTGCGTTTCGATTATTCGTTTAGTAGTTATTGCGTAATAGATTTGCATGCACTTGTGAACCTTGGCTACTAACCCCTGCCCTTGGAAAGCTGTGGGAAACCGGAGAGAGAGGCGTACAACTTCTACACTCAAATTTGAATGGTTCTCCCTTATAAACCAAGTTTAGATTTTATTAAATTTTTTTATAAATAAAAGACCTAAGCTGAAAAAGTTTTGATTCATATTAAAATATAAGAAAAATATACAATATATTATAATAGAAATACATTTCTTTATTGTCTGGTTAGAGGATAAGAAATTTACTTTGTACATATCAACAGATGCGGTAGGTAAACCAAACGATAGATCTAGATCATATTTTCCATATTTTTTTTTAATTTATTATATTAAGGATTGGAGCTTGCAGTCGTAGTTACTCTTCTGGATTTTGTTTTTATTATTATCTTTGAGATTCCATTCCAATGGCAATAAGTGAGTTTATACATTTTCTCCACACACAATTCACTATCTATGTCATCTTTCATATGTTGATAAACAAAATATTGATCTCTTAATTATGATATGGTTACATTAAATTGGACTCAATGAGTTCATATACTTAAAACATAAACAACTAATGATGACTTGTACACATGTGGAATTATTATTTTTTATTTGTCTTTTCCAATTGTAGTGTCTAGAAAGGACAAGGCTAAGATCCATACAAAATGCACCACTGACCGAATTCAAAAACCAGACAAACTAATAGATTTTTGCAAAATTTTCAGCATTTGTTCTTCATGATCTCTATATTTTTTGTCAAAAAACACAAAAAATTGCAAAAAAATCATTGTGTTTTCGAGAATTTGAAGAAAAAAAAAACTTTGACCTTTTTTTTTTAGGTGTGTTTTTTCTGGAGCTTAGCCAATGTCATCTAGAAATGGGAGTGACTTTGTAGAATAACCTTTGAAAAGAATTAAACCAATTTTGAATTAAGTTTTGCACAACCAGAAAAGAATAATATCTAGTCTAGAGAATGTGGTATCCCTACCTCTCTTAGGGAATTTTTGCTCTTTTCTTAGTTTTTCTTATTGAAAATTAGGAATAGAGTCAATGGGCCCTTGGTCTGCTGGTGAAGTTGTTTGGTTCTCAATGAGTCTTGCTGCTTACAAAGGCTTTGACACCATGAGGGATGAGGTCGGGATCGTGCCCCGAGAAGATCTTGATAGAATGGATACCTCCCAGTCCTTGGCTCTTTCCAAAGAGATTCAGAATCTCCAAGAAAAATAAAATTAAGAATAGAAGTAGGAATATCTTTAGTTTATGATATGTTTGTTTATTAGAGCTACAAACTACAGATTATGAGGGAAACCTTTTGTATAAATTTTTTTGAGCTGATGTACTTTCTTATTGTCTTAACTGATAAGAATGATTCAAAATGGTGTTTAAAATATAAATAAAATTTGGGTGTTGTTCGGTCAAAACAATAGTTAGGAACATTGCTCAACTTAGCTTGTAAATTTTAAGAAGAGAAAAGTCTATCAAACAAATTAAACTAAAAAGTGTGTCAAACAAATTAAACTAACTAATGAGAAATGCAATAAACAAACCTTGATGGAAAAATGACTTCCTTAGGATAAAGACAATATCAGTGAGTGTACTTATATATGTTAAGTATTTGATATTTATAGGATGGTAATATGATGGAATATAGTTATTACTGTTCGCAGACTGTGACCTCCAACTTATTTATTCCCATATATGACATTGTTTATGTAGCCATTAATTGCTGAATGTATGTATGTATGGATTAGATTTTACCTAGATGAGAAGGGCCAAAATTTTTGTGTGTAGATAAATCATAACCACGCGATGATTTATATCTTTCTAATCATGTATGAGGAAATTAGTATGGAAGGGTGTCGAAAGTGGATATAATATGGAAGGGTAGGAAAAAAATTATTTTTATGAATGTCTACCTACTAGAAGAATGTGGTTATAATGCTTTTTCCAAAGCTTAATTTGTATATTTTATTGTATATGTTGATTATTGTTTCATCTCCCTACCACATCAATGTTTAGTTATTGCATAATCATAGGTGATATCTGGTATAGTTACATTGTTGCAACAAATCCATCATTCCTGCTAGTTTTGAGTTGCTTGGCTTCTTGGGTAGGGTCGACATGATCAACATGACAAGTTGAGCACCAGGGGAGCTAATCACTTCGTGGGTGGGTAGTAAAAGTGCCTAGACCACTCTCCAATCTCAAGTACAACAGTTGGAAAGATGTCTGATGGCTAAAGGATACATAGATTTGTACAATATATTTTCTTATTTATGTACTCATAATTTGACCTTTTGGTTTACTTGTATCATTTTTTTGTAATTTGTACTTAACCTTGATTTAATTGATGTACTTATATAGATGCAATCAATGAGAAGGTCAAATTTTGTAATTTATCATGATGTAACCTTCCTTATTTGGATGTATTATTGATGTAGCAATGAGAAGGTCGACATCTCCTTTTTTGTATTTATGTTTTAATTTGACAAGTTGGTCGAATCTTGTAAGAAATCATTTTGATTCTGTTATGCCCTGCATACCCGTGCCTACATTTTGTAGGCAAAATGTTGGGTCCCCTTTTTCAATTTTTCTCTTCCCTTGTTGTCTTTTAGTTTTCTTTGTTTTCCCACCAGGCCTTTCTTCCATGAGGGTTGTCTTTCTTTTTTTTTTGTCTTCTTGTGTCTCCAGGACCCAAATCCTGGAGTTTGTGTGTCCTTTCTTGAGTCAGATTCCAGACTCTGGGATTCTTTGTCATCCTGTCTTCTTTTGCAAGGAGATTTGAATGCATGGAATCCCCGGACACAGAGTCTATAGGTTTTCTTGTTCTAGAGTTTGCGAAAAGAAAGAAAATGCATTTTTACCCTAAGGGTATAAATAGAAGTCACCTGTCATTTTCACATTTACCGCGATTAAACACTTAGAGCATTTAGAGCAATTTTAAGGTGATTAAGGCAATCTAAACAGCATTCGCTCCTTGTGCTTAGTGTTTAATTATCAGTGATTTGTAGAGTGCTTGTTCATGGTGATTTGAAGGTGAGCTTGTTGTAGAGTGCCTCCTATGCTCGTCTTTTCCACATATTCTACATTTCCAGGTAAGCTTTCGACTTTTCTTTCTCTGGTTTCTGGTTTTCTGGTTTTTGCTTGTTTTTCATTTTTTTTTCCTTTTTGTTTTGCTTTCATTTTCATTTCTAGTTTTGTTTTCTGTCACCTTCTGTTGGTGTGTTGGCACTGCCAGAGGGTTGTCTGCCCTCTGTACAGTTGTAAGTTAGTTAGCTATTATGTATATTTTGCACATTATGTAATTTATTATGTATAGTTTTGTATAGTCATGTATATATGTCTCAGCCCTCTATAATTTTGATGTATATCCCATGTATATCCTTCTATTCCTGTGTCGAGCTCACCATGCCCTTTTGTGTCTTCCCAGCTTTGTTGAGCTCGCTCTCTTAGCCAAAACCACATGGTTCAGAATTGACACCTTGCTGGTTTGAGCCATGGCTGGTTTCTCTCTCCTCCATCGAGTCAGTCTTTATGGTGGATTAATTTCCCATGCAAGCATTCAAAACCAGCCCAAGTGGCATTCACTCCGCATGTGTTCAGATAGTTGTCAGCATTAATGCCATAAATCAAATTTATTGCATGGCCATGTGACACCCACATCAGCCTAGTACACCTAGCATTTCAACCATGTCACTTAATGGTTAGTTTTGTAGACTTTGGGTCCCAAGTCTTCATTCGTCCCCTTTTCACTTCCACCACATGTGTCAGAATCCCTGGAAGCCTGGGTGATGGTCAAAATTTTAGGAAGAGCTCACTCTTAAAATCCTTTTATTATATGTATATCTTTTTGGAGTTTGACATGAACTAACAATTCTTTCAGGAACAGGTGTGATGCAATGGTAAGATCTCCAAAG
The DNA here is from genome assembly GCA_018584345.1 of Thuja plicata. Lineage (NCBI taxonomy): Eukaryota > Viridiplantae > Streptophyta > Pinopsida > Cupressales > Cupressaceae > Thuja > Thuja plicata. Next base: position 993,219 of record MU223866.1, on the reverse strand, counting down.
CCCAGAGTAATACTGTGTTATATATATACTGATGGTCATCTTGTCTTGCAGGTTGTTCGAATATCAAACTCATCAATCATGTCTGAGGCATCTACATCATCTCCACCAGGGAGTCCAGACCTCCCCACCACTTTGACTAGGGTAGTTTCTAGAACAAAGGCTGAGAAGGCCTTATAGAAAATCCCACTCATAATGAAGTACCAAAAGGGAAAGGAAATCTTGGGATCAAAGGTTGATTCCAAGCTCCAGTTAATCACCGACACTAGCATCAGAGCGTGGGACAAAATGCAGGCCCTAATGACAATAATGTTCATACAATGGATGGCTGAGGATCCATTGACCATTAACGTGGGCAATTTAAGGATTCTCAAAGCTTCTTGTTTCCCCTACTCCGTGCAAGCCCTGAAGCTTATCCTCACTCTTGCAGGACACTACAATACAACTGTCCGGGTAGTCATGCTTTCTTCTCCAATCCCAATCAGATACCCAACCCCTATGGTATCTCTAGATGCCATGAATTTTTAGACAGGGTTGGGAATTCCCCAATTTGATGATGCAGCCATCCTCACCCAGGCTCTGGCCTTAGAAGAATTTCAGAAGTTGAAACACATGGCCTGATAGTATCTTAACAACAAATGGCTCAAGGTGCCAAGGAAAGACTTCAAGAAGATGAAGCTTGAAATCCCCCAGAACGAATTCAAAGAAAGCATACAAATGGGGATTATTGCACTAAGTAGGGTCTTCAGACAAACCCATGCCTGGGAATTCTTGGCATGGATGTATTATTTCCTGCTTGGCATCTCTTCCAGCAAGCATAACTTTGACTGGGCCACAATCATTGCCAATCACATGGACTCTCAACTCCTCTAGGTCATCAGCTCTTCCAAGTTCTACATGACATCTTATGTTTTGTGGGCTTTGGAACAACAACGCCCCATTACAAATGGGTTATTAAAAGAGGGTGTACTTGGGATAGGCTGGGGCCAGAATGATCCTTGGGATTATTTCCCATAGATCCAGTGGGAGGCTAGTTTCCTCAGCTTTTGTCGGGTGAACGACGCCTTCATCTACTACAACCTCCTCACACCTACTCAAGATGTCAGATACCAGCTCTCTAGGGAGGTAATCGACTTGGTTGTCTCTTATGACTGCAATTACATTCAATACCAACAACATACATACATTCAAGTGACTGGCTTCTCTAGGTGTTAGAATAGTCCCAAAGGATAACTGAGAGGGGGGGTGAATCAGTTATCAATAACTTTAATTATTTTTTCTTCTTTAACATCAGAATATAATAAAGTAAATGATTAATCAGATAATAAAGTACACAACACACAATTTGATTACGGGGAAACCAAATGGTAAAAACCCCGGTGGGAATTAGCACCCATAATGAACTATACTTGTTTATAGTAATCCCTATTAGAAGATATTTCAACCCTGTGAGGAGTTGTACTTTATAATGCAATAAGTATAGTGACCTGGTTAAGGGTCAGACCCTGTTAGGAGTCTTTTACAAATAACCTTGTTAGGGGTGAGGACTCACTGTCCAAAAGCTCACTGCTTCAAAGGTGAAGCCTATAACCTTTTGTATAACAGATATGCACTATATCTAATGATGAACTATAGAGTAGACCTACTATCTTGATTAGTTCCAGTGTATTGTAATCTTTCACTTCTTCTTCACATAGACTCTTGATGAATGAACCACATCTGATATTATGCTTTGTACATCTTCTGTCTCTTTTTGTATCATTCACACTTAGCGTATCACAAATGAATTGCTATAAGTATCTTCCTCAAAGTATGAGATCATGGGACCTATAAGACAACTCTTCATAACATCCTTGTCAGCTTAACTAAGCACGCAAGCATAATTACAACTACGCAAGTATAAACTGAATAGACACAACGCTTCAGTAAGTCAGCCTCACCAAATTAACTCTAACTTTGAAATTTTCTTGAAACATGTTTTGTGACTTTAGATAACTATCATCAACTCATAACTAATCATGAATATACACATGCATATCTTGAAGATAGGTGCAACTCAAGAAACACATTACATATGTCGGCTTTGAACAAATGCTCTTCCAGAACTGTAACTGCCAATAACAAAATTACACAACTTGACTCAAACATCATATCTAGATCTGCGTGTATGAACATAACATAATAAACATGTCTACAACATGTATCTAACCATGCAAGTCTTGATATCATCATTCTGATAAGTACATACAGAATCACTACTGTGTATTATATGTTGTCATCAATGACAAACATACAATCAGCCAACTGTACAGAATCAAATCTCCAACAATCTTCCCCTTTGACATTGATGGCAACATATGATACTAAAAAATCCTCTATTCATGGTGTCCTCTTTCTTATGAAATCTTCTCAATATCCTCATCAAGGATTCCTCTACACTGCTCCAGTTCTTTTGATTATTTTTATACTCCCTCAGAGTATATTCTTCCTCTTACTATATACTCCCCCTTTGACATCAATGGCAATGGGTGCCATAAATCATTAGGCACAAGTACTAATCCAAAAGTAGAGTAGTCAACCATTCATCAATCACTTAATGACTGATGTTCTTGCTGCTTTTTCTAAATAGACTTAGGAGAGGGAATTACTCCCAACTTCTCCCTAAGATACTCAAAAGTATATTTTGATAAAGGCTTTGTGAAAATATCTGCCAACTATTCTTTGGTGCTCACATAGTTCAATTTCACTTCTTTTTCTGCAACCTTTTCTCTTAGAAAATGGTACTTGATCTTTATGTGTTTTGTCTTTGCGTGCATCATAGGGTTCTTAGACATGTTAATAGTGCTAGTGTTATCACAGTGAATAACAATAGGATAATCAACTTGAATACCAAAGTCTTTAACCATCTTCTTGATCCAAACCATGGTCGAACAATTCAGTGCTGCTGTAATATATTCAACTTCTACTATTGACTGAGAAATATAGTTCTACTTCTTTCTTATTCAAGAGAGCAACCTGTCTCCAAGAAATACCGCTCCTTCTAAAGTACTCTTCCTATCATCAATACCACCTATCCAATCTGCATCTATATACACATGAATTTGTACATTCTCTGATTTAGGATACCATAAACTATAGTCTATAGTTCCCTTTAGATATCTGAATATCCTCTTGATTGTCGTTACGTGATTCTACTTGGGTTCAACTATGAATATTCCAACAATGCCAACTACATTAGATATGTCAAGTTTATATTGAGTTAGATAAATGAGTTTTCCAATCATAGATTTGTACAATGTCTTATCAACTGCTGTGGAATCATTATCTTTTGAAAGCTTGCTTCCTATTATCATAGGGGTGCATACTGGCTTACAGTCTTCCATCTTAAAGGTCTTCAATATTTCCTTCACATATTTTAACTGATTAATAAATATACCTTTATCTGTCTACTTTACATTTAGCCCCAAAAAGTATTTTATAGGACCAATTATGCTCATTTCAAATTCATTCTGCATTTCTTTTGCAAATTTTGTACTGAGCTTGTCATTTCCTCCAAAGATAATGTCATCAATAAATATGGCAACTAGTAGTAATCCATCAGGTGTCTCTCTTATGAATAGGTTACAATCTGCTACACCTTTCTTGAATCCAATCTTGGTAAGATAACCATCAAGTCTCTCATACCAAGCTCTTTGGGCCTGTTTATGACCATAGAGTGCTTTCTTCAATCTGCATACCATGTCTGGATTACCTGAAAGATTAAATCCTTCAGGTTGTTCTATGTAGACTTCTTCCTTCAAGTCACCATTCAGAAAAGCTGACTTTACATCCATTTGATAAACTTTAAAGTCTTTGAATGTTTCATAGGCCAAGAATAATTTAATGGCTTCCAGTCTACTCACAGCAGAAAATGTATCAGTGTAGTCTATTCCTTCTCTCTGCGCATATCCTTTACATACCAATCTTGCTTTGTTTCTTACTACTGTACCATCTTCATTCATCTTGTTTCTGAATACCCACTTTATTCCAATCACATTTTTGTCACTGGGTCTAGGAACCGATTCCCATGTATCATTTTTAATTATCTGATCTAATTCTTCTTTCATTGCATTCTTCCAATCAGAATCATTACAAGAATCTTCAACACTTAAAGGTTCAATCTGTGAAAGTAAACATACCTCTTCATCCATTTCTAGACTTTTTGCTTTTTATCTGGTCAAAACACTGCTACTCTAATCTCCAATGATATCATCTTTAGAGTGGTATCTAGATGTGAATTTATGAACCTTAGGTGTTACTTCTTCTTCTGTAATATGTGATTCTTCTCTACTTGATTCAGGGTCATTGCATGAGACATCAATGCAATCAAACATCTCTTCAATAACAATATCTTTGTTGCTAGGCCTGGGTTCATCTTCAATCATAGGTGCATATTCATAGTACCTCTCTTGAACCATAAACTTCTCATCAATTTTTATACGGGTAATTTTAATTACCTTATTCAATCTCAAATTGAAACATCTGTATGCTTTGATTTTTGTAGAGTAACCAAGGAAAATACCTTCATCACTTCTGGCATCAAACTTTCCAACACCATCATCTCTCTTGATGTAGAACTTGCTGCCAAAGATTCTTAAATACTTTACTGTAGGTACATTACCAAACCAAAGTTGATAGGGTGTCTTATCTGTGCCTGGCCTCAATTGAGTTCTGTTGATAGTATAGACTGTTGTATTCACTGCATCTCTCCAATATGTGTGCACAACTTTTCCTTCAATCATCATAGTGCATGTTGTATCAAGTATAATCTTGTTCCTCCTCTCTACAATCCCATTCTATTGGGGTGTTCTAGGAGCACTCAACTATCTTTCTATTCCATGTTCTTCACAATAATCATAAAACTGATCAGAGTTGAACTCTCCTCCTCTATCTGATCTCAGACATTTCATTTTTAATCCAGATTCATTCTCAACCTTAGCTTTGAATATTTTGAACTTCTCAAAGGCTTCAAACTTCTTTAATAATGCAACCCACATCATCCTTGAAAAATCATCAACAAACAAAATGAAATACCTTTCTCCGTAGTATGATCTTGTTTGGGTAGGACCACATAAATCTGTATGCACTAGGTCCAATTTGTTTTCAGCTGAGTTCTGCTTGCTTCTGAAAGAAATCCTTACATGATTTCCCATAACACATTCCTTGCATATTGTGTCAACTGGTCTTGCAATACTAGGAAGGTCTTTGACTGCCTTGACATTACTTATCTTTACTATGTTATCAAAATTGATATGACATAGTCTCTTGTTCCATAACCAACTGTCATCCAGTTTTGCAACAAAACAACTTACATCAAAATTGAGCTAAAAAAATTACCTTTTGTTTTGGAGCCTGATACAATCATGTCTCCATCCTTTTTTTAATGATGCACTTGTTGTCTTTGAACTCCAAAAGATAACCTTTGTCAAGTAGTTGTCCAACACTTAGCAAGTTATGATGTAATCCATCAACATATAGAACATCATCTGTCTTGTTCTTTCCATCCAAGGTGATAGAACCTCTACCTACGATAGGTTTAGGAGTGTTATCTCCAAATCTAACCATACCACCTTTGTATTTGTCTAAATGAACAAATCTATCTTTGTCACCTGTCATATGATGAGAGCATCCACTGTCAATGATCCAATCAGTTCTAATGTCTGCTTTGGAAATTAGGGCTAAGTCTTGTTCTTCCTTTTCATCTACGATGTCCATTTCCTCAAGAAAATTTTCCATGTCTCTAAGGGCAATGAATCCAATTTCATCCTCTCCTGAACCTTCATCAGTTACACCTTCTTCTGCATGGTAACATTCCTTCTTATATTTAGGTTTGTAATTAGATCTGAACTTCTTGACTCTTGTGGGACGCTTAGATGCAAAGTGACCAATCTTGTTTCATGAAAAACATTTGAATGTAAGCTATCCTTCATATTTTCCTTTTCCTTTCTTTTCTCTTTTAGCAATCATAGCAATGATATCTTCTAGTTCTTCATCAACTTCTTCTTTCTCATATGGCTAGAGATGTGTAAGGATTTCTTACCATGGACTGAGGCTTTGAAAGCTGTTTCACTTTTAGGTTCAGTCTTCAATCTTGATATCTCAAATGTAGAGATTTTACTCATCAAAGTCTCTCCCTTGAAGTCTTGTTTGAATTGCATGGTTTCCTCTAGAATGCTTATCTTGTTTTCATAGTCTAATGTTAAGGTAGTTAACAATTTGTCCATTATATCTTCTTCTGATATTTCTCCACCATTGCTTCTGATTCCATATACTGCTTCATTTATCCTTTGATTATAAGCTCTAATGTTTTCTTCAGGTAACATCTCAAGACTATTGTGTTTCTTTTTCCATGTCTTCCTGCACGCATTCTTTGCTTGAATATCTCCTTCAAACATATCTTCTAAATACTTCCATATGGTGTATACTCTATCAATTTTCTTGATCTCAAAAAATTCACTGTCAGATAGGGTGTTGATTAGGGCTTCTTTAGAAATTGCATTATTGGTAAATGTTTCCTTTTGTCTATTAGTAGCATCATCCTTTACAAGGTCTTTTAGAGATGGAATAACAACTTCTTATGTAGCTATCTCAAAGATCTCAAAGCCAACACACTGTAGATGTGTTATCATTTTGTTTTTCCAATCCAGATAATTTTTTCCATCAAACTTAGGGCTCTCTTTTCTGAAGTAAGACATCTGATCTACCTTAAGCTGTTAGGATTCTTCTCCAAGGCACTCAAATTTGATACCAATTGTTAGAATAGTCCCAAAGGATAACTAAGAGGGGGGGTGAATTAGTTACCGGTAACTTTAATTATTTTTTCTTCTTTAACTTCAGAATACAATAAAGTAAATGCTTAATTAGATAACACAGTACACAACACACAATTTGATTACAGGGAAACCAAATGTTAAAAACCATAGTGGGCATTAGCACCCATAATGAACTATACTTGTTTATAGTAATCCTTGTTAGAAGATATTTCAACCCTGTTAGGAGTTGTACTTTATAATGCAATAAGTATAGTGATCTGGTTAAGGGTTGGACCCTATTAGGAGACTTTTACAAATAACCCTGTTAGGGGTGAGGACTCACTGTCCAAAAGCTCACTGCTTCAATGGTGAAGGCTACAACCTTTTGTATAACAGATATGCACTTTATCTAATGATGAAATATAGAGTAGACCTGCTATCTTGATCAGTTCCAGTGTATTGTAATCTTTCACTTCTTCTTCACATAGACTCTTGATGAATGAACCACATCTGATATTCTGCTCTCTACATCTTCTGTCTCTTTTCGTATCATTCACACTTAGTGTATCACAAATGACTTGCTATAAGTATCTTCCTCAAAGTATGAGATCATGGGACCTGTAAGAGAACTCTTCATAACATTCTTGTCAGCTTAACTAAGCACACAAGCTTAATTACAACCGTGCAAGTATAAACTGAATAGATGCAACGCTTCACTAAGTCAGCCTCACCAAATTAACTCTAACTTTGCAATTTTCTTGAAACATGTTTGGCGCCTTTAGATAACTATCATCAAATCATAAATAATCATGAATATACACACGCATATCCTGAAGATAGGTGCAACTCAAGAAACATGTTACATACGTCAGCTCTGAACAGATACTCTTCCAAAACTGTAAATGCCAATAACAAAATTACACAACTTGACTCAAACATCATATATAGATCTACGTGTATGAACATAACATAATAAAGATGTCTACAACATGTATCTAACCATGCAAGTCTTGATATCATCATTCTGATAAGTACATACAGAATCACTATTGTGTATTATATGTTGTCATCAATGACAAACATACAATCAATCAACTATACAGAATCAAATCTCCAACACTGAGAAACCCTACTTATTGCCCAAACACTGTGCGAATAAAATAATTCTTTTGGAATACTGCCAGTAGATCTTAGAGTTTCACACCCTCTTCACGGTGAAGAAGCTTACAAACATTCCATTCCCAATCACTTGTGGGAATTATACATGTAGTTTGGCAGTGGCCAAGGAGGCTAACAATTAGCTCAAGAGTCTTAGGCTGATGGAATTCTATCTGGAGTGGAAGAACTTTGATCTGCAAGGAAAAATTTCCTTGGCACTACCCCGGGCAGCTCCCCCACATGAACATCACATGGAAGATTTTTGGAAAAAATTCCAGGACAATTTTGAGGTCTGGGGCTGGCATTTCGTCTGAATGACAATGGGAATGATGAAGAAGCTCAAGCTTTGGAAGTTCCTAGATGACTTCTCTGATACTAGGTCCATAGAGGACCCATAATATAAAGAAAAAGGAGTGGATAAAATGGCCCTTCCTCCAGTGAATAGGGATGTGTAGGAGGGTCCAACAATAGAGGACCTCACTCACAACGTGATCGAGCATAGTCACGCATATTTCAAGAAGGCATGCCTGAAGAGTACACGTAAAATTGGCCCATTCCTACGGGGTTCAACTTCCAGAGCCAGAACCTCTTCACAGGGTGAGGACAATGGAGAAAGGAAGGCAGGGACTCCGTCGTAGGTGCTGGAAGCCACGCCCATAGTGGAGAAAATGAAACAAATGCTGGCAGCCTCCCAGAAAATGAAAGACAAGTTAATCACGGGGTTGGCCACCCCGGCTATTATGACCAGACCTGTCCACCCTCCCACTTCCCCATCACTTGCAACATTAATGGTCTGAGAAATAGGGACTGGGGTGGAGGAAGAGCTAGCATCCATGCTAGATGCAGGGCCCCCATTTGTGACAAGGAAGAGGAAGAAGAAAGCTAATCCTCAACCAAAGGTGGAGCTGGAGCTTGGGATGCCAAGCATCCACAAAATACAGATTGTCTCGTCAGACTCTCTGGAGCTATAAAATTAGCCTGAGAATCTCTCAGAGACCTCCCCTCCACACGATGAGTTTGATGACATGTTTGGGATAGATGAGCTAGTAAACTTACAAGGGGAGATCGGGAAGGTAGTTGAAGAGATCGTTGCCCAAGAGGAAGTGGTGACCCCTCTTGAGAAGGAAACCCCAGAGAAGGAAGCTGCTACAGAACAAGAGATCCAGGTAGAATGAGAAAAAGAGAAAGAATAGGTAAATGTCTCTGATGTCCCAGAGATACAGGTTTAAGAGATCAACACCACGGAGGTAAGGCAAACACAGAATGAGCCATCGACATCGCTTGAGAAAACTAGACCTATAGGAGCAATCATAATCTTGGAAACCATACTCTGGACACCCCCTTGTGCTCTAAGGAAAGTAGCATTCAGTGAGGTAATTACGGTGACCTAGACATTGAATCTTGGCTATGTACCTATGCCACCTCCTAAAAAATGCTCAAAATGCTGGGGGCACACTATAGAACCCTGGAGGGGATTTGCATGATCAAACTCTGGTGGCAAGGCCACCCCTGCCACCACAATGGTTGGTGGAATCAAGGAAGAGGAAGACCCCAGCACTGGCCAAGGCCCATCTTTCCTTGGTAGAAATGATGGGACAAGTAAAAAATCCTCCCAAAGCAAAGAAAGCCCAGACAGTCCATACCCTCCAGACTAGGCCGAGTGGAGATACAGTTGCAGTAGTCACAACACCCTCCCCAGATGCAGATGAGGCAACAAAAAAAGCCAAGGATTATGCAATTACAGAGATATCTCTAGGAAAGAGGGGAAATTAGGGTGAGTTAGACCTGTTGAAAGAAGCGGCCAAAGCGGTAGAGGACCACTATGAAAAGGAGGCTCAGAAGTTCAGGGCAAAGAAGGAGAAGAATGCAAATCTTGTTAGACTTTTGACAGAGTTGGCCCAACCCATCAATGCCATTCATCTGGAAGCTTCCTCATCTAGAGAACTACTCCCATAGGGTGACATTGACGTGCTTAGAAGTATGAAAAGAAAGGCACAGGTGGTCGATGATTGGGTAGCTAAGAAAATAGGAAATGTTTGACATTTCCTAGCAATGACTCTCCTGGACCTATACGCCCCAACAATGTTATACTTCAGGAAAAGACCACTATTACCATCTGGGAGGGAGAGGTCGAGAAGTAAGAGGCTTGGGTAAGTGAGTTAGGAGAACTCATGAGCATTAGAGAGGAAATTGTCTTTGAGGCTGGAATTTTGGGAGAGGAATCCTTTGATTTTGTCTGGACCCAGCACTCTAGACTTGATCTCACATTGGAGATAACCAAGCAACTGGTAGGGGCCCTGCGGGAAAAGGTGCAAGAGATCGATTATGCTTTGAATTTATACACGATATTCATTACTAGGGTTTTAGAGGTTGATCCCTTTAAATTGATACATGTACTCCGGAGGATTATGTCATAGGAAAGTTTGATGACCCGATGGAAGCTTGATTCCAGTCCCCGGGAGGAATCAATGGAACAACAATGTCACAAATATCTCGTATGATGCTCCGGGGACATGATGTGACAAAGATGGCCGCATAATTCAAGGCAAAAACTCTGGATCTAGCTGAACAGGTGGAGGCAACTAAATATTATCGAGAAAACCTAAAAGACATTGATAAGGATGGAATCGCTCAACTCTTAGAAACGTTCAATAACACTAAGGAATAGTAGGGTCCTCTAGAGTCTGAAGGTTTTCACCAACAACACATTTTTGTATTCATTATTCTTGGGGTGTAAGTTCTCAGATCTTGGAGTTCTGGATCCATAGTTTTGTATTCATTCGGCGACCTGCGTCCAGGTTCTCTGGAGCCGATCGGTCATCGTCAGGTAGTTAATACGGATGTCAGATAGTAGGTGACTCTAGCAGGGCACATCGGCTTGAGACAGGTGGTCTTCCTAAGGTGCCACTCCAACATAACACCTGGCACATTGGAGATAGTGATCTGATCTTCCATTAATGAGGCATGTTGCCTCGATCCCCCAGGGATCAGATTTCTTCTATTCTCCCTCTGGCTCTCTTCTCGAGGCTGATTCTTCCATATCTCATTTCTTGTCTCATTCTTCTAACATGTCATACCTCTTCTCTTGTCAAGGTTGTTGTAGCGTGGTGCAGGTAGTGCCGACCACCAAAAATGGTATTTTATTGATTGAGTGTAAAGATAAGTTAGGTTAATTTTAGGGCAAGTTTGTGTATAAATAATAAGTTCAGCCTCATTCCAAGGGTCGGCGAAATTGATGATTTTCAGTCCATAGCTATAGCATTTTTAGTTTTCAGTTCTCATAGTTGCAGAGCTCAATGCTCCTTAGTCTTTAGAATCTTTCAGTAGATAGATGCTCCCTTGGAGTTGTTGATGTACTCACTAGTGACGCTGGAACACCATTAATGAAGAAAGAAGGATTCTGGCAATGTTGTTGTTGGTCTCTTGATCTCTGACTTAATACTTCTTGTGCTATATGTTTCTTATGTCCCTTGCTCTGATATTTTAAGTAGATTAATGACCTTCTTTCCCCTCACTATTGAATACGTATGAACTGATGGTTGTGCACACATTCAGTATTTTAGTGTAACATGTTAGAGCTTGGTTGATGTTTTGAATGTATTTGCACGAATATAGATAGATGGATTATCTTTAACCGTGCCCCATCTTTTGAATTTTATTTGGTAACTAACAAATGCTTATAGGAGACCCCACTTACCTAAACCCCTAGAGAAGATGAGTCGAGATAACTAGCTATCCCCCCGAAAAAAAATAGTCACAACATCCAACTTAGCTCCCACACCGTTGAGACCCGACTCTCATGTGCTTGAAGGCCCGAAGAATCTCATTTCTCTGGACAACCTTTACAGGTGAAGTTGGTCGGTACCCCGGTACCTGGTGACAACTTACCTCTATTGGCGGACCCGGTCACAAACCCCCGTCAACAGATTCTTTTCCTTATGAGTAATGAAACATTAAACAAATTTAATGTGATTCTTTCAAATTCTTGAATTATCTTGTGATTTTCCGTTAATTATGGTATTTAGCTTATGTGGCATTTTGAGGATAAAGTAGTCCTTACATATTTTAACTATTTAAAGGAGAGGCAAAAGTTTCATTTAGTTTCACTCAACATTAATATCTAGAATTTTGTATTGATTGGGTGAATTTCTTGCATGGGTGCTCTTAGCTTGTCAATATATTCAAATCCTATGATCAAGTGATTTTGAGACTTCTCATAATATTTTTGAAAAGTTTGGCTTGAATTTGAAATTAAGATAATGGATTTTTCTTGCATACCTCATTTTAGTCTCTTTGAGGCTACATTGGATTCCTAGATAGTGAGATCTCATATTCCCCTTCTTTTTCATTATAATGGTGAAATATTTAGGGGTATCACTTTTTTCAACCAAGATTGATGGAAAGATAATTGGCATCAAGGCCACCACAATCCAGAGCCCTTCACTTAACAATATTTTTTCAATGCCACTCTTTCTTGTTTGGAAAATATAACATGCAAGTGACCAATTATTTCAAGTATCTATTGGACTCCTATTCTATGGATTTTATCAAGTCACCAATGAAGGCAAGTCTATGATTTTTTTAAACACTATTGGACTTTCATAAAATCACAATGCATAGATGTTGGGCTTTTTTATGGGTTCCCTGCATAGGAAATAGTTAAGGTTTTCTTTGTTTATTCATATGGTGCCCTTCTTCCTCTAGCTCTAGTTGGTTGATTTTTTTACTCATGTGTGAGCTCTTGGAAGGGCTAGTGGTTTTCTTTTAGGATGATTTTTATTAAAATAAAATTGGACCATATCAATATGTCTTATTTCTACTATTAAATTCCTATAAGGGATTCTAAAAAGTAAATCATGTAGTGTTTTCTATGGTAATGTGCTAATTAAAAAAATAAAATTACTTTAGTTGTTTGGGACATATTGCTCTCATTTAAGGAGGTTAGTGGAGTAAAGACCTAGAGAGGTCTAATGTAGCTTTGGGTACAAAGCTAACATGGGGCTCATTTTATTAATCTCGTGGGAATTAAAGAAATATTTTATGATTCAAGAGATCAAAGGAGGATTCTAACTATTGCTACCATTCCTAGAGGATTTCGCACCTAGGAAGTCATGATAAAATATTACCCAATAATTGTGGACCATATTTCATGGCAAGAAAGGAATGGTTCCTCAACAAAATTTGGGTAGGATTCTTCGAATGACTTCTTTCCTCTTTGTGAGTAAGAGAACCTTTGACAAGCTATAGTAAGTCTCTCTAGTTTATGGAGTAAAAAAATATTAGACTATTTTCAAATCAATTCAAGCGTGTTTTACTACTTTATACCTTTCAAATCAACAAACTTGGGTTCTTAAGAAAAAATTGGGAAACAAAATTATCAAATTCAATCAAGAGAGTCATGCATCTAATAGCCTTATTTAAATATTAGAAGATGCTTATTGAAGTTGGGTTATTTTATCTATTACCCAATCATATTTGTATATTGGCCAACAAAAACTTGTTGATCTCAGCTTGGCATCTATAAGTATGGTGTTTTCACATGGATGAACATTTGTAGGAAGATTCTTTGAGCATGCAAACACAGAAAGGCTTTCAATTTTTCTACAATAGTGAAAAGTCTACTAGTCACATACTACTAGACTAGCCATTTTATTTCAAGTGTTGGACTCGGTCATGTACATGTCTAAATTGGTAGGGGTCTTTTACTAATTGTTTCGTACAACTCCTTTCTAGCTAGTTGTCTCTCAAACTGAAGTATATTTTATCTCATCTTTGGATGGTTATCCCCCTTGATGGTGTGGCATATGAGGAAAGAGTGAAATAGGAGAATCTTTATTTTCTATTTACACTAATTGAGCAATTTTTAGTGAGGTTAGAGGTTGCTATTTTTAAACTGGTCATGGCTTAAATTTATATTTTAAATTATACAAAAAACACTTCCTTCGATGCTCAAATTATTCAAAATTGGCCTCTTCTCAAGATCCCCCCTACTCATTAGGCTCAAAGGGTTATTCCTCAATTTATTTATAAAGCGAAGAAAAATAGATCCCTTCCCCTAGCTTTATCAAGTTAAACTTTTATGATTCTTGAGAAGTAAGCTTGGTCTATCTAGTGAAAGTTGTATCTTTCAAGATAACTTGTGAAATTTTGTGTGTGGTGTTTCCTTAGGGATTAAGTATGGGGAAAACAATGAAACTAACCATATGCTATCCTTCTTAGGATTTGATTGGGTCTAAGGATTGATTTCTCTAAATAATATCTTGAGGATGATTCAACGATCATTTTTAATTCTTTCCAAGAGAATGGCTCACCAAGTTGGAATATTAAAAATATTCTAAGGTTGGTTCAAACACTTTTAGAATTCATTGGATTGTTTTTCTCTCTTTTATGATTTTTTTTTAGGAAGAAAATAAAGTGGATGTTTTTCTTTCTAACTTTGGGATTGACTTCCTAGATCTTGCTCGATTTTAGGTCCAATCATGGATAGTTGGTCAAGTTTCATCGATGTTGTCTTTTTCAATTCCCACTAGGGGATCCTTCTTCCCCTTGTTATTTTGAAAACTAATCTGACCTATTGTTTCTTTATCAATTTTTGATAAAGTGGCATATTGTTTATTAAAATTCATTTTTTGACATCTCAATGTGAGTTTGGTATTAATTATGATGTCTCTTGTAAACCTCTCTTATGTCTTATTTCTTCACTTGAGTTATCCTTATTTAAGTTTTAGCCCATATTCACCCAATCTATATATTGTGACTTGTTCTCATTTATAAGGCAATAAGTGATCAAAATTATTATTATTATTTGATCAGTAAAAGGCCAAAGCTCTAATTATTATATAAAATAAAATAAAATACAAAAAGAGGTCTCCATTCAAACAAGCACTAGTAAGAAACAACGGAGAAAAAAACCTCTAGTCTTGCCTGGGACATAAGTCCTATCCAATTATAAAAATTACAAAGTTAAAAGGGGCATACCCCAGTTTCTAGGTTTTAATTAAGGGAAAACCCTTTCCATAAGTCTTTTTGACTTTAAGATAAAATACAAGTGCCCCGAAGATATTGGGGTCTTAGAAAGGCATACCTTCCTTACATTTAATTTAATTAAAATTTCCTATTTTATGATATTACATAAATTGCTTGTAAAGGGCCATACTTTGTCTGATCCTTTCTTTGCATCGCGAAGAAATTGATCATATCCTCCATTTGTCTAAGAATTCGAAGTTGATCAACCCAACCGGTAGTGTAAAGCTGCAAACAACTCTTCTTCGCAAGATCATTGTTAGTTATCCTTAAATATTTTGTTAATAGAGAGAAAACTGCTTCTTCAATTGCCTCTTAGTATATATATTAAACTATTGGTTAATCAAAATAGCAATTATTTAACTTTGGTTTTTGTTTACTATGTTGATCTTTTTATTACCTCATAATGATTTAAATGTTTATGGGTCATGTATCCAATTTTGTTGTTCGAATACTTTTAATTGATTTCAAGAGGCATTTCTTTATACATTTTTTGACTTTATGTTATAATTTCCATCTTGTTTTTCTCTTTAACTGGTTTAGGTCCCCCAGATTATAATCTAACTTATTTATAATTGTCTTACTTGTTTTGGTTTGATTCAACTGAATTTAACTTTAACAATTTCAAATTGTTTGCCCAAATCAATGTTTTCGTTTTGTTTAAAATCCAATATAATATGTAAAAGGAACCAGTAATGCTTACTTTAATTTATATCTTATATTATATAATCTTTTTACATTCCATTGTCTTTTACAAAAATTCCTCTCTAAGTATTCTAATTATGTTCTAGCCACCCATCTACCAAGCAAGGAGCAGACTATTCAGAGTTACAATATAGAGTAAGGAACTGTGAAAATCTAAGTGAGGATAATTAAGGATGCAACATCTAAAGAAAAAGCTATGTTGATGAGAGTGCCTAAGACATACAAGTTGATACTTACCATCATAGTATATAAGGATTGAAGACCTGATATATACAAAAGTGATCAACATTATTATAAGTAGCATCAAATAAATTTTCTTCTCATTCTTTTTCTCTCCCAAAACATATTTTTTCTCCCTTGTGAGATGGTGTTTATGGAATCCAAGTTTTTTTCATTTGGTTATCAAGAGAGAAATGTCCTTCTAAGAAGTAGTTATTTATATTAGTTTGGATGGTTAAATATTTAGATTTCAAAATGGGGAGACTTCGAATGCCTCCAAGAAAGTAATAAAATGTAATAACTTGTAGGTAAATATTGAAAAATATGTAAATTCAAATGTGACATCTTGATTTCTTGTTTAATTTTTTGGAATTGGTACTTAACATGAATTGACTTATGGTGATGGGAAGGGTTTTGTCGAAAATGAATTTTGTTGGAGTCTTAAAGCCATATTGGACTTCTTTGATGCCATCTTTTCCAACCACTACCATTATAGGGGTCAATTCTAGGAGTTACCCCCAGTTGGCTCTTTTCGAGAGTTGGGGACATGTTTCTTGAAATAAGTAGTTACTATGACGAGCATCCAAGTTTTTCTTGATAAAGCTAGCTATGAAGTTTTTTACAAGTTGAAATGCATATAGATATATTCAATCCCTTTGCTCCACCTCACCATAGTGAGAGAGATTCAAATACTACAAATTTCCTTTGAGAGATAAGTTGATGGGATTTATATTAGGTTTGGTCTTTTCTTGGGAATGAAATTTTTTGAGGTTAATAGTTCTTTATTTGCTCAAGTGGAACAACCTTTGGTAGTGGACAATGGTTCGAACAAATTGTGGGCTAGATGTTCTTTTTGTTATGACGCTAGTTTGTTTAGCTACACTAACTTGAGGTTTCTTTAAACTATCTATAGTAAAGTTTTTGCTACTTATTTTAAAACCTAATTTTCAAGCAAAATTCTTTGTTGCCTCGACTCAATTGTTTGGATAGTATTTAGGCATTACTACGTTCTTGAAGTGACCATCCTTTTAATTAATCGCCATAAAAAAACTAAAGGATTTTATTCACTCTCTTTACTTGACAAAACCAATTCCATTTTAGAAAAATATTTTCTACAAATATTTATTAAAATCAAAGATTACAGAAAAAAAATTTAACAAAAATAAAACTTAAAGTATCGTAAATAATAAAATCTCTCTCACACACACACTAATAACTCAAGACCAGAAAACATATACAAATATCATACATAATTGTTTATGAATAGCTATCCATTTATATTAATTTATTGAAAAAATATCAAATTTATAAAACAATATTTCAAATAATTGAAGCCAGATGGAACCTAATATGTAAACATATTTAAGAAAAGCAAGATCTTATCTATAGTTAGGGGGTCTACATATAAGATTTGGTTGTCATTATCAACCCAACATGAGCTAAATAAATTTTAATTTATGTCCCTACCAAACTATAAACCATCGTACGAGTTCACAAAATATCCAACGGCTTAAAAATGAATTTGTGAATATATTAGCTGAACTTTGGTAAGCTTATGGCACCCTACCAACCATCCGAATTTGACATTTTCTTAAGGAAAGCCAAAAGAAGAAATCAAAATCAAATGTATTGTTTTGTGGTAGTAATATATCATATCATCTCATGTCTTATTGCAAAAAGCATTAGATGAATGGTAAGCAAGTAATGATTTTAAACTCAAATATTTATGTCGTGTGTCCCCAATTTGAACAAGTTGTGGGCCATGAAAAGGAAATGACATCCATTTCTTTCAATCATGTGAAGGGAAGTTTGTATGTCTAATGGAAGAAGATGAAGAGAGTTAGGGACAATACAAAAGAGGGTAGTGTGTTGACAATTGGCTACTTTTGTCTGCCTTGTCCCACACCATGGACACAGAGTCTTTCATGATCCCTCTAATGGCATGCCCTAACAAAAGTTGTTTGTTGAAAAGAGGGAGATGGGTTCTTAATCATTGGTCTTTAGATCATTAGGGTTGGGTGTTTTCATCTGAATCTTCCTAGAACAAATGAGCTTTGTTTTGTTCTTGAGTTGTATGGGAGAATAATTCATTTTTTCAAAGTGTTTCAATCATTATATAATTTAGTTTGAAATTTATTATGCTATATGCATTATGGATTTTTCATTTGTTTGTTTGTAATGATGTTGAAAAGAGTTTGAATTTTTAAGTTTAATGAAAGGAATTAGATTATGTAAATATAGTATTTGTGTATTTATATTGTAGATTATAGTATTGTGATAGAGCATATGTCTAAACTAGGAGTTGTTCTTTAGGTAAGCTATTATGAATAAGAGATCTAATTTATTAAAGTTGTGTAGAAATTATACTTGGTTTATTGTATATTCAAGAGATATAATTGTTGATGGTTGATGCACTACTTTTTTGTTAATGATATTTTTTGGAGATTTAATATGTAGATTATAAGAATTTGAAAATGTTTGATTGTGTAATGTTTATAATCATTATAAATAGTTTAATAATATATTTTTATGACAAATTCTATAATTATTTTTTTTCACATAACTTTTTAGAAGAAATAATTTTTACTATTAGTAATAGAATCCTTTTTAATTTATGTTTCTATCTATATGTGTAATTTGTTGTTAAACATAGATTTTTTTTTTCAAAGTTGAGGTCTATTTGGAACATTTATAAGAAACTATCATTTTTTGAAAAATATTTATATTGAATCCAAGTGCAAAGTTACATAGTGAACAATTGATGTCAATTTTTAAAGATATGTTTTTTCAAAAAGTTTGTCTATATCTGCATCTACATCTATTGAGATTTTAAGTTAGGTTAATTCTTATACAAGCAATTTAATAAACTTCGGTCTTAACTTTAATTTTACACTTTGTAGTAATTAGAGTATTAAGTATGATTTAAAAAATATAAAAATAGATTGTTAAATTTATTTTATATGTTTTACGAAAGACTTTTATTTCTTTTATTAAAATTTAAGATGATTCATTTTTCAATCGTTATATCTTTTTTATGTAGATTTTATTTAATAATAAATTATGAAATTTCTTAAAGAGATTTAAATAATTAATATATGAGATGATATTCTTTTGTATTTTTCTAAGATTTTAAGTTTTATTATTGTGAAATGTTTATATACAATTATATAATTGAAACACTAGATGTTGTTTATCTTTTTTTTTTCAAAAAAATAATTTAAATTTTGTTCATTTTGATTGATAATATGTTGTTTGAATCATTGTTTCTTAAACTAGAAAAAAAATGTTTGATTAACTCTTCATTTAAGATAGTTATATCTTGAATTTTATCACTTAAATATAAATTTTACTCATTTCTACATCCTTGAAAATATGATTTATGATGGTGAAATTTCTTCCATGTTGATTTTGTGAAAGAAAAATTTAAATATTTTTGTTGTCCTTGTTTAATATAACTCAAAGGCTATTTTGAATGGTTCTAAATGTGTATGCTTTATGTATTTTTTTTTTCTCTTAAGAGCTGCTAGAACCTCTTTTTTTTTTTTAAATCAATACTAGGATGGGTGACCTCCCGAGAAGGCTTGACGATTCACCCTTGTGAGCATCATCTAGATGAAATGAATGCTAAGTGTTCCATTCATTCTCATGAGAGTTGGGCTCTTGTAATCCATTACTCATGAAACATGGGTCAATGTGTTTGACTCAAAAAATACACAGTTGAATCATCATAGAAATATCACAACCTTTTTATTTGTCAAGTCTATTTATTAGTGTTTATGGATGTAATATTTGGGTATTATCAATTTTATCCATTGGGATGATTATTTATCATAAACACCACTCTTTCCCACTTCTCTTTCATGTGCAACTTAGTTTTTCTTAGTATTAAAACCAATGTTTGTGTTTTGTAAGCAAGAATAGGATATTCAAAAGATGAAGGTGAACATGTTTTGAAAGTTGTAAAATTGTCAAAGGCAGAGAAACCTACACATAAGAGGGTCACATATACATGAAAGACATATATACCAATTTATAACTTAGTTGAATAGTAATTACTATTAATAACTTCCCTAAGAATGACCCTTAAAAAAATATATGCATCTCTAATAATCTTCTCAAGATGTAGCAATTAAGAAACACATAAACGTGAAATATACATGGAAACCCAAGATGGGAAAAAACATAATGAAAATAGTTGCTTGATTTACTACCTAAATATAGCCTCACAAAATAATTAATTAACTTAGAATTATCAAATAGACACGAATTTCTCAGAGAAATCAATGACTTTTATCCAAATTTCAGCTTCAACTTAGTAACTAGGATTTCAATATCAACAACAACAAAAAAGCTAACTTGAGGACCATCAACATCAACATTCAACTTAAATTTGATATGATGTGCCTTCAAAGGACTCCCCTAATAGAAAATGATCTTCTTATCTTCCCAAGGTACAATAATTGGAATGTAACTCACATTGCTTACATTTGACTATGTAATATGGGGAAATAGGGTTCACTAGCTTGTAGGGATAAACTAGAAAGCTTAGGCCAATTTCTTCTTTAATTACCTTTGGAAGGATATGATGACATGTAACTGATTGAATGTTTGATAATGTTAAGTTGAAAGATAATGTAGGTCATTAAATCAGTTAATGGACTGTATTGTCATTGATGTCAACTTGATATCATCTATACGGTCATGTATATAATGCCAAAGACTTCAGAGAACCAAAGTTATGCTTCTAGAAATGCATAAAAGTCAAGTATTCACTAAGTGACAAACAACACCGACAAAGTGCACATTGACAGACAGAGAAAATAAGAAAAGTCACAATGATACCCAAAGATTAGAAGCATAGTGTTGCCTGACAAAGCAAAACCATAGTGATGCCCGACGAGCAAAGTTAGAAGGTTTCCTGATGAGAAAAATTCCAATGATTCCCGATGGACGGAGATCACAAAGCTAGCTAGAATCTCACCGACGGATCAGTTAGTTGTCCCTGATGACTAACTGTAGTGGTGACCGACAAAATCAAGAGTTCAGAAAATGACAAAATATCTAGCTGGTAGAGCTAAAAATAGAATTAACTAGTTGTCTACTTTGTTTTATTTGACCAGAGATAAGTGATTGATTTAAAGTTGATTTGTACAGTTTGCAAGAAGATATCTATGAGACAAATTAGGAGTTATGCTTTAAATCTAATTGGCTAGATTGTTTATCACGCCAAGAATCAAGAATCAAGAAATAATGAATATTATATCTATATAAGAGACAAGCTTAATTCATTTACAAATGGGATTAAGGGGAGTGAATAGAAAGAGGATGCTGAAGAGAAATTGATGAAGAAAAAATTCATGCAGTGCTGATCAAACAAGCTGAAGGAAGAGCTAAGGAATTCTGCAGACAGCGACGAACAGTGAGCACAACATCACAGAGAAGAAATTATGGAGCACAAGGATTGAATTGATACATTGGTCAGAGAGGTAATGTACTTAAATAGATCTGAAAATCTGCAATTCAAGTTGCAATATGAACAGGTCATAGTGTTTCAATTTAACCATTGAAGCATCAAGTCTCTTAACCGAGCAGGACTTAACAATCTTCTATATATTGAGGTACATTTCAAGGAGTGCCAAAAAGGTTGATTCATGAAAGTAGCATTGGAAAAGTACCCGATACATATTGACAGACTAAGGAGGCTGATTCAAGGATGGTAGCAATAGATGCCTGATACTAAGTGATAACCTCTATGTATAAAATCCTTTAACAAGGTCGCACTTAATAGTGTGTTTGTAACCTTTAACACGGTTGGCTCCTAATAGGGCTCACTTCAGAAGAGTGAAAATTTGGGGTACCATTCCCAGTGGTTTTCCCTTAACAGGGTTTCCATGTTAAAATTCATGTGTTATGTGTGTATGATTCATTTCTTTACTGTCTTGCATCTTACATAGCTAACTCTAGATTGATCGGTATACTCTGCTTATTTACTGAGTTTCAGTAAATAGTTATACTTCTTATCGGTAATCAAGAAAGAATAAGGATTGACAGAGAAAAATGATAGACAATTAATCATTATTAGTATTTCATGGCATGCATCTTGTAGGGACATAATAATCTGAGATTTATAGATTGGTGGTTAAGTTTGAAAGATAAATTTTTGAGGCGACTAATTCACCCCCCCTCTCAGTTATTACTAACAATTGGTATCAGAGCTTGTGTGCTTAGAAAGGAAGGTTTCAAGACCTAAGTCAAGATCAAAAGATGAATAGATGAGATGTGCCCAGGTTGAACAAAGACAACTTTGCTTCATGGAAAAGTAGGATTTGACTCCACCTATTAGGTATTGGTAATGATGTTATTCAATTCCTAGATATTGAATATGTGTTGACCATAGGAGTATTAATAGTGGATCAATTAAGAGAGAAGCATGAGAACAACTACATGGTCATAGAGCTTTCTTCCTCACTCTTTGATGCTGAATTTGAAGATGTCAAAGATTGCAAAACTGCAAAGAAGATGTGGGACAAACTGAAGCTTGTAGATGGAGGTGATACAAATGTTCTGAGAGCCAAGGCAGAAAGCCTTAGAGGAAAGTTTGATGATCTCAGAATGAAAGAAGGAGAAAATGTCATATAGTACAACACAAGAATCAAAGAGGTAGTCAACGTTATACGAGGAGTTGGAGGTACACTTGAAGAGGAGACAATGGTAAGTAAAATCTTAAGAACGTTACTGCCTGCATATGTTATTAGAGTTTCTACCATTCAAGAAATGAGAGCAATAGAAAACAATACAGTTACTCTTGATAGCTTATTGGTAGACTAATTTCATTTGAGATTAATAACTTTGATAATAGCATCTTACCAAACTTAGAGTCTGCATTTAAATCTTCTATGAGAATATGTAAAACAAGTCATAGACACACATCTAGAAGAGATAGTGAAAGTGAAAGTGAAGAAGAAGATCTAGATGAAATAGAAGCACTTATGGCTAGAAGAATGCAAAGAGGAAAAGGTAAATACAAAGGCAAGTTACC
>MU223866.1:954557-967706 GCA_018584345.1 Thuja plicata | reverse complement strand
GAGATGTCTATGTTTGGAGAGATCAAGTTATTTCTTGGTCTACAGATCATGCAACAATGTGAAGGAATTTTCATTACACAGTCCAAATACATTAAAGAGGTCCTGAAAATATTCAAGATGGAAGATTCCAAACTAGTTGGAACACCGATGGCTACTAGATGTAAGTTGACAAAAGAGGACAAGACATCAGAGGTAAATCATACTTTGTATAGATCAATGATTGGAAAACTCATGTATGTTGTACACACTAGACCAGATATTGCACATGTAGTAGGAATAGTTGTAAGATTTTTTGCTAACCCTAGGGAATCACATATGACTGTTGTGAAAAGAATTTTAAGATATCTAAAGAATACCAAGGAATATGGATTATGGTATAGAAGAGAAGGCAAATTTGAACTTAAGGTGTTTACCGACGCTGATTGGGATGGAAATCTTGATGAATGAAAAAGCACAACTGGAGGAGCATTCTTTATGGGTGACAAACTTGTCACATGGATTAGCAAAAAGCAAGGATGCATCTCTCAGTCTACTGCAGAAGTAGAGTATGTTGTTGCTGCTGCAAATTGCTCAAATATTGCATGGATCAAACAGTTACTGGAAGGTATGCATATGAAGATCCTAGAACCAGTAATTATCTATTATGATAACACTAGTGCAATAAACATTTCCAAGAATCCAATCATGCATGCTAAGACTAAACACATTGCAATCAAGTATCATTATTTAAGAGAACAATATCAAGCAAAGGAGGTGACACTTGAGTATGTGCAATCCAAAGAACAATTAGCTGATATCTTCACCAAGCCACTGCCCAAGGATACATTTGAATACTTAAGAAAGAGACTGGGGGTCAAACCCTTGTCTACCAGTCAGTAAAATGACTAGAAGGCTACATCACCCTACATATTATTACAATATCAGTAATGTTGATGCAAGCAAAGAGATAAAATTCAAGGCTACATCTATATACAGACAGGTATATATCAGCACCGAGCACCACAACATATTGATGTATTTCTAATGGATAAGGGAAATTCAAGGAATATATTATGGATGGAAAGAAATGATTGTTCAACATTAATGTCAGATATTTGTGAAGATATTTGTTTACAATTACTGTTAAAGGGATAGAGATTATCCATATTATCACATCCTTCTGTAAAAGGAGAGAGGTTTTCTATAAAAGGAGAGAGATTTTATGTAAAAAGAGAGAGATTATCCATTATCACATTACTCCAACAGGAGAGATTATATCCGTAGGGAGAGAAATTGTATGGAAATATTATACAAAGGGAGAGTTGCTAACAAGAGAAAAGACATCAAAAGAGAAGAACAATCAAGGGAGAGAAATTGACACAAGGAGATAAATCAACACATCAGTAGATAGAGAGCTGCAAGAAGAAAATCTAAGCTAAAATAGAGCTTACCGATGGTCAGACATTTATCAGTTAAACAGAACAAAATATTGGTAGTTTGATGAATCTCAACTATTGTATTTCATATTATATTAGAAATAGTATAGTGTGATAATATAGTATGTTGCCATCAATGCCAAAGGGAGAGATTGATGACATGTAATTGATTGAATATTTGATAATGTTAAGTTGAAAGATAATGCAATCAGTTAATGGACTGTATTGTCATTGATGTCAACTTGATATCATCTATACAGTTATGTACATAATGCCAAAGACTTCAGAGAACCAAAGGAACCAAAGTTATGCTTTCATCAATGCATAAAAGTCAAGTATTCACTAAGTGGCAAACAACATCGACGGACAGAGCAAAGAAGAACAGTCATAGTGATACCTGATGATTAGAAGCATTAGTGTTTCCCCAAAAAGCAAAACCACAGTGATGCCTGACGAGAAAAGTCAAAAGGTTGCTCGAAGAGAAAAATTCCAATGATGCCCAATGGACGGAGATAATAATCTTGTAGGGTCATAATAATCTGAGATTAATAGATTGGTGGTTAAGTTTGAAGGATAAATTTTTGAGGCCACTGATTCACCCCCCCTCTCAGTTATTACTAACAGGATAATGATCCACTTGGATAAAGGATTCTTGGGAAAAAGGTGGATTCAATGGTCCTTCATGGGGGAGTTTAAAGATGAATATGAAATTTTGGAAAGAGAATGCAATATCTAAGCCAAAACATAGTCAAAAAAGGCTTTCTACATGTATAGGAAAACAAAGAACTGACAGACAAATTCTGGTAGAAGATCTAGAATGTATAGAATAATACTGACCTATCATTCAATTTTTTATAAAATCAAAGGGACTATGGCACCTAGTGACTTTCTATTTAGATCATGTCGAGGTGTGACTTGCTCCTTGTAATTTTTGACAAAATGACTGATGTTCTACAAATCTCTTGATTCTCAATTTGTATCTTCATTTGTCCTTATGTCACTTGTTCCTCGACACAAAAAAGAGAGAGAAAATATTGTGTAGAAAGGGGTTTTCCTAGGTCAAACCCCAATTTTGAAATCAACCTTGAAATTGAGAAATTGAAATGTAAATTAAAGCATGTTGATATGTAGTAGAGGCTAGATCTAAGAATATGAGATGTCTTATACCTTGTTGATGCAATGCTCTTTGAATGTGATCACAAGTTTTGATGCAATAACATGACTCCAAAAGAGATAAAAGGAAAATCATGAACACATGCTTGCACGAAGGATGTTGAAGCTAGCCACATTACTAGATGTAAAAAAGAATGCCTCAAATGCTCAAATGATTGATTAAATTGAGAGAGATATTAGAATGAGGGAGGGAAGCTTGATTTTGTACCTCCCCCTAGCATTTTGGGGTGTTAATTTCAAAGCAAGCTAGCACGGGATTAAAATTATTTCTCCTACAAACTAACTATTGGGTGATTCAAATTTGGGGCCATGTTATAGGGAGAAGGGCACCCAGGGAAACTTTCTCCCCCAAGGTGGGCCCAAATTTTGTCCCAAGGTCTAGAATGCCAAGATGATGAAAAAAATTAATGTGGAATTGTGTAAGAATGTTGGGAATGGGTACGAGAGGCCATACATGTTAAACTAGGGAATAGGGGAGAAATAAGTTACATAAGGATGTGTGTAAGTTGAGTGCTATAAACCTTCATAAAAAATCAATACAATTAAATTAATTCAACATCAAGATAAAAAAAAAAACTAGTTAATAAATTTCAATTGAAACAAATCATGAGCGTTATATGGATCTCTAGTTCTAGGGACTTGAATTAAGCTCTCAACTACAATTTTGATCCTCAAGTGACAACCTAGAAAATGGGAATATAATATGATGCAAGATGCTATGATGAATGATATAAATAATATATTAAATGATCAAAATTAATATAATATGATGCAAATCCTCTATTATAACAATTATCAAATGAAGAAATGTTATGAAAAACAATGTTGTGCCTATGCTTTGATGAAAGAAGACATCCAAACCAATATTATGTGCCTTCTCTACATGACAATGGATCATGGAGGATGCACAAACTAGCATTATGTGGATTCTTTAATGATAATGGATGGAAGTGGATCATTTGCACTAAGAATGCTCACTATTTATAGTATTTACTAAGGCCTTGGGGGTGCATTATGTCCAACCATAATCAAGTCAAGTGGTTGAGGGATGAGTGGTCAAGATTAGACATTGCAATTGAGTAGCTAAGATAGAAAAGGCTATTAGTGATCCATGTGAGATTAAAGATGATATCTCATTAGTTGATTTGATTTTATCATGTAGTGGTAGGTAAGACATATTAGGATTTAATTAATTCAAAATAATTAATTACTTTAGGCGATGCAGTCAAAGTCAGAGTTTCCCCAAATGGAGATGGTCCAACCATGAAACAAGAGTCAACATAATGGAAACAATCAACAAAATATCATTAAGAACTCAATAATGAATACTCAACATGCTTCTTAGGCCTTCATATCATCAGATAATCAAGATTTACATCATACATGTCCATCAACATGTCAACCTATAATCAAAGACATACATGCCTACTTACATTCAAAAATCTAGATCCATGTTGGATGCTAACCTAACAACTGGGAGCTACTACCAAGCTACTAAACTAAGGAACCTAGACTACACATGTATACAAGATCACAAGCCACAAGTCAACCACAAAAGATCACATTATCCAAAAAGGAACAAAACGTATAAAAATATATAGGTCAGGACCCAAATCCATAAGAACACCTACAAACAGATATGGAATGAAGCATGATCACAAAAGGAGGTCGGCCATGAGTATAAGATTATTGAAATGCGCTAATTAGCATCGTCAATTGTGAAACACCTTTGTAAGAAAAATCATGCCAACGTGGCTGTTAGAACATGAAGAACAATATAGGAGTAGACCAATCTTAGGATATCTTCCCCAAGAAATAATGAAACATGATGCCAAGCTAAAAAAAGTTTCACATTGATGTCTAGAGCACACCCACAGGATCGCATAAGAAGATGAGCCAACTGAACCTATCACTACCTAAAACACAGAAACTTCCCAACTGGAACATAACATAAAACAAACAAAAGGAATTTTTTTTTGGGTGATGCAAGATTGCCAATGACCCAAGGATGCTCCTGCAGATGTTGACATTGAGTGGCTAAGATAAAAATGGCTATTAGTGATCTATGTGAGCTTAAAGATGATCTCTCATTGGTTGATTTGATTTTATCATGTAGTGGTAGGTAAGAGATATTAGGACTTAATTAATTCAAAAGAATTAATTACTTTAGCCATGTGGGATGAGGAATTTAGGAATGAGTGGGTTGGAACTGATTTGTGAATGGGGAATCAATTAATTGATTAAGATTTAATTAATTTAGGTGAACTATATAGTCAAATATTAAATTTAACTATATAATAGAATAAATTTGATTTTATTAATTAAATTGCTTGAATTTAATGAATGTTTGACTTTAACCATTCTTAGGTGTATACATTTTTCCCTCTTTGAATCAATGTGTGAGAAGCACATTGGTTCAAAGAATAATTGGTTTTTTTAAAACTTCTGCTTGATTTATTAATTTCTAACCTAATTTGATAGATGTCTAGTTCATATGATTATGAAGATTTGATTTTATGAATGTTCCAGTTGTTGTGATGATGATGAAAAGATTAAATGGATTTTCTAGATTCAACAATTGATTTGTTTGATGCCTCAAGTGTAAAAAATATTTAATTTGATTTATGCCCCGGGCCTTAATATGATTTTGATACCTGATGGATCTCCTAGAGATAACTTGGTAAAGATGATGATGGCTATAATATTCCCCTCGAGAGATCAATAGAACAAAGTGGGATGAGATGGATCTCTCAATAGATTACAAGGGAAATATTTGATGATTGACATTGCACTAGTGATTAAGCAAAGATAAGGTTATTTTTTACCTCATGATAGATGAAAGTCAATAATAGGATCTCAATGAGATTTATTGAAATTTTGATGGAAGAAAATCTTGGGTTCTTGGAAATCTTGCATCAACTAAAAATATTTTGTTTTTTGTTTTCATGTTTGTCAGTGACTGAGTTTCCTTCAGCATTCCTTTAGTTTAGATCAGTTGTTGTTGTGCACCTCAAGGAGCATTCCTGACATCATGTTTTACCTTCACCCAGGTTCATACCTTGATTGGCTCTTTCACATTTGAGATATCTAGGATTCTGGCGTGGCATCTTTTTTCTTCATGTTTCACAACAAGTTTGTGTTTTACGATCTTGTGAAGGATTTTCCTAATTGAAAAAGTTTCATGGCTCATATATCGATGATTCTATATGTATGTTTGACCTACTTGTGGGTTCTCTTGTCATATTTTATCAATTTGCAAGAGATTTTTATGATTTGGGTCTTGACCTATAATGTAATACATTTTCTTGTTCTTGGAGAATGTATTATTTCTTAGGCCAGCCTAATGCTTTCAAAGGATTTATAAACTCATGTAATTGATCCCTTGGGGACAGGGAGAAGTAGTATAGCTTTAGTAGTTAGAAGTAATTAGGGGGATTTTGTGATAGATAGTATAAAATGATAACTTGTGAAAGGTTATAAAGTATATTTGTATGCTTGGAAATGTAGGACTGCATGTTCTATTGTACTTACTTTCTTGATGATAATAAGAAAGAAAATCCTTCTTTTCTCTCCATTATTTTGTGTTTATTTTGTTGTGTGACTCTTGTTGCAAGGATTGACTAACTTCTTTGAAGTTCCTCATGTCATTGGATGCACAAAATCTCAATGAGCTGATTACATTGATTGATGCTAGTGCAAGGAAAGTTGGTACAATGATTGATTATTGGATCAGAGAACCAGATAGTTGATAAACCAATAGCTTTTGGGGGTTGGTACAGGACCATGTACAAGTGCATTTCTTAGATTATTTGGGATTTAGATCATTGATGTATACATATACTTGTTTAGACACTTGATAATTACTACCCCAATCATAAGAAAGATAATTAATGATAAGGTTCCAATACTTGAGAAATCCAGTAGATGCAACTATCTAAATCTAATATGAATGCAACCTTAATGTAATGTAAAGGAAAGTTGTCACTTTTTCTAAATCTTTTGTTATGTTTTTTTATCATCATTGAGATTTGTAAAACAAAAAAAGATTTAATCCTTTTCTTGTAGAAACTTATGATATTCGTAATGGTCCCTTATCGCCCATATCCTTGGATAAGTTAGTGTGATGTCTGCAATGGTCCTTTATTTCCCATATCCTTGGACAACTTTTGCACATTACTAAGGATCATCTCACGAGCAACAAACAAAGAAAAATCTTGCTTGATCATTGATTTTCTAGTCCAAGACATCATTGATCCGCTAAAGAGACATGATAATAAAAACCAAGAAATAACCAATATTCTCACAACATCAAACAAAGAAAAACAATCACGCTACATCATTTTTTTTCTAGTTCTACCCCATTGATCTACTAAAAAAAAATCAAACAAAAACTGATTAACATGTCTGTCATTATTGTCTAATCAATATTTAAAAGAATTCATCAATTTTTTGATACTGATTTGATGTGTTTTGAGTTTTTCTTGTTGATATTAGAGGTCGTGATTGGGTACGCTTGTTTGATGTTTTTTCTTTCTTGCTTGTGCAAAACTCAATTGAAAAGAACCAGGGTCAAGATTTTGCCCCCAGTTAAGCACAAATTCCATGATGAGAGTTTATTTTCAAAGTTGCGATATGTAAAAAATGGAATTTATCATGGATATGCACAACAATGATGAATATAGATCAAAATCAATCAAAGATATCAAACACCAAACTATTAGGAACTCATGAAAAAGTAACTATTTTCAGAAGTAATTGGTTTGATACGATGATCGAGATGTCTCATTTCAGGAAGGATGCATCTTGTAGAAGAAAAATGATAGATCATGATAGTTTTTGATGAGGACACAAGGTAGATTGATAAAGAATAATGATTGCATAATGATGTAGAGGGTTTAGGGTTCTAGTGATTTATTTCTCAAAATGCTTCTAATCTCTTCTAACCATCTTGTGGTTACCCCTCCTATGTGAAATTATCCAATATGGATCTCCTAGATCCTCTCT
Source organism: Thuja plicata (assembly GCA_018584345.1). Taxonomy (NCBI): domain Eukaryota; kingdom Viridiplantae; phylum Streptophyta; class Pinopsida; order Cupressales; family Cupressaceae; genus Thuja; species Thuja plicata. The sequence goes on along the minus strand of MU223866.1, from coordinate 960,114 downwards.
ATCAACTTTCCTCCTAGGTATAGTTGACTTTTGGAAGACACAAAATACCTCTAGGTTCAACTAGTGCAACTAGTTGTTCAATTTCCTAGGTTTCTTCACTAGATCTTTCCCCTAGAATCCCCAAACCCTTGCTTAAGATCTTACCACACACCTCATAGAATATTTTCCAAGTTATAGGTCCATTAAAATCCCATTGGAATCAATTCAACCTCTCCTGGACACTCCAACAATCCAATTGTTGCCAAATACACTAGGAGGCCTAATAGCCCTATTTCCTAGTAGGTCAAATTTCACTATTTTGGGTCTAAAGATCCAAAGTCTTACAAAAAACCTTAGAGAAGACCTTGAAAATATTCAAGGTATCCACCAACACTACTATAATCCAAAATCCTAGCTTCTGAATGCACCCACAACCCTAGTTATCAGTAGGCCCTAGTTTTCAACCTATCTTTTAGGCCTCTGGACCAGTCAGCACCAAAATATTACCAAATTGGTCTTTGAAATTCCTGTCATCATATATCACCATTTGATCCTTCATGGTAAAAATTTAGGGCTTCTTCACATGCCACTAAGTTCACCATTCAAGATCATGGGTGCTCTATGCAATCTGATCTTTACCCTGTCCAGGCTTACTTGTTCCCAACAGTTAGCCATAGGGTTTCATTCCAAGTATAGGAATCCTATTGAAAAAACAAAAAGTAAATATAAAACTATATTTATAGACCATAACCCTTCATCCACCATGTTTTCATCCATTTCCACTAGTGGATGCTTAGGTTAGAGCCATATTTACCACTGCAACTCTGTAAATGGAGCTTACACACCAGTGGCTTAAATCTTATTACAACTTTACACTATGATAACTTGAAATAAAAATAATAAATGAATAAGTGAGATAATTCAAACCATTACACCTCCATGGGGTCTGATCACCCAATTCAATCCGTACACAACCGTCCAAAAAAAAAAAACAATGAAGATTACAGAGAAACATAGTCTGACATCCGTACAGAAGGTACACAAAAATGTTATGCAATCCAAAACTCCATTAACCTTCTAAAAATCAAAGATCCATTCTCAAATACATGATCATGGGTAGTTAAACCACTCCAACCTCCATTTGCAACTTCTTGCAAAAAGTTGCAAAAGTTGCTTGAGCAACTATTGAAAATTGCTAGCAACTTTTGCTATTTGACTATTTTAGTCAACTCGATGGATTTTTTTGACTTCCATGACCTCAGTTAGGTTCCTTAGGGTCCTAGAATATAATATAAACCCAATTTACACAAAAACATCAACCTTTACCTTTCTAGGTCAAAATGACCACAATATCACCTAGTGAGCACTTTTGGCTCTTACAAACATGGAGATGATAAACTTTGGATCCAACCTAGTGGATATTATTACACCCCACAAAAAACACCTAACACAACCATAAAACACACAAACCACACCAAAATGGGAGGTGCTCTACACCATACTCCCATGGGACAAAGAACTCAAGTCCCTTGAGTTAGGAGGTCATCAATGGTGACCCCATGCTTCAAAATGTCTGCTTATGTCATCCAAGTGGCCTCAGCTTCTGGTAGTCACTGTCACTTGAATAGATACTCTATCTAAGTACCCTTCCTTATCTTCTTAATCACCTTGGAATCGAGGATACTATCTAACTTGAAAGGGATTGGGGTAGGCAAATCTTTAACCCAATGATCATCTCCCAAGTTTGTAAGAGTGGGTTGACATGTGTTTGGTGATGGTCCCTTATAGGGATACAGGTCACATACATTAAAAATGGGTGAAATTCCCAAATCAGGAGGCAACTCCACCTCATATGCATTTTTTTCCATATTTATGCAATATCTTCAGGGGTCCTTTCTTCTTCATGAGAAACTTGGTAGGTTGATCCTTGGGTAGTCTTTCCTTCCTAAGGTAAGAAAGTACTAGATCCCCCACCTTGAACTGCAAATCCCTCCTTGTATGGTCTGCCTTGGACTTATACTTCTCCCCTTTCTTTTGTAGAGTCTTGTTGACTTGATCATGAAGCTTTTTCATCTGTTCTACAAATGAATCCCCTTGGGCACTCCTTTTGTCCTACAAACTAAGATTCCTCAACTCTAAGATCCCTCTAGGATTGATTCCATAGACTATCTCAAAGGGGCTCTTACCAGTACTCCTATTAATGGAGTCATTATAGACAAATTCTTCCTGGTCTATTATGTGATCCCATGACCGTCCATGTTACTTAGTCAAGCACCTTAGCAAGTTACCAAGTGACCTATTGAATACCTCCATTTTCCCATTAGACTGTGGATGGTAGGCTGAAGAGAAAGACAAATTAGTCCCCAACATCTTCCAAAGGGTCCTCCAATAGTGACCCACAAACTTACTATCTCCGTCACTTACTATATTAAGTGGCAATCCATGGATTCTTACAATGTCCCTGAAGAATAGGCCTTCAATATGTGAAGCACCATTGGTTTTCTTGCATGGAATGAAGTGTGCCATTTTACTAAACTAGTCCACCACAAAAAAACACACTTTCATGAGCCCTTGGTGTCTTAGGCAACCCCAAAACAAAGTCCATACTTAGGCACTCCCAAGGCCTCTGAGGTATGGATAGAGGTTGATACAATCCACTATTACTACTTTGTCCTTTAGCCCTTTGACATATCTGACAATTCTCCACAAAACTTTTGACATCTGACTGTAACCTAGGCCAATAGTAATGCCTATTCACTTGATCAAGTGTCTTATCCACTCCAAAGTGGCCTCCCAAACTTCCTTGGTGTTTCTCCTTCACAATTTTCTCCCTCATTGAGCACTGAGGTACACACATTAGGTGTCCTTTGAACAATAGTCCCTCATGAAACATATATTCAATGAATTCCACTTTGAACCCCTGTTGGAACTTTACACATGCCTCATAGGCATCTTTGAAATCATTATCATGTTTGTAGAGTTCTTTCAAATTTATCACCCCTACACTCTACAATTGTATCTCCTTTATAGCTAGCACTCTTGTGCTAAGAGCATCTGCAACCTTTTTGCTAACCCCTTTCTTGGATTTGATGATAAATGTGTATGCTTGTAGAGATTCTACCCACTTAAGGTGTCTTTGGTTCAATTTCTCTTTCCCATTCAAGAAACTAACGAAATGGTTATCTGTGTAGACCACAAATTCCCTTGGTAGGACATAATGTCTCCATTTTTTGAATGCTTTCACCATGGCATACAACTCCAAATCATAGGTGGAGTACTTTTGTTTGGACTCATTCAAATTCTCTGAGAAGAATGCCACAAGGTGTTCCTCTTGAATTAACACTATTCCAATGGCTAGCTTACTAGAATCACACTCCACCACAAATAACTGGTTGAAGTTGGGGAACCTAAGTGTAGGTAATTCTTCTATCCTCTTTTTCAACATTTCATATCATTGGTCTACTGCTATAGTCACTTAAACTGACATTTGATTCCTCCTTTGATAGTGTTGAGGATAGGGGCACATACATGACTAAAATTTCTCACAAATTTCCTATAATAGGAGGCCAGTCCATGGAAATTCCTAACATCCCCTATGGATCTAGGTGTAGGCCATTCCAAAATATAATTAACCTTATCAAGATCCATCTTCATGCATCCATTAGCAACCAAAAAACCAAGATAAACTATTTTAGTTTTCAGGAACTCACACTTTTCTTGATTCATCATCAAATTCTCTTGATGTAGCCTCCTCAAGAACATCTCCAAATGCTTCATGTGCTCCTCCTTGGACCTTCTAAATATCAAAATGTCATCAAGACATACTATTACAAACTTACCAATGAAATCTGCTAGCACTTCATTCATGAGCCTCATGAATGTGCTAGGTGCATTTGTTAGGCCAAAGGGCACTACTATCACTCATATAGCCCTTTATTTTTCTTGAAGGTTGTCTTCCACTCATCACCAGGTCTAACTTTGATTTGATGATACCCTGACTTCAAATCCACCTTGGAGAAATAACAAGAACCTCCCAAGTTATCCATCAAATCCTCAATCCAAGGCATTGGGAATCTCTATATGATTGTGATCTTTTTTATAGCCTTGAAGTCAGTACACATCCTCCATTTTCCATCCTTCTTAGGTGTAAGGATAGTTGGCACAACACAAGGACTCAAACTCTTCCTTATTAGTCCTTTCTCCAACAAATCTTGAATCTATTTTTCTATCTTTGCATTTTGACTTGGTGTCATCTTATATGCTACCTTGTTTGGAAAATTTTCTCCAGGTATGAGGTTTATCTGATGACTCACATCCCCCATGGGTGGTAATGCACTTGGCAAACCATTATCAACTATGTCATGATACCTTTCCAAAAATGTTTGCACCTCTGGTGGCATGTTGGCTTTATCCTTGGTCTCCTCCTTTGGCTTCACTATCACTTCACAATAGACTCCTCTCTCCTTCTTCATAACTTTTAGAAACTCCTTTCCACTCAAGAGCATCACACTGGTTCCCACATGCTTCTCTTCATTAGGTTCCTGCAATGGATCCATTCCAAACTTCTTCCCTGGCTTGGTGATTACATAATTGTTCTTTTCTCCATCATGAATAGCCTTCACATCATACTTCCATGGATGTCCTAAAAGAAGATGACATGCATCCATAGGCAGTATGTCACATAGGACCTTGTCCTTATACTCACCGGCTATTTCAAAATCCACCATAGTTTTTGCATCCACCACTATTTGTTGTCCCTTGTTTAGCTACAATACCTTGTAGGGAGTGGTACGAGGTATCCTTCTAAGTTTTAGTTTGTCCACCATCTCTGTTGATACTATATTCTCAGTGGATCCATAGTCCACTATCACCTTGCAAATATTCACATGATACCTACAAGTGTATGTGGTAAATTTGGCCTTATTAATTCACCATACACTTCAACATAGTCCTTCTTCATCAGATACACACAAGATTGAATATGAGATTATTCATCCTTTCTACTTGCATGATTCAACCTGTTGCCTTCTATCTAGATGGGGTTTTTGAAATTGCTCTCAGAACGAGAGTCTCACAACCATGGACCAATCTAGGAACGAAGGATTTATCATGATAAATGCAATATAATGCAATATTATGCTAAGGAAATGAGAGATATGAGATAATTTAAGACATGATGATCAATGCAATTAATCTAGAAATTGAAGTTATTCTATTGCAAAATGATATTATTCTATATGAAGCTATGACAATAATTTAGTATTCTAACAATGCATATTTTCTTCAGAAATTCAGGGGGTTTTGAATGAAGAATGAGAATTCTTTTATAGACTCAGAGATGATCAAAATAGAAACTTTCCTCTTTAAAATAAAACAGATAGAAAAGCCAGTTTAAAATAGAAATCTTTATTGAAAAAAATTCAATAAATTGTTTTCTTCCTACTTTAACTGTTTTCTTTCTTTGATTTAATACTGTTTTATTTGAATTAAATTGTTTTCTTTCTCTTTAAAGCACAATTAATTCAAAGTTTCCATTTCTGAATAGAGATAAGATTTTTGATAGAATATCTAATTAATT
>MU223866.1:913842-940272 GCA_018584345.1 Thuja plicata | reverse complement strand
CTTGGTGCAAATCATCTAAGATGAGGCTAAAACAAGCCAAGAGATGACTATTGTGACACAAGGCATGATGACACAGATGAAATGAATCAAAAGGACATGAGACAAGACCAGTTTAAGCAAGAATCACATAGTTCTCAACCCAAGAAACAAAGTTTTAGACTATGTGAAGATAAATGGTAGAAAAACAAACCCATATCAGAGACTAGATTTGACAGAAGACCAACTGACTGGCAGATTTAAGCTCATTGTTTTAGACAAAAGGCTATAGTTTTGCACGATGAAATGCCATGTCACACAAAGATTCTCACTGAGCTGCGTAAAGAAATGCTTGTTTTGCGTGAAGAAAGACACTAGAGGATAGAATAATGACTGATAGAAAGTGGCTCTATTTCCAAATGTCACACTATAGAGAATTATGTATCACGTGAAGATTTTCATTGACTCGCACGAAGATTTGGAAATTTCACGTGAAACTATGCAAATGTTGAAAAAAGTGCGTTTACAGAATTAGACTGTTAAGACTAGTTTGCATTTTCCAAGATGAAATCATGCTATTTTCTGACAGATAGTTCAAGTTACAGAGTGTTTTGGACATGTTCAAGATTGACAGTTTGTGTGTTTTGATGATAGTTTTGATTGTTCAAATGATACACCCACGCAAAACACATTAAATAGAATGTTTGTAGTACCAGAACAAGCACATTACAATCCTAGGATAGCCAGGAAAATATCTGTTGAATCCCCACTTGAACCAAAGTTTAGCTATGCTTACTCTTAGTAGATAACTTAGAATCTTGGAAGAACGAACTCCTCCTTACATATGCACTCACTTCTCAGGCATACCAAGCTTCGGACCCCAAAGGAATTGCTTCCCAAAGGGCTATTATCTCTACTAAAAGCCATAAAAATGTGGGGCATCTTATTCAGTCTCTGACCTTTTGCACCAACAAATAGAGGGTTTTTGGAAAACTAGAACAACATTTTGTAGTAAGGTCATCCGTTTAGGTGGTTGTGATCAAGTCATTTTTCCAATAAAGGGGGCTCTCTCAATCCGTTCAAAGAAAGGCTTTCACCTTAACGATGTCAGGACTTTAACGCACCACTAGGGTACTGGAGGAGATTTTGGTTGCCACAATGAATTCACACCTATCTATTGTGACATTAATCACAATAGCATTTTTTGTATACTAGTTTGGAAGGGCTTGGCTTTAGCCTGTTACCAGTTGGGCATCCACTCTCACCGACTCTGTTAAAGCTCTCAGGAGGTAGCCACTCTAGAAGAATCACATGAATTTCTCTTACATCCAAGATCCATAAAGGAGAGGGGAGAGGATATGTTCATGTAGTTCTTAGGATTACAATCTAAAAAACACTTCAATCACGCAAGACAGTGATTCATTTTAAGCACTAACCGAAGTGTGTTTTAACTACTGAAAACAAATAAAGGAAGTTGTGAAAACAAGCAAGGTCTTCGACAAACGTCTTGCAATGAAACCCATTAGTAGTTTGTAATGCCTTTCTTCATATCAGCATCCTGCAACAAACATGTTAGAAGTTTGTGATGGCTTTTCTTTGTCTCAGTGTCCTGCAAACCACTATTATGCTGTTTCAAAAGATAAAATTAGAGAATCACAGATGTCAAAAAATAGCAGGTGGTTAGAAAACTAAGGCAATGAAATATTAAATTGAAAGCTCTGGGCTGCAATTTTGTGCGATAAAGTATACTAGATAAAGTGAATAATTTCTCTAAGCCACGCAAAGAACTAGAAAGTTCACATGAGACGAAAAGAAAGTTCACGTGAGATTAAAACAGAACCTGTACAAAAGTACAAACAAAATAAAAAAAAATGAAAAATATGAAATGAAATGAGGCCAGATAGAAATATACCTGCCCCACGGTGGGCGCCAAAAATGTATGCGGTAAATTTGGCCTTATTAATTAACCATACACTTCAACATAGTCCTTCTTCATCAGATACACACAAGACTGAATATGAGATTATTCATCATGTCTGCCTGCATGATTCGACCTGTTGCCTTCTATCCAGATGGGGTTTTTGAAATTACTCTCAGAACGAGAGTCTCACAACCATGGACCAATCTAGGAACGAAATATTTATCATGATAAATGTAATACAATGCAATATTATGCTAAGGAAATGAGAGATATGAGATAATTTAAGACATGATGATCAATGCAATTAATCTATAAATTGAAGTTATTCTATTGCAAAATGATATTATTCTATATGAAGCTATGACAATAATACAATATTCTAACAATGCATATTTTCTTCAGAAATTCAGGGGGTTTTGAATGAAGAATGAGAATTCTTTTATAGACTCAGAGATGATCAGAATAGAAACTTTCCTCTTTGAAATAAAATAGATAGAAAAGCTAGTTTAAAATAGAAAGCTTTATTGAAAAGAATTCAATAAATTGTTTTCTTCCTACTTTAACTGTTTTCTTTCTTTGATTTAATACTGTTTTATTTGAATTAAATTGTTTTCTTTCTCTTTAAAGCACAATTAATTCAAAGTTTCCATTTTTGAATAGAGATAAGATTTTTGATAGAATATCTAATTAATTAAATAAATATGACCTCATAATTTCTTTTTCTCAATTATCTGAATAATTAAATTCAATCATTAAAATGAGGATATTTATTTAATAATTAAATATTATTTAATTCCTTTTCCATGTGTCTCAGCTAAAGAGGGCGAATTTAATTTAATTAAAGTGCTAGGACTTTATAATTAAATTAATTTGATCATAAGGTTTGTTTAGCTAAATAGATATTTAGGAATTAAATATGATGTTTGATTAATACAGATTTAGGATTTTCTGCATTTGACACTCAGGTTGAGTAGAGTTAGTGAAAACCCAGAATTGCCTAGTACAATAGGACTTTGATGATTTAGAAGAGCGACAAATGCAACAAAATTAGTTAAGGTTGCAAGATGCCAATTTTGGGGTGTTACAACAAGTAGTCTTGAACAAATTCTTTCTCTAAGGTGGCTCTATGGTATTAGGAACTTTCAACAAAGTCCTTTTCAACATTAGATTCCCCCCATCTAATACTAGCCCTGCCTTGGAGATAGGAGAAGTGACACTTTGAGTGTCATCCTCTTGCACCAACTGATTTCTTCTCTCCCTCATAGATGATGTGGAGGTCTTGTCAAGACATCTTCCCATTGTATGGCCCACTTGATTATAGTTATAACATCTACCAGTGAAAACTTAATTTGTCCTTCCTTGGGACTAAAATCTACCTCTTGGAGGGCCTCTTCCTCTATATCCTCCTCTTTGAAATGAGCCTCTGTACTAATTTCTCCCACTATTGTCCATAGATTGATTCTCTTCTAGCCTACTTGGGCTTTGTCCTTTTCCAGAGTTACTCCTGCCTTCGAATCCTCTATTATTGTTATTACCCCTTCCTCTTTGATGGAAATCATTTCTCCTTCTAGCCTTATCCTCTTCTCTCAAAGCCAACTAAAAACACTCATGCATACTGTCAGGAGCCATCATGCTAATTTCATCTTGGATTCCCTACCTCAATCCATTTAGGTACCTTGCTACTTTCTCCATTTCTTCTTCTTGTCTCCTTTCCCTTAGGCTCAATTTGTGAAACTCCTTGGTATAGGAACTTACTATCATCTCCTTTTGTCTCAAGTTCTGCAACTTTTGATACATTTGAATCTCATAATCAGTGGGCAAGAATTGTTCCCTCAATCTGATCTTCATCCTCTCCCAAGAAACTATTTTCTTCTTTCCACTGGTCACCCTATCATCCTGCATCATGTTCCACCACACCAAAGCAGATCCTTTGAGTCTAGCCTTGGCATAGCTGACTCTCTTCTCCTCTGCCACTTCTTTGTAATCAAACAGATTATCTATGGCATCTAGCCAATCCAACAACTCTTCACCATTCAAGCTTCCACAATAGTAGGGTATGTGTTCCATACTATCTTTTTTGATGGACTTAAAGGCATCCAAGAATACCTTTTGATCTTTATACATCTCCACTTCTTTCCCTTTAGATTCTCATGACTGATATTTAGTCTCATCATCATCACTCTCATCTCCCCATTCAATTACTTTCTTCTTACTCCTTGATTTTGACACACTAGCCTTCTCCAATAGGCCCTGAACCAATTCCACAATGGCATCCCTACTCATTTCCTTAGGAGGCATGCTATCAACCTCTTGGCTCTCCTCCCCTTTAGACATACACCAAAATTAACAAAATTCTAGCTCTAATACCACTCTGATGTAGAGGGTTTAGGGTTCTAGTGATTTCACTCTCAAAATGATTCTAATCTCTTCTAAACATCTAGTGGTTACTCCTCCTATGTGAAATTCTCCAATATGGATCTCCTAGATCCTCTCTATCAAATTGCCTCCTAGGTATAGTTGATTTGTGGAAGACACCAAATACCTCTAGGTTCAACTAGTCCAACTAGTTATTCAATTTCCTAGGTTTCTTCACTAGATCTTTCCCCTAAAATCCCAAAACCCTTGCTTAGGATCTTCCCACACACCTCATAGACTCTTGTCTAACTTCTAGTTCCATTAAAATCCCATTGGAATCAATTCCAACTCTCCTGGACACTCAAACAATCTGATTGTTGCCAAATACACTAGGAGGCCTAATAGCCCTATTTCCTAGTAGGTCAAATTTCACTATTTTTTGTCTAAAGCTCCCACATATTGCAAAAAAAATCACACAAGAACTTTAAAATCTTCAAGGTATCCACCAACACTACCAAAATCCAAAATCCTAGCTTCTGAATGCACCGACAACCCTAGTTATCACCAACTTCTAGTTTTTAGCCTATCTTTTAGGCCTCTGGACCAGTCAGCAGCAAAATATTACCAAATTGGTCTTCAAACTTCCTTTCATCATCTCTCACCATTTGATCCTTCATGGGAATACTTTAGGGCTTCTTCACATGCCACTAAGTTCACTATCCAAAATCATGGGCGCTCTATGCAATCCGTTCTTAACCTTGTCTAGGCTCACCTGTTCCCAACAGTCAATCATAGGGCTTCATTCCAAGTCTAGGAATCCTATTGAAAAAAAAAGGAAAGAAAACAATATATGTATAGACCCTAACCCTTCATCCCCCATGGTTTTAGCCATTTGCACCAGTGGATACTTAGGTTAGAGCCATATTTACCACTGCAACTCTGTAAATGGAGCTTACAGACCAGTGGCTTAAATATTATTAAAAAATTACACTATGATAACTTGAAATAAAAATACTAAATGCATAATAGAGATAATTCAAACCACTACACAACCATGGGGTTTGATCACCCAATTCAATTTTTACACAACCGTATAGAAAACAAGAAACAATGCATATTATAGAGAAACACAGTCTGACATCCATACAAAAGGTACACAAAAATGTTATGCAATCCAAAATTCCATTAACCTTCTGAAAATCAAAGATCCATGCTCAAATACCCAATCATGGGTAGTTACAACCACTCCAACCTCGATTTGCAACTTCTTGCAAAAAGTTGCAAAAGTTGCTCAAGCAACTTTTGATATTTGACTATTTTAGTCAACTCGATGGATGTTTTTGACTTCCATGACCTTAGTTAGGTTTCTTAGGGTCCTATAAGACACTCTAAACCCAAGTTACACAAAACATCAAATTTTACCTTTCTAGGTCAAAATGACCACAATATCACCTAGTGAGCACTTTTGGCTGTTACAAACATGTAGATGATCAACTTTGGATCCAACCTAGTGGATCTTATTACACCCCACACAAAACACCTAACACAACCCTAGACCACACAAACCACACCACAATGGGAGGTTCTATGCACCACATAATTTCAAGCTAATTAAATATAAGGTTAATTGATTGAAATTGTGTTAAGTGCCACGCTACAAGGAAATTTATTGTATGTTTTTAAATATTTTATGATTTTTTTTGGATTTTAAAGTTTTTATGATTTTTTAATTTTTAATTTTAAAGATTTTATGTTTTTTTTTAAACCAAGATCATATTTATTTTCCCCTGATGTGTAGCAAGGCATAATGTGTTGTGAGTAAATGAATGAAATTATGGAAAAGAATGGATGGGAAAATGATGGAAGCAACATGTAATGTGACCCTTAGGCCTGTCTCATTAAGATTGCCCAAGCTAATGGAAATGAGAAATGGAAATGTAGGCTAATGATGTGGTACATGGGGAATAGTGTATAAGGTAATGATCATAGTGTAGTACAAGGCATAGGTGATCCAAAGAAATGGACATGTCAAGATATCATTGAGAGCATATTTTATATTGTATTTTCTTATTTTTTTTTATGAAGATCAAGGGGTATACACATATAGGATGAAACTCAATCATAATAAGTGGTGATGGAAGACATGGTGGATGGCTATGGGAATGCTTAGGATAAGAAAGATCATGATAAGGAACAATGTAGGAAACAAATAAATAAGCATCCATTACAGGAGCCACATTTTGTCGATGAGGGATTTAGGAACCCACATTTTCTTTGAATCTTTTATTTTCTTGGTGGACCTGTTGACGGGGTTTTGCTAACTAGGTCCACCAACAGTCATAAGTTGTCACCAGGTACCGGGGGTACCGGCCAACTCCACCTATAAAGGCTATTCAGGGAAGTTAGATTCCCCGGGCCTCCAAGTACCTGGGTGTCGGGTCACGATGGTGTAGGGGCTCGGTTGGGAGAAGTGACTATTTTTGAGGGGGATAGCTAGTTTCTTCAACTCATTCTCTCTGGAGATTCAGTAAGGTGAGGTTTCTCTAAGCATTCTACACTTAAAAAATAAAATGAAAAAGATCATGTAGGGTCAGAAGTACTTCATCTATCTATAGTTATGTTTAAACATTAAAAACATCGATAGTGCTCTGATATACTACACTAAATACCAAAGAAATACACAACCATCAGTTAGTATTTTATCAGTAACAAGAGAAAAGAGGTCATTAAGCTACTTGAAATATCAGAGCAGAAGACATAAGGAACATGAAACATAAATTACCATTAACTCAGAAGTTTGAATGCCAACAACATCATTGCAAAGAATTCTCCCTTCTTCATTAATATTTCTTCTAGCAAGCACTGGTGCATGATACAATGGTGGCTCTAGGAGAGTGTCTAACTATTGGAAAGTGAAACAATGGAGCATTGAGCTCTGCAACTGAAATGAAAAATTTCTTTTCTATTATTGTGGACAACAAAATCATCAATTTCACCGACCCTTGGAAACGGGCCAGACTTACTATTTATACACATCTTCATCTAACCCTAACCCTAACCCTATTTTACATCATTTTTCAATAAAATATAATATCCAGGGGCTGGTACTACCTATGCCACCCTACAAAAGGCCTTGAGATGGAATAGGCCTGACATGTCAGAAGAATAAGACAAGAAGGTAGAGTGGAAGAATCAGCCTCGAGAAGAGAGCCAGGAAAAAGAAGGAAGAAATCAGATCCCCGGGGATCGAGGCTACATGCCTCATAAATGGGAAATATGGCACCTTGTCTCCAATGTGCCAGGTGTACCTCTGAAGCGGTGCCTCGAGAAGACCATTTGTCAAAAAACCAAATATTAATCTAACGTTCCTTGATGTATCCAACTACCTTCTGACAGCCTTTATTAACCACTTCTGAAAGTGACTGGTCAGCCTCGGGGATTGGGACACGGATCACTTGAAAGAATACAAAATTTGGAATATGGGACTCCGGGATTTGGGAAATTACGTTTTGAAAGAATAAAGAATACAAATTTTTTGTTTTTTCTCTGACCTCCAGAGAAACTTTATTGTTTCTTGTTGTCATTGAATGTTTGGAGAAGGCAGGAGATTCCATCCTCATCAATTTCTCTAAGGTAGGATCACCGGTATTTAGCTGCCTCAATCTATTCTCCAAGCTCTGAAACATTATCTTTGAACTCATCAACCATTTTTTCCACATCATGACCACTAAGGATCATGCAAGTTAGCCCTGTCATTTGGGTCCCGTCCAATCCTTCCAGGGATTGGTATTTGGATTCCATCAATTCATCAAATTTTCCCAAAATGTACTCCTCCGGAGTGCACGTATCAGTGCTGAATGGGTCAGCTCCGGAGACCTTTGCTACAAATGCCTTGTACAGATTTGAAGAATATTGTATTATGTTGACTTTGTCATGCAGAGCCCCTACCAATTGCTTTAGTACCTCCAATGTGAGGTCAAGTCTGGAGTGTTGGGTCCTCACAAAGTTAAATGATTCTTCTCCCAAAATCCTAGATTCGGAGACCATCTCTTCCCCGAGGTTGAGGAGCTCCTCTAGCTCTACCTTCCAAGCCTTGTAGTTTTTTATGTCACCCTCCCATATATTAAGAATAGTTTCTACCTGGTGTAGAACATGTCATGCCGCATACAAATTTGGGAGAGTGGACACTAGGAAATGCCGGGCATTTCCTATTTGTAGAGTGACCCACTCATCGACCGCTTGGGCCTTCTTCTTCATTGCTCATAGGGAGTCAATGTTTCTCTATGGTAATGACACATTGGATGTGGAGGCTTCTGGGGGAATGACACTAATAGGCTTGGCCAGCTCAATAAGCAACCCCATAAGGTTCACTATCTTTCTTTTTCTTCTTTGAGCCTTCGGGCCTCCTTTTCATATCTGGCCTCCACTGCCCTAGATGCTTCTTTCAATAGGTTTACTTCACCCTATTTTCCTCTCTTTCCCAGTTATATCTCTATGATATCATAATCTCCAACCTCTATCGTCGCTGCATGGGTGTCTAGGGGAGGTGTTGCAACAACAGCAACTGTTTCTCCTCCCAACCCAGTTCAAAGGGTATGAACTGTCTGGGCTTTCTTGGCCTTTGGTGGTTCCTGGACCTGGGCCATCATCTCAGCTAGAGAGAGGTGGGCTCTTAGGGTGGACAGGGCCTTTCTTTTCTTTCTCTCCACTAGCCACTGAGGCAGCAGGGGTGGCTTGTTTGCCAAAGTCTGTTCTTTTGGTTCTTCCTCGGTGCCCTATTGTTGTTCCTCCTTAGTGGTGTGGGTCTCACTTGCCCCCTTTTCTTTGTCTTGGGTCTCATAAATTTTTTTTCCCCTGGTGACATTTGTTTCCTCAGCCTTGTCCTTTGTATCTCTAGCTTTGTCTGGACCTTCGTCAGCTGTCCCGGGGGTGTCCTCTTCTCATTATTCTTGTTCTTTGGCCTTAGTCGCCAGGATTTCTTCCTCTTCTGATATATCTTTTGGAAATAGGGGAGGTACCGGGCCAAGATTTAGCATTTGTGCCACAGTTATTACCTGCCCAAATGTTGGTCTGGGGAGTGGCACTTGGAACGTGGCGGCTAAGGTTACGGTTGCTCCCGTAGGTCTAGTTCCCTTAGCAGATGTTTCTTATTCACTTTTCTTTTGCTGGTCCACCCCCGCATCTTGAATCTCTGGGACTTTGGAGGTGATTTCCTTCTCTATTTCTTTTTCTTCTTCCATTTTCTCCTGCTCCTGCGTAGTTATTTGCTCCTCAACTTCCTTTTCTGCTGGGACTTCTATTGTTTGCTTGATGTCCCCTAGTAAGTTATTGAACTCGTCGGTCACAAAAACATCATCAAACTCATCCTACAGAGGAGGGTTTTCTGGGACATCGGTAGGTTCTTCTTCTTTCTCTAGCTCTGGGGAGTCAGAAGAAAGGATTTCAACTTGTGGAGCCTGGGGCATCCCCAGCTCTAGCTCCTTCTTAGGCTTAGGGTCAAGCCTTCTCCTCCTCTGAGTAATCAAGGGTGGGCCTACATCCCTTATTGTTGCTTGCTCTGTCAGATCCACCCCTGTTGCCTTAACCATTAAGGCTGCTAGTGAAGGGGAGGATGGAGGAAGAACAGGTCCGGCCATGAGCACGGGGGTAGCCAGTCGTGTGATTAGGTTCTCCCTCATTTTCTGGGAGGCTGCTACAGATTACCTTATTTATTCTTTAATGGGGACTTCTTACATAGGAGGAGTTGTATTTATTCCTTTTCCTTTATCCACTCTCTATGAAGAAGTCCTGGCCCCTGAGGTTTCTTTTGGTACTGGCTGGGCTACTCTGCAGACACTCCCAGGGAACACCTTCTTGAAGTAAGCATGGCTGCACTCGATCACCTTGCAGGTGAAGTCCTTAATGGTGGACCCTTCCTAGGAATCCCAATTTACTGGTGGGAGAGCCAATGTATCGATCCCCTTTGCTTTGTACTGGGGATCTATCATGGAGCCGACATTTGAGAAGTCCTCCGGGAATCTCTGGAGCTTTAATCTTTCCATCATGCCCATGGTCATCCTAACGTAGTGTCAGCTCTAGACCTCCACATCATCCTGGAAGTCTTCCCAAAATTCCTCCATATGGTATTGATGGGGCTTTGAAGCCCAGGGAAGTGCCGCTGCAATCTTATCGTGTGGATCGAAATGCTTCTGCGCCAAGTAGAATTTTGCCAAGTTATAGCTTTTCAGCTAATTGTCTGCTTCTTTGGCGACAGCCAGACTGCATGAATAATTGCCACAAGTGATTGGGAATGTAATATTGGTTACCTTATTTAGGGCATAGAAGGCATGTAGCTCCATTATCTGCCTGCAAAATTCCAGGAGGACTATCTTGTCCCTGCAGTGTTTAGGCAACAAGTAGGGTTTCTCAGAGAAGCCGGTCACCCTTATATATGTATGTTTCTGGTATTGTATATAATAATGTCCATAACTCTAGACCAAATTCATTGCCTCTGTGGATAGGCAGTATCCTGCATCCTGAGTGGGTGTGAGTAGGTGGTAGTAAACGAACGTGTCATTTACTCTGCAAAAACTGGGGAAACTGGCCTCCCATTGAATCTGTGGGAAGTAGTCCCAAGGGGCCTTCTGATCCGAGCCAAGCCTGAGTATGCCATCTATGAGTAGCCCATGGGCATGGGTCCTCTGCTATGCCAGGGCCCAAAAAATATAAGAATTCATGTAAAATTTCTTCTTCTTGGCCAGTTGGAGGAACTGGGAGTCGACATGATTTGAAATTATAGCTGCCCAGTCGAAAAACTCCTCGACTGCACTTATGTCGAGCAAGAAGTAGTACATCCACCTATAAAATTCTTAGGCATGCTATTGCCTGAAGACCCGACATAGTGCTATTATCCCCATCTGGATGCTCTCTTTGAACTCAAATCTGGGGATCTCTAGCCTCATCCTCTTGGGGTCCCTCTTCGGGACTTTGAGCCAATTGTTGCTCATATATATGCGGGCTACCTCCTTCAATTGCTTGAATTGGGCGAATGCATTAGACCAGGTGACCATGGTTGACTTGGAAAATTAAGGGATCCCCAAGCTCCTCTGGAAGGTATGAGGGTTGAGAGACACTAAAGGAGTGGGGTACCTTGTTGGCTCTAGCGGTGCGAACATAACAACCCGAACAGATGGGTTGTAAAGAGCCGAGAGCATGAGAATAAGCTCTGGTGACTACACTAAGCAGGGGAAGCAAGCTGCCTTTAGGATCCCAGAGTTTCCAATTTTAATGGCTAAAGGGTCTCTAGCTTGTCTTTGAATGTACATGACTTTGACCAAGGCCTGCATTTCTGGCCATGCTTTGACGCTAGTGTCGATAAAAAGCTAGACCTTGGACTCAATCTTTGAGCCCGCGATGACTCCATCCTTAATGTATTTCAGGCTTAAAGGCATCTTTTCCAAAGCCTTCTCCATTTTGGATTTCACTGATGCCCTGGTACTTGTTGTAGATGGAAGTTCTAGACTTCCGGGTGGTGAGGATGCAGATGCTTCAGACATGTTTGAAAGTGTACTCCAAAAACCTGCAAGGCAAAGTGATAGTCAGAATGCATTAATAAATAAATACTCCAAGGTCTAGAGATCTTACCACCATGGTGTTTTCTTTCCCTGAAAAGTTAGTTTCGTTCAAAAACTCCAGAAAGCACACATACATTATGAACTTAGGAATTTGATTGACCATCCAAGTTTGGGAATTTTATCACATTTGGTAAGAAGGACGTGGGATGGATGATGATAGGAGACCTGGAGCCCAGAGAAGTAACCATTGGAAAAGATGTGTATAAAAAGGCAAGCCGTCATACCCACGTGGGTGCCACATGGGTGAGTAATAAATGAGAGTTATGACGATGACGGTGGAGCCAACTGTCTGAATGCGCAAAAAGTGAAGGCCACTTGGATAGATTTAAATGCATGCATAGGACATAAATGAGGGCCAGGCTGGTTTTATAGAGGAGAGAGAAAATTGCTTGTTTGAAACTGGCCGAGAGCCGAGTTTCAAACAGGTGGTATTCTTCTCAAGATGAGCTTATGGATGAAAAACCAGTGACATGGGTAACACAGTGAGCTTGCTAAGCTACCTGATAGGATATACAATAGATATACATCAGGGCTGAGGGGTATACACATGTAGATTAGAGGGATATACAACAAAAATACACTAAATTTACACATATACACCGCAGAACGAATATCTATAGGAAATCAAGAAAAACACAGAATATCTACAACTTCTACACTATTTACTGACTAAACTACACATGCACAGAGGGTGGACAACCCTCTGGTAGAGCCGACCCACCAACGGGCAGCAACCAGAAAGAAATGACAGACAAACAAAATGAGAAGGCAAAGACAACAAAAAATGAAAAGAAAATGACACCAAACAGAAGGAAAGTCGAAGGGAGAGGAGGCACCAACCTAAGAATGTAGAAAGGAGAGGAAAAGAAGCCTCTGCAGAAGCTCTACAACAGCTACAACTACCAAATGACCACAATCAGCCACCACAAACCACTCATAATTACTCAGAAATGCTAGAAATATTTAGCACTAGATTATCGTTAATTTGCTACAAATCGCTCTGATTGCTTGAGTGTTTAAATCGTGGTAAATGTGAAAATGACAGGTAACTTCTATTTATACCCATGGTAAAAAGCAAGGCACCTTTACATCTGCAAACTCCAGATAGATAGACCTCCAAACTCCAGGCCCGGGGGTTCCCTACGACGATATCACCTTAAGGAAAGAGAACATCACGACAGAGAATCCCAAAGTCCAGAGTCTGGCTCCCGACAAAGGATGACAAACTCTAGGACTGAGGTCCCGGAGGCACAAGAAACCAACGAAACAAAGCACAACTGTTGGGGGAGAAAAACCTAGAGAAAGAAAACAAAAAGAAGACAGAAAAAGACAAGGCAAGAACAAAAAGCAAAAACAAAAAAAGGGGGACCCAACATTTTGCACACAAAATGTAGGGACGGGGATGCAGGGCATAACAGGACCTTTGAAACCTTTTGAATATTTCCTTTTCCTTTTCATTCACATGTCAATTATATTGGACACATTTATCTTTGTACATGTGTGGATTTTTGGATTTATGATTTTGACATTTGACATCCAAATTGCTTCTAAAGGTGGTGGGAGTCATGAATGGATATGGCTGATATGGAGGGTTCATATGGATATGCGTTTGGAAATTTCTCAAGCATGTCTGCTTTTGTTGACCTTTATTTTTGATAGGGTAGGTGCATAGTGAGCTAGAACAATTGGGTATGGTTAATGGAGGAATATAAGGACCCAAGATAGATGGAAGGTTTGAAGGATTTAGTTCTAGGACATAGGGACACATAATGGATTTGGAGGATGGGGGAGGTGTATGTTTGAATTTAGATGGGGAATGTAGGATTTATGGGGATACCAACATCTTGATTTTGAGTCATGTATGAAAATTCATGATCTTTAAGACTTGTCTTCATATAAAGGGGTTTCTCAACAGATTTGATAAGAATAATGAGAGTGTGAGAAAAATTATTATTAGGAGGATAATTAAGAGAAATAATGGTTTCTTGAGGCAAACATGGAGATTTATGACGAGGATATAGTGAGATGATTTGGTCTTGACATGAAAGAGGACCCTTGGACAAAATGGAATGGATGTTGTGATCTTTCTTTTCAATAGGATCATTTGAAATGGTGGAATGGGTATCATTGGTAGTGACATAAGGAATACCGCAATCTTTCTTGGGATGTGTATAAGATATAAGACTTGGAGAGATACTTTTTTCTTGAGATGGAGGGGTATCATGTTGGAAGAAGTGAAAGGGTATGAGGGGGTCATCATAAGATGCTAGGGATATGGATTATTTCTCATATGTAGGAGGATATTTATGTTAGGAATAGTTTCTTCATTCATTTGATTATCCTCTTGACATGAATCCACTTCTAAGGAATGGATAGGAGTTTGGATATGCATGTGTATTTATTAAAAGGAATACATGTCTTGGTATAATGGGGGGTTATTTTGAGTGGGTAAATAGAGATTGAAGCATATTATGGCTTAGGATCTAGGAATTTTAAAGTATGGGAGGTGTTTGTATCAAGACTTGGATTATTTTGGATTTATTTTGGAGATAGCCCTTGAGGGTAAACATAATCAACATGGTCAACTTGAAAGATATCATCATTAAGTTCATTTTTTGATGGAAGTGGTGTAGCTTGTTGAAAAGCTTCATGAGATGAAAGAATGGTGGAATAAGTAGAGGTTACATGTGTTCCATTTATAGACAAAGTTTCATGATGTTGATCATACTTAGGATTGATGTCTTCTTTCTTTTTACATGATTCATTAGGATCTTTAATTTCAATGATACCTTTGTCAAGGAGATCTTAGATATTATGTTTCAAATCCATGAAATTTGAGATATTATGCTTGTTTTGTCTATGATATACACAATAGTCACAAAAAAATTTATATCCCCGTGTAGTCACTTTAGGTGATGTGATAACTTTGTTTTCAAAAAGATATTTCAAAGATAATTCATAAGATTACCACAAAGGTGTAAACTTTCTATTTGAGGGGTGTTTAGGTTCACTTGTCTTTATGGAAGGAGTGCTAAATTTAATATTTTATTTTGATTTTCAACCATTTGTTGTTCAATTTTAGCTATTTTCCTTGTATTCCTTGGATTTGTGCATTGGCCATGATGTCATTTGTTTCTTGGAAACATCCCTCAAGATTTGAGGTTGGTTAATTTCTTGTTTGTTTTTTTAATTTTATGTCATGAATTTTTCTCTTGAGATCTTAAATTCATTGAACCAAGGAAGCCATGGGTGGGTATGATTGTTTTGATATTGACCTATAAAAGTGAATGATTAAATGATATGAGACTCTAGGTTATGACTCAATTCCAACTCTATGGTATAAAGATAACTTCTGGTACATATGACATACCCCTTGATTTTTTGGGAAATTGTTAAGTGTTGGTGTTTGTTTGAAGTTTTTGCTTGTAAATGGATGAATTCTTATGGTGTTCAAGTCCATGAAAACATGTTCAAACACTTGTTTTTTCCTAAGATATACAACATTAAGTGTATGTTTGAATGATTTCCATGGGTTTAGCACAATAAAACACTTCAAAAAAGCTACATATAGGGATGGCTTTAGTGTATGGATAAAATGGTAGGCTTTCTAATTAACACAGTTTTTGATTATGGTAAAAGCAGGTTTTGAAGGGAATCCCGAAACCCTTTAACAAAGCTTAGAAAGGAAAGGCAAAAAAGCCCAAAGTGCAACAGACTGCCCCAAGGAGGGGAGCAATCTACAGAAGGTCATAACCTAGATTTGGAAATAGTTACAAAAAAGACAAAAAACAAAAGGAACACTGGAAGGAAAACAGAAAGAAAGACCGCCAGCACCAAAGTCAGAGCAAAGACTTCAGAAAGCTTTCAGAATCCACCAGCTGAGTCTTCATAGTCATCACGTTCTCTCTCAGCTTCTGGAGGTCTGGATCCTCAATCTTCTACTTCTTGGATCTTGTACGGGTACCAGGTCCCATTTGCTAGGAAGTAATAGAATGATCAACATTATCTTTATTACTTTCCAGCCAATTGCTCAGAGATATCAGGTTCTCAAGAGTTTCCCTCATATGAGTATTCACCGGCGTAAGCAAGTGTTTCAACATATCTTCATTCCCGTTAATTTTCTTCTGAATGGGAATCATAGCTAACTCTACAGCATTTCTGATTTTTTCATCAATTTCAGAGCTATGATCATAAACAGGAACATTGGAATTATTGGAAAGATCATTTTTTATAGTAGTCATGGTCTCTTCAATCAAGGAACTTTTGTTTTCCAGCTTGATGCATCTATTTTTGAGTTCAACCAGGTCAGTCTATACCCATTTATCCAAGTTGTAGCTATAGATTGACTTATTTTTGGCAATTTCCAAGGGAGACATAACAATGGTCCTTCTGACCTCAGAGTCCATCCTACGAATATCTCTTTGGAGAGGCTAGATTTTACTCCCCTGGAAGTTTCTGTCTCTTTCATCTTTCATATTCTCCTTCTCATAGCTCGGAGACTCATGGGACTCGAATTTTTCCTCTTCAAGGAATTTAAAGCTATTATCCCCTGAATTTTCAACATTACTGTCAATTGTATTAATTTCTGCTTCTTTGTTCTTATCAGTCTCTGTCCCTTTAATCTCATTACCTTCTGTGTTATCATTTTTCAGACCAGAATTAAATTTTTCCCCAGTATTAGGGATGACACAACTATCCTCTGGGTTTCCCTTGACATTAGTAATTTCAGGGTCCACCATGTCCTTCACCACAGGGGTCTGGGTAGAGGGGGACAACTCAACACTAGGATCCCGCTGACGATTCTGGGCATCTTCAGTTTTAGAATCCTGAGGAATATGCTTCTCACCATCAGACTTCTGGATATGAGGACTAGGAGGAATTTTTGGAACAATCTTATCTGCACTAGCAATACCACTAGAATGTTTAGGTTTCTTCAAAACAATCGGGGAGTAAGAAGAAGACGGTCCAGAGGGTAGAGAGGGTTTTTTGGGTTTAGAAGACTTAGGCAGAGACCCCACAGACTTCCTCTTTTTCACGTGGGCAGGGATAGGGTTAGGAACATGATCTCTAGCATAATCTGCAATAAGGAGGATAAGGCTGACATGGAGGATAGGGGCATTCTTCATTCTGAAGTCAGAAATGCTCTGATTAAGCGACCAGAGGAGGAAGAAGGGGAAGGAGATAAGAATCTCATGACGAAAATGATTAACTAGGGAAAAGTGGTAATTATAGACCCTAGAGAATCTACCCTCCAACGTAAAGTATTCCATTATAGCTTTAATAACAGAGCCCCAGACTTTATCAATATTCTCAATTTTGACATAGTCTTTCTTACCTTTCACCAGAAGAGCCCATTCCTCATCAGTAGCTGGAAATTTCTTGTACGCTCTGGTTCCCACTTTCACCTCTTTAGAGTAGTTCAACCCTTCCAGGGGGAGACCAGTGATGTCAGACAAGACCTCCAGGCTGAGTCTAAATGATTTCCCAACAATATTGACAATGCCCTTATCCCAACCCTCTGCAAAAGCTTTTGAAACATCAGGATCAAAACCATGAAGTCTCTTGAGAAAATGATGAACCTGCCCTTTCTTCAAAATTATCCACACTTCCTTATCTTTCTTCCACCTACATTCTGTAGGCTCCTCCCTTCTAAGATCTCCTCCCATGGCGACAAGTTTCACCTGCTTTTTTTCCTCAGGCTGGGAAGCATTTTTATGTTGATTTATCTCCAACTGGTTAATTCTTTTAATCTTTGCCTCTTTTCTCTTCACATGCTCGAACTGGCTATAGTTAATAATAATAATGGCAGCGAACATAAAAGTTTGAGCTTTAATAATTAGGGTTAAAAACCACAACTTAGGATTGTACTTCACCTTGATTTGGCCGTCATTCCAAATCCTCCCAATTTGAGATGATTTATTTTGTGCCATTAACAACACTTTTAATGATACCTTCTTTATGCCTGATTTTATCATAATTGATAATTGATTTGACCACTTCATTATTCATAGGTGTGCCTTTCCATTTTTGAATTCTGTCACTTTTGGCTCCAATGTTAGCAAGATAATCAGTAACCTGATTAGTCTCCCGGTAGTTGTGAGATATATGAATTGCTTCAAAGGTTTTAACTATAGATAATATTTTAAGGATAATATTATCTATAGTCCAAGAAGGAGGATTGATTTCTTTAATGTTGTTGATTATATTCAAAGAGTCTCCTTCGAGCCATACTTTTTTGAATCCCATTTCTTCCACCAGCATAACAGTATTCAAAGCTGCCAAGGCCTCAACTCTGTGATTTGATTGAAATCCAAAGGGAATTTAAATAGCACCAAGAAAGTTACCATAGCTATCTCTGATGATGCCTCCTCCCCCAGAGACACCCGGGTTTCCCTTAGAGGCACCATCAAAATTGGCTTTAATCCAGCCATTAGGGGGAGCAGTCCAGACAACTAAATCTCTTTGGGAGCAATCAAGATTTTTGAGAAGTGGAAAGTTCCAATTTGACCAGTTGACTTCCGGGAGGATAGAACTAAACTTGTTATTGCTATTGATTATAGCAGAGCTGAAGTTTTCCTTTAAAGATCTGGATATTATGTTGAAGACATTTTCAAGTTTAGATCTTTTCTCTCTGAAGATTCTGTTATTTCTTTCCTTCCAGATACCCCAGCAAAGATGAGGCGGGATTAGATTCCAGAATTGACTAACCATATCATTTTCAAAAGGGCATCTCCATTGAGTAACAAATTCCTACCAAGAATTTGGGAGAATCCAGGCCAGATTCCAATTTTGAAAAACCAAAGACCAAACTTTCCTGGTAAAACTACAGTGAATCATAAGGTGATCACAGGATTCAGCTTGATCAAGATAAAGACTGCATATATTTACATGATAGAAACCTCTTTTAACCAAGTTATCAACAGTAAGGGGCTTATTCTAGATAAGAATCCAATAGAAGAAATTGATCTTAGGAGTAAGGAGCTTATACTAGATAGTAGCACATTGGGGCTTTGTTTCCTTAGAGAATTCAAGGGAGCTAGCAGAGGATACCGTGAACTCACCATTAGTGGAAAGATTCCACACCATCTTGTCTGGAGTATTACCTTCACTGATCTAGGACTACAGGTCTAACATAAGGGGTAAAAAACTTCTGTTAATGCAGGATAGATCCTTCCAGGAATTGGTATTCCTATAGTCAGAGACTTTGTGTCCAAAAGTATTTTTAGCTTGGGTAATTAAATCCTTCCACTCTTGTCTTTCAGTCAGGGGATAATCATAAATCCAGGGATCATCCCAGAAATCAATATTGGATCCATCTCCCAAATTCCATCTTATACCTTTTTTTAGTAGATCAATGGAAGAACATAAACTATTCCAAATGTAAGAACCCTTAACTCTATTGTCATTGTTTAAGAGATCCTTTAGACTGTTTGAGTTGGTGAAGTATTTTAATTATACTGTTCCATTGCTTAGAGTCGCCAAAAATTCTCCAAACCTGCTTAGCCAGAGAGCCTTATTAGTGGTCTTAATAGGTCTAATCCCCAGACCCCCTTTATTTTTAGGTTTGCAAACTTTTTCCCAGGCAATCAAGCTGAGCCTTTTTTTCTCTTCAACTCCAGTCCATAAAAAACACTTTTGGATAGTTTCCAGCACCATTGAAAACTTATGGGGGATCTTAAAAAGGCTTAAAGCATACATAGGCATATTTTTCAATGTGGATTTCAACAGCTAAATTTTACCTGCACTACTCAAGAGAGCACCTTTCCAACCAGCCAATTTCCTGTTGAATCTATCAACAATTTGATTCCAGAAGATATCAGGATGTTTTAAGCATAGGGGAAGCCCCAAGTAGGTAGAGGGAAGGATACCAATGCTGCAACCAAGAATTTTAGATATCTTATTTTGCCTCTCAGGAGGAGTATTGATGAAGAATATTGAGCTCTTATCCCAATTGATAAATTGGCCAGTTGCCAAGATGTATATAGATAAAGCTTTTTTAAGGTTCCTTGGTTCTTTCACTGTAGCTTCACCCATAATAAGAGTATCATCAAAAAACTGTTCATGGGAGCAAGAAATTATGGCCGAGGAGGGGCAAAGGCCAGATAAGAAACCAGAATTAACAAGTTTGGAGATATATCTTCCCAGCCCTTTAGCCAATATAGCAAACAAAATAAAAGAGATAGGATCCCCCTACCTAAGACCCCTTGAAGGTTTGAAAAAATTGGAAGAGCCACCATTCACCATCACAGAGGAGGACACTGTAGAGACCAGTTGATTAACTATTTTGATAACCCCCTCATCAAAACCAAAGCTACTTAAAACTTTTTGGAGAAACTTCCAATCAACCCTATCATAGGCTTTAGAGAGGTCCAATTTCAAGAGAAAGCCCTGTTTCTTGGCAGTTTCAAGAGAATGAATATTCTCATGAACCACCACAATGGAATCAAGAATTTGATGCCTTGGGACGAATCCATTCTAGTGAGGGGATACAATTGAAGGCAAAAGAGAAAGCAATCTGGTTGTCATAACTTTAGCTATAATCTTGTAAATACCATTACAAAGACTGATTGGTCTGAAAGATTCCACCGTATTAGCACCATGTAATTTTGGTACAAGAACTAAAAAGGTGGCATTAAGTTCTCTAAGAAGAGATTTTGTTCCAAAGAACTCTTTAACAACATTGCACACATCCTGACCAGTGATCTCCCAAAACTGCTGGAAAAAGAAAAGAGGAAAGCCATCTGGGCCCGGAGATTTATCACCTTCAAAGGAGAAGACAACATCTCTGATTTCCTTGACATCCAGGATAGCCTTTAGTCTGGAGTTGGTATTACTGTCTATCAAGGAAGGAATGATAGAGATAATTTCATTTTTGGTTCAGGGGATCAAGCAAGTCATCTCTTGTTAGAAGACGAGAAAAGGAGAGAAGCATTTCCTTTCTTATTTCTTCTTCATTAACAAGGAGATGATTATTAACTTTTAAGGAGGAAATTCTGTTAATATCTTTGTGTTTCAAAGCAGTCAAGTGAAAAAATCTAGTATTCTTGTCCCCATCTTTAAGCCAGAGAGCTCTTGATCTTTGCCTCCAGAAGGATTCCTCCTTAGAAATGATGTTATGATATTCTGCTACCAAAATATTCTCCTTACTTCTATGCTCCTCTGAGAGACCCTCTTTTTGAATTTTCTCTTGAATAGTCTTGATCTCTTCCTTTTTGATACTTTTAGCCTTGAATATATCCCCGAAAACTTCCTTATTCCAGATTTTAATATTTCTCTTAACATTACTCAACTTCTTGGCTATCTTATACATGGCAGTACCTTCCTGATTATAGTTCCACCATTTGGATATGCTATCTTTTAGGCTAGGGTGGGCTAACCACATCTTCTCAAAGCGAAACAAAATATTCTTTTTACCATTCAAGATATTGGCATTGAAGATTATAGGGAAATGGTCAGAACCAATCCTTATAGAAGAGGATAAAGAGCATGAAAATTTAGACAGCCAATCAATTGAGAGGAGGGTTCTGTCAAGTTTCACCTATATAAGATCCGCACCTGTTCTTCTGTTTGATCACGTATAGGAGATACCTTCTAGCTCCACATCTAAGAAGGATTGATCATTAATATACTCCATAAGATCCACTCTACTGTCAACTTGAGAGAGAGCACCTCCCATTTTATCATCTACCAGCAGAGGGGGTATTAAAGTCCCCCATCACCATCCAGCTATTTGCCTGGAAGTCATTCCTGATTTCTTTAAGTCTCTTCCAGAATCTGAGTCTACCATTTTTAGTATTAGGGGCATAAGTGTTCATGAGGTTCCAAGAGTAATCCAATTTTATATGCTTGACACAAATAAGGATTATATTCTTTTCAACATGAATCTTCTTACAATTAACAATAGCATTGTTCCAGAAAATCACAACACCACCAGAGGCGCCTTTAGAATCACTGCCAATACTGCTACCATTCTTAAAAGGGTTAATTTTTTCAACCTTTTCTCTTGAAATTTTAGTTTCCTGGATAAGAATAATATCAGGGTTTGAGTCTCATACCAAGTTTCTAAGAACATCCTGTTTATGAGGACTATTTAGACCTCTTATATTCCAGGAGATGATCTTCATTTAATGAGTTGGGGATAAAATCTCTGGGATAGTAGATTTCTTACCATCCGCAATACTCTGTTTTGCTTCTAGCTCTCTTATATCTTTTTGTGAAGGCCTGCCTCTTCCTCCCTAGGGAGATCCTACATCTGCTTTTTTTCTTCTAGTTTGAACTCCCCCTAGAGGGGTTGTTTCTGACTTCTTCCCTGATTCTTGGGCTTTAAGGTTCAGTCCTCCTTTCTTAGAGGGTTTTTTGTCCTTCTTATTATTTTTCACCTCTGACCATTGGGGCTCCTATTTTTCTAGGAAAGGAGATGATTTCTCAAGACTTTCTTTTTGAGAATCCTCCTCACTGACTTCAGACCAACTCTTACTACTATTTCCATTTACACCAGACATAGACTGCTCTTTCACTAAGGGGGAGGAAGCCAAAAGGCTCGTTGCTGTTAGTTCCTGTTCATTTTTTTCATTGTTGCTTCCCTTCTTGTTCTGTATCACTCTTGTCGAGGCTTGAGGCTCCTTTATAACCCTATCTTCCATAGAGACATTTTGGGTCTGGAGATCGTTCTCCCTATTCCTAACAATAAGGGGACTATTAGAAATAGGTAGGGATTCTTCCACTATTTCCCTTTGTTCTGTATTAGTTATATCCTCTTGCTCTAGGATTTGAGGTAAGTCTTTATCAACTGATAACTGAGAGGTATCTTCCTTAGACTGATTTGTGATAACAGCATTCAGATCTTATCTTGTTTCTTTCTCTTCTAATACATTCAATGGGTCTGGAAGAGAGGGAGATTTTCTCTCTTTCCAAACAGCCCTTGGTTCTTTCTTTTTAGATTTAATAGAATGTTTAAGGGGACATTGTTTTGCCCAATGACTAGATTTTTTGCAGGTAAAGCAGGCAAATGGGATAGTTTCAAACTCCACAACTTGATTATAGGTTCCCAGCTTTGATTTGATAGAGATCACTTCCGGAAGATCTGTCTTTTGATTGATGTTGACACATATTCTAGCATAGACTAATCTAGTCTTTGCGGCTGTCATTGGATCTATGGTTAAGAGTTCCCCAAACGAACGAGCCAAACCTGAAAAACATCTTCGTGCCAGTATTCCAGAGGAAGTCCCTGGAATCTTACCCATACTGGGGCTGATTCAAACATATCCATATTAAGGTCCATATTTGTCCCCCACTTTTGAAGAGATAAAGATGATTTCCCAAACAACCAAGGACCCCCACACAGAACTGCAGAAAGATCTTCAGAACTAGAAAACTCAAAAGTAAAAAAACCTTTTGGAAGGGCTGCTATATCAACTTGGCCTTTTAACCTCCATTTCCTTGTAGCATAAGCCCTAACAATATCTATATTAGGTCTTGGGCCCAAAAAATTTCCTATTAGCATATTCTTCATTAGGGCTACCATATGATCAATCAGAGAATTAGGGAGGGAAATGCTAAATATACCTTTCTCAGGATCAGACGTATTGTCAACTAGGAGAAAGGAAGATTTTCCAGTGGGTTTCACGCCAAAAAGAGAGGACCAACTTCCATTAGCATTATTTTTACCTAAAGGTTGACCATCATTTTCTTCAGAAGACTTACCATCACTTTTCGTTATCTTTGGTACATCTTCAGTGTTTTGGAATCTCGATAGAGGGGAGTCCTCCCTTGTCTCTTTTGTGGAGCCCTCCACTACTGCTTCTTTTACCTTTTCATGACTCGCTAGCATGGATAACTTCTGAACATTGCCAGAGAACACTTTCCCGCTCATTTCATTATTCAAAAGGTCCCATTTTCCTCCTTCTCGAGGGCGATGACGGTCTGGGTCTTTGTCCCCTTCTGCTTCCTTTTCTCCTACCTTGAAGCTCTTGCTACCACCTCCTAGATTTGACTGCACTCCTCCTCTAGCAGGTTTCGCGCCCAGAGGGGAATTCAAATTCCCTCCAGCCTCACACTCTCCTCCTCTCCCACTCATTGTCTCCTCTTCTGGTAATTATGCCTCTATTCTTTGTTCTTGATAACCAACTTCATCTTTCTAATTAACACAGTTATTGATAGGGTTTTGTTCCAAATATTTGAGTTTACCTCCCATTATAGGAGCCTCCCACCATCATAAAAAAAATTTAATGCACGATTTCAAAGAAATACTAGAGGAGGCCTATTCTCAAAAAAATTCCATCATTCACCCATTAATGATCAATGCATTTTGATTATAGTGTTTTGGATTACCATGACTTAATGGTTGTATCCCACTTGGGTCATTCCCTCTCACTGGCCTCGCAAGGAAAAATCTTAGGAGGTAGACCCTCTATGGCTAAAAATGAACTAAAAAAAATTGAAATAAGGTTGATATGGATCTGGTATTTTAATAACCTAAAATAGGCGAGAGCATGTCCCTACCATATTTGGCCTCCAAACACAAAGAACAAACATTTTATTTTTAGAGCTTTTCTAAGTAAGGGAACTCTGATACATTTATCATTTTTATCACCTTAAGAAAGGTTAAATAATAGGCCTACTATCTCTGTTCAAAATCAAGAAGTTATCCTAATTAGTATCTTTATTTTAATTTAGTTGCCACAAATTGAAAAAAAATGATCGATTTAGAGTTTTTAGTGTGCACATTTAATGATGATTGTGCATTTTTGATATTTTTGGATTTTAAACCTTACCTTGGTGATAGCTCTAGATCCTTAGAATCCAATTCTTCCATGAATATTAGTCCAACACAAGCAAGCCAAAGTGAAGGAAATCCAAATGGTATCAAAATCAATAATTCTAAATCAGTGAAATATACAAAGGATAAGCATCTAAGTTAATTTCTACCCCATATTCAAATTGATATATGTTGATGATACTCACATATCGATTGTAATCTTTTACCTCTTCTCCAAGTGTTTTCATCTCACTTTCCCATTGTATCTTCTTCATGTATTGATTTTCTCTCTTTGCCTCCTTTTGTGCATAGTGATTGTTGGAAAGTGACATTGCAAGCAATTGTTATTTTGTCATTGATGTCAAACCTTAATTGGTGAGACTATTGTTATCTATTTGAGTACCATATCTATTATTGATGAAGAAGATTTAACAAGAAGACCAAGTGAATGGTTGAGTTAAGGTAATTCAAAGGGTATTTGATCAGCTGGCACTTTGGCAAAGTAATTTGTTGTTTATTTTTCAAAGACAGTTTTTTCTGGTTGTTATGTGCCAAGCAAGTTTGGCTTGTGCCGAGCAAAGTTTCTTATGATGAGAAAAGTTGCGTGTGCCAACTAAATTTTCTTGTGACGAGAAAAAAAAATTTCAATGTCGAGAACCATTGAAATTTCTGAGTGGAAACAGTGATGTTGACCGACTTAAAATAATTGGATTAATGATGAGATTTGAGATCTCTAGCCGACTTAGTTGATTTTATTGGGATATGTAATGTTAATTAAAGATTGATCCACATCATTTAATGTATGGGTAACCGTAATTAATGCATGGTTTTAATTAGAGACTACTTTGGAGAAGTAAATGTAATGCAAAGATGGAATGATCCATTGGATCGGACCTAACCTAAAGATCTATG
Organism: Thuja plicata; assembly: GCA_018584345.1. Taxonomy (NCBI): domain Eukaryota; kingdom Viridiplantae; phylum Streptophyta; class Pinopsida; order Cupressales; family Cupressaceae; genus Thuja; species Thuja plicata. The sequence goes on along the minus strand of MU223866.1, from coordinate 914,738 downwards.
ATCTTGTTTAAGCGGAAAAAGATTTATCTGACCTAGACAAAGAGGTATATGATAACCTTAAGGGGTTATTAATTGTGTGTGGATGAATGGATGTGTATGCAAGAGTTTTGCATAGTTAATTTACTTTTTGGCATGATCTAGCAGAGAAGGCAATAGGCAGAGGTAGAAAGTTGCATGTGTGATTGCTTGACAGATTTCTAAGTAGATCAGAAGGTTGATATGACAATGCAGGCTATCCAGTAAGTTAACATCGGAGCTATAATTGGATCTAATTTACAAAGTAAGTTGTATGTACCAGATCACAAACTGTTGATTAATTTCTTACCATTATATCAGTTAAATCCTTTAACAAGGTTGACTTAACAGTCATTTGTATAAATCCTCTAACAAAGTGACATTCAGATTGGAATGTTCTAAGTCCTCTAACAAGTCCACTCCTAACAGGGTGATTAAATCCTTTAACCAGGTCACACCTAGCAGTGTGTTATTGTAACCTTTAACAGGGTTGGCTCCTCACAGGGCATCACTTCAGAAGAGTGAAAACTTGGTAGCATGTTACTAGTGGTTTTTCTCATATTGGGTTTCTATGTTAAATACTTGTGTCAACTTGTTTGAATGCTTATGGTTTTCTTTACTGTTATGTTACTACAAGCTAATTTCAATTAATAGTAAATTGCATAATTAAAGTTGTTGATTTATGCTACTGCTACCGAGTAGATCTGAAGTACAGAAATTTTTTTTAATTACTACATCTAGACTTGAGGATAACTGATTCACCCCTCCCCTCTCAGTTATTCTAAATTCATTATAACAATTGGTATCAGAGCTTTGGTCTCCTGAAAATAGTTTGAAGGTACTTGGAGCGAAAAGATCAAGATGTATAAGAAGGAGGTTCC
>MU223866.1:829938-858131 GCA_018584345.1 Thuja plicata | reverse complement strand
CTTCCTTCAAATAAAGATTACTATTTTCACTAGTCCTTACAAATCCAATACTTATAAGATAGGAATGAAGTCATTCATACCAGGCTCTAGGAGCTTGTTTCAATCCATACAAGGCTTTGTGAAGTCTCCATACCATATTCCTCTTGTCTAGATCGACAAACCCTTCTATTTGCTCAATGTATACCTCTTCTTCAAGTATTCCATTTAGGAATGCTGACTTGACATCCATTTGATATACTTTGAATCCTTTGAATGCAACATAAGAAAGAAATATTCTTACTCCTTCTAGCCTAGCAACGGGTGCAAAGGTCTCTCCATAGTCTATACCTTCTTCTTGTGCATACCCCTTGCCTACTAGTCTTGCTTTGTTCCTTGTGACTTCTCCATTCTCGTTCAGCTTATTCCTCAATATCCATTTTGTACCAATGAAATTCTTGTCATCTGGTCTTGGCAAAGTGACCATGTCTTGTTCTTCTCAATCTGTTCAATCTCATCATTCATAGCACTTATCCATTCCTCATTATCTAGTGCATCATTGACAAATTTTGGCTCAAACTCACAAATTAAACAATTTGATTTTAAAGACTTACTTCTTGTTCTTGTACCAGCTTTCTTATCACTTATGATCTGGATCTCTAGATGGTTTCTTCTAACATATCTTGCAAGTACAAGTACAACTCTTTGTGTATCATCTTGATCATTATTTTGACCGTCATTCTGTTCTTCATCACCTTGCACCTTATTCTGATTATTATCCCAACCGTCAGTAACAGCAGTCTGACCGTCGGTTGTAACATTTTGTTGTTCTAGAATTAAGCATTATTTCTTGGGTAGATTTTTGAGTTCTTCATAGTATACAAACTTGTTGTAGTCCTCTAGTTCTTTTGTGCTTTCTAGCTCATTCTTTTCTGCAAATTCATCTATCTTTACATTTGCACTTCCAACAATTTTGTTAGAAGCCTTGATGAGACATTTATAAGCTTTGCTCTTGGTGGAATACCCTAGAAAAATACCTTCATCACTCTTGGCATCAAGCTTTCCATTTCTATCATCCTGTAAGACATAACAATGACTACCAAAGATTTTGAAGTGACTTACATTGGGTGTTTTACCATACCATAGCTCATAAGGTGTCTTCTTTATGTCCTTCTTCAATTGTACTCTATTAAGTGTGTAGACAGCAGTACTGACAGCTTCCCTCTAGAAGATTTGGGTGATTCCTTTCTCTATCATCAGTGGTCTAGCACAATCAACTACTGATCTATTCCTTCTCTCAGCAATCCCATTTTGTTGTTGTGTTCTTGGTGTAGAAACCTGTCTTTTTATACCATGCTCATTACATAAATTAGTGAATTCACCTGATATAAATTCTCCTCCTCTATCTGATCTCAAACATTTTAGATCCTTACCACTTTGTTTCTCTACCATAGCCTTATACCATTTAAACATATTGAATGCTCCAGATTTATCTTTAAGAAACATGACTGTCATCATTCTAGAGTAATCATCAACAAAGAGAATAAAATATCTATCTCCATAATAACTCTTTGTCCTCATTGGTCCACATAAATCATTATGGACTAATTCTAGAATGTCATCAGATGTATGGGTTTTACTTTTGAAACTAGACTTAGTCATTTTACCATTTTGACAATTCTTGCACATGATGTTGTCTGGCTTTGTCATCGTCGATAAGCCTCTTACATTTCTCCTTCTTATTTTCATCATGTTGTCAAAATTCACATGAAACAATATTTTGTGCCACAACCATATGTCTTTATTTCTAGTCATTAAGAAAGTGGTGTTAGTATGATTTAGATAGAATAAGTTACCTTTAGTCTGTTCACCGGTACCAATCAGTTTTCCTGATTCATTTAAGATCTTTGCCTTCTTATTCTCCAATGCTACTCTGTGTCCTGAATTATTCAGCTGAGAAACACTCAATAAATTATAATTCAATCCTTTTACCTAATAAGCATTTTCACATTTAATCAAGTTATTCAACATTATTGTTCCTTTACCTTCAACTAGACAAGGTGTATCATTACCCATTCTTACTGTACCACCATTATAATACTCAAAAGTGTTAAATTTTTCTTTGTCACCGGTCATGTGGTGAGTGTAGCCACTATCTATAATCCAAATTTCATTCTTGCTAACCTTAGATATGAGTGCAATTTCTACATACCTTTCATCTTCATCTGAATCATCCTTCACAGCTACAAATACCATCTCGATGTCTTCATCAGGTTTGGTGTCAGTATATATTCATCTTTGTAAGCAACTAGGTAACTAGCCTTCTTACTTTTGTCCTTGTAGTCTCGGGTATCTCTTCTTTCTGATTGTCTGTAACCTCTGTAATATTTGTTATCACCTCTACCAGATTTCTTCTCAAATGATCTGTCATCTTTTCTTCTATTCGGACATCTTGCAGCAAAGTGTCCAATCTCTTTACAATTAGAACATACAATTGGTAACTTTCCTTTGTATTTACCTTTGCCTCTCTACATTCATCTTGCCATAAGTGCTTCTATTTTATCTAGATCTTCTTCTTCACTTTCACTTTCACTATCTCTTCTAGATGTGTGTCTATGACTTGATTTTCTTATTCTCATAGAAGACTTAAATGCAGACTCTAAGTTTGGTAAGACACTACTATCAAAGTTATTCATCTCAAATGAAATCAGTCTACCAATTAAACTATCAAGAGTAACTATATTGTTTTCTACTGCTCTCATTTCTTGAATGGCGGAAACTCTATTAGCATATACATGCAGTAAGGTTCTTAAGTTTTTACTTACCACTGTCTCCTCTTCGAGTGTAACTCCAACTCCTCATATAGCATTGACTACTTCTTTTATTCTTGTGTTGTACTGTGTGATGTTTTCTCCTTCTTTCATTCTGAGATCATCAAATTTTCCTCTAAGGCTATCTGCTTTGACTCTCAGAACATTTGTATCACCTCCATGTATAAGCTTCAATTTGTCCTACATCTTCTTTGCAGTTTTACAATCCTTGACATCTTCAAATTCAGCATCAAAGAGTGAGGAAGAAATCTCTATGACCATGCAATTGTTTTCATGCTTCTCTCTTAATTGATCTACTGCCAATACTCCTATAGGCAACACATATTCAGTATCTAGGAATTAAGTAACATCATTACCGATACCTGATAATTGGATTCTTATCCTGCTTTGCCATGAAGCAAAGTTGTCTTTGTTGAACTTGGGCACATCTCATCTATTCATCTTGTGATCTTGACTTAGGTCTTGAAACCTTCCTGTCTAAGTACACAAGCTCTGATACCAATTGTTAGTAATAACTGAGGGGGGGGGGTGAATTAGTGGCCTCAAAATTTATCCTTCAAACATTTAACCACCAATCAAATAAACCTTAGATTATTAAATCCCTACAAGATGCATTCCATGAAATACTTATAATGATTTAACTGTCTGTCGGTTTTCCTTGTCTATCCTTATTCTCCTTGATTACTGATAAGTAGTATAACTATTTACCAAAACTCAGTAAATAAGCATAGTATACCGATCAACCCAGTGTTAACTATGTAAGATGCAAAACAATAAAGAAATGAATCATACACACATAACACATGAATTTTTAACATGGAACCCCTATTAAGGGAAAAACCACTAGGACTGGTACCCTAAATTTTCACTCTTTTGAAGTGAGCCCTATTAGGAGAAAACCCTATTAAAGGTTACAAACACACTATTAAGTGTGACCTTGTTAGATGATTTTATACATAGGGGTTGTCACTTAGTATCGAGCATCTATTGCTACCATCCTTGAATCAGCCTCCTTCTTAGACTATCAATAGGTATCAGGCAAGTCCAATGCTACTTTCATGAATCAACCTTTTTTGGCACTCCTTGGGATGTACCTCTTGATATATAGAAGGCTATTAAGTCCTTCTCTATTAAGAGACTTGATGCTTCAATGGTTAAACTGAAACACTATGAACTATTTCTAATGCAACTTTGAATTGCAGATTTTCAAATCTATTTAAGTACATTACCTCTCTGATCAATGTATCAATTCAATTCCTTGTGCTCCACACTTTCTTCTTTGTGATGATGTGCTTCATTTTTCATCGGTGTCTGTAGAACTCTTTAGCTATCCTTCAGGTTGATTGATCAGGACTGTATGAAGTTCTTCTTCATCAGTTTCTCTTCAACATCCTCTTTTCATTCACTTCCCTTAATCCACTTTCCATGAATTTTTTTTTAAAATGAATTAAGCTTTTCTCTTATATAGACATGATATTCACTGTTTCTTGATTCTTGATTCTTGGCATGAAAAACAATCCAACCAATTTGATTTAAAGCATAACTATTGATTTATCTTGTAGTTATCTTCTTTCCAACTGTACACATCTTCTTTAAATCAATTACTTAACTCTAGTCAAATAAAACAAAGAAAACAACCATTTAAGTCTATGTTTAGCTCTTTCCATCTAGATATTTTGTCATTTTTTGAACTCTCTATTTTGTCGGTCAACTCTTCAGTTGGTTGTCGGTGACAACTAACAGTTTTGTTGGCATGACTCCAGTTAGCTTCGGGATCTCCATCCGTCGGGCATCATTAGATTTTTACTCGTCGGGAAAATCTATTATCAGCCCGTCAAACATCTTGTAGTTTTGCTTCATCAGGCAACATTATCTTCTTCTCATTGGGTATCACTATGACTTTTCTTCTTTGCCTTTACTGATGGTGTGCACTCCATCGGTGTTATCTATCATTTAGTGAATACTTGTCATTTATGCATTGCTGAAAGCATAACCTTTGTTCTATTGATTCTCTGAAGTCTTTGGCATTATGTACATGACCATATAGATGATATTAAGTTGACATCAATGAAAATACAAACCATTAACTAATTTAATGCTTTGCATTATCTTCAACTTAACATTATCAAACATTCAAACAGTTACATGTCATCATATGTATGTTCTCGGGGTTTTTATTCCTTTTTTCTTAGAATCAAGAAAGAGATAGATAATGTAACTATCTAATGACTAAATGATATAATAAATGAACTTGTTAAACTGTAAATGAGGTACAAGGGGGAGTTGGTACAAACTTGTGTGCACCTTGAAATAGAATAAGTATTATTCTTACACAAATCTGAATTTTTGATAGACGAAATCCCAAAACTACCTATAACTACAAATCTAAGTTCTCTGAGCTATCACCTGACTTCTTGAAAAATATGAGCTTGATCTAGGTGGAACAGAATACCTAAGGCATTCTATACCTTTTTTCTACAGCTAGGACAAACCTCATAGTGACTCTCACGAGGTAGCTAGAGAGTAAGGTTTTCTCCCTATAGTTGTTTATAGAGTCTTCCATGCCTGTAAATATAAAAAGTGTGTGTGTGGGTAGCTATATAGGTGTTTCCCTTCGCCAACCCCTCATTTTGGTTATTCCCACCTCCATGATTATCCAATATATCAGAGATAAAGTGTGTTTTTCTCATGAATCTAGAGTATGTCTAAATTTCTATCAGCCTTAGTGCATAAATGTAATGTAAATAATCTAACCTAGTGTGATAGAGTAAACCCTATATGAGAATAAAATTAATTTATGACTGGAAGTATTTAAAAAACATAGATCTTAAGCTCAAATGTATAGATCTAAGAATAAAAAAAACCATACCCAACCTAAAAGGTAGAGAACGATCCAATCATCATTTAGTGATCTCCTATTTATCATCATAATCCTTTTGAAGCCTTGTGTTGATGTTCATGGGATTGAATTATTCATGTGATAGAATATTTGATAATTGCTTGATGTATCCTTGATTTGCAAGCCCTGACTTCATGGGATGTCTTCAAATTGGGGCTTCAACCTTTTCATTACTTTCACCTTTCCAAAATGGAGTATGAGGATTTTTTTTATATTGAATTGGAGGATAAACTCTAAAGAGCCAACTAGAAATCATAAATCCCCACTAAAACATTGAGACAAAGCCCCAGTATAATTTTCAGCCCCCTCCTTGGGGAACACAATGCCTTGGGCATTACATTCCAAAGATTATAACACCCTAGGAATTATGTTCCAAGGAACATAATTCCCTAGGAATTATGTTTAACCCAATTAGAGCCCAAATCAGGATCATGGGTCCCAAATAATTGAGCGATACTGGATTACAACACAACTAATTATGAGGTTAGGATAGAATATGAAAGCCACAAATGGTAGCATATGTCCTAGGTGATGAAATGAATTATTTTATCAGAGGAATAATAAAGGAGGAAACTTAGAAATACGGGCTTACCTTACTTTTAAACAAAGTTGAATTGATATATGGGCCATATTTGAACTTAGGTATCCATTAAGTGTAACATGAAGTTCTATTATGCATGTTAAAATGAAAACACACTAAGAAAGGTATTAAATAATCATAAAATTGTACACACAAATTAGGTGCTTACAATTTATAACAATACATTTAGCACCCACTTTAGTGGTATATGACACTATGTACATATCCAAGATAAAGTACAAGAATAGTAAACTAAAAAGGATATTTCAAAGTTGTTGAAAGATAGCCCCTAACATGCAATACAAAAAAAAAATGTTAGGAACAACATTTTGAAAAACCACTTTGTCAGTTAGAAATCAAAAAGCACCTAAGGGTTACTAAGAATAATGAAATTTGTGGGTAGAAATATGCCCCCTATTTTGGCTTGCTGATTAGGAATGTGAAATGGGGTATTAGGTTTATCCCAGTGAGTTGTGAACTCGAATTTGTTGACAAATTCTATCAATAGGGTTCAATATGAACTCATTTTTTTGAAAAATGATATCAATAGGGTTCAATATGAACTCAAAGCATACTATAGAGCATTTGGATAGATAAAGAATTGAATCACAATCTCACTGCAACCAATAGTGTGAAAATCATATCTCTCTAGATCAAGATAGGGATGATTAAGTAATAAGTGCATTAATAAAAGAAAAAAAGGTTAAGAATTAGTTTATAAAACTCACCACTTAAATAGTGTTTACCTATACTATTCAAAGTGTCACTTTAATAGTTTAGCTTTTTGTGTTTGTTGAAGAGGTGAAGAAGATGTCAAAGTAGAAGTCAATTATCTCTATGAGAACCAAGAACCTAAGGAAGGAAGTGGAGGATGACATGCCACTAGATGAGGTAGGTCACTCTGTCACTATTTGACTTTTCTCAATTTGTTTTTTACCTTTTCTTTGCAGGTTACTATCCATATAGAAAATAAATGAGTGTCATACACCATTTGGGGCATTGTGTACCCTCCTAGGTGTTCTATACCCAAATGGGCATTGTGTACCCTCCTGAGAATCCTTTACCTAGATGGGTGTTTTGTCCCCTCCTAGGAATTCTATTCCCTGGTAGGTGATCTATACCTACCAGGGTGTTTTGTACCCAGGGGGATAGCATGAAGAATTTAGAATAACATCCTCCTAATACATATATTAGGTACTAATGTCAATTCTTTGTCTAGTGATTGTAGGAGCATCTTGAGATGTGAGATCACACAAGTGGTCATGTCATGTCATATCTACAAGAGTGGATGCGAGACCTAAGAATTAAGGATTTGAGTATCTAGAGAGATGTTGGACGATAATAGGCGTATCATCTTTTGGTGATGAAATTCCATGATGCAATGTTGATGGAGCTCATGAGGCATTGGTATAAGGATACATCCACATTTTGTCTTCATACAAGGGAGATGACTGTTACACTAGAGGATGGATACCATATTATGAGATAATCTATCTAAGGGAGGACAGTGAGACTACCCATATCATAGTCAGAGGCAAAGATTGAGGAGGACTAGATATATTGCCTAGGTAGAGTAGTGCCAAACAATTCATCTCATCATATACTACTATATTCACTCTTATATTCTTTTGAGGATGTGCCCTTGATTAGGAATATTTTTCTATGGATAATTGAAGTAGTGGTGATGCCAAATTAGAGAGGGACCACATTCCTAGCATGCCTTACCTATTTTTTTTGGAAGATGGATTAGTAGTATATTGTCTTCCTGTGGGGCAAAAGTATTCTTTCTCATTTGTATTATGAGTTAGGGAAATATGTCTACTATTAGCATAAGAGTATGACGACATGCACATTGCTACAAGTTTAGATGTTTGAGCACATTATGTGTATGTGACCCACTTATGTCCTATTGAGATAACACTGACAGATCCATGAGATTTCAATTATCCAATAATAAATGCATGACAGTGGGGAGATTTATTATAGTAGAGGATGACCATTGATTGGTTAGAGGAAACTGATATAGTATGGAGACCTGATTGTTAGATGGTGTTATGGAAAAATATAGTAAAAAAGATGAGATGTATGTAGAGAGTTCACTTTCTAAAAGGTTTCCATAGTTATATCATGGCTCAATTTTAATTTGATAGGGTGAGGAGATAAATTGGGGTTCCACAAGGTGCAGTGAGAGAGGTTCCAATCTATAGATATGGGCAGCAATACAGATAAATGCCTAGGGCCCTATCAAGACCCACACCTGATGATATTGAGGACACTGACTCCACAATAGAGGAGGGATGAGATGTATAAGTTTCAGATGAAATTGAGGATGAAGGCACACTCTAAGAGTATCAGAGACACCACAAATATCATAGGACTCACCTCATCATTTTGACAGACTATCCCACTGGTGATCTAGGTCCTTGGGTGAGAATGGGAAGGTGAGAGGAGAGAGATGAGGAATGGGAGGATAATGAGGAAAAGGATGAAAGACTGGATGGGAAATCTGGAGCAGAGGAGCAGGAGGGACCTATGAGAGATAACTAGGGAATAGATGAGGATGAGGAGGAGATAAAGGGCACACCCTTACAGAGAAAAACACAAAGGGCTTCTTTAGAGAAGCCACCTAGTAGGGGAATACATATATTAGAGCATGGATAGAGTAGCTTTTCAATGCCCCCCGACCCTTCTCATGATGTATTACCACTGACTCTAGCTACCTACGACCCAAGATGGTAGGATGGAGATCTAGGTAAAGAAATTTTTATTTATGTTTCATTATTTATGTACTCATAATGATATATTGAAGATTGAACCACCTCACAATAGGTGCTTAGTAATCATTCCCAAAGCCTCTTTTAGGAATATTTTTTCAATCTAAGGATTACTTCTCTCACCATGAGGTGCATTTAGTTTGTCAACCCAGGGATGTATACTTGAGATGGTATGTCATTGTATGTGCACTAAGTCCCTTAAAGAGTCATTCTACCTATGTTGCAGGAAGGTAAAATTCATGAAAGGAAACTATACTAGAGATGTAGGAAAGGAAACACACTTCCTCCTTACTGAAATGAATGCTACAAATTGTAAACCATACTTAAGCTTACTCTTTCAACCTAGAGAATTCACTATAACTATCCAAAAGATAAACCAAAAGTCACTTCATTATATTTCAAGAACTGATTACATAAGAACGATCCATAAAACTAGAAATGAACTTGCTATGCAAGATGCAACAAAACAATGTATTCCAAAAACTTCCAAACTATCAGTCCAATCCCTATAAATAGAGGATCAACACTTTATTCTAAAACAAAAAAGGAAAGATCTGACTGAAATCATGCTAAAGAAGAAGAGGGAAATGTAACAGCCTATGAAATATGCAATGAAGTGTGGGTGACCAAGTCAACCAAATGATGAGCATAGAGGGAAAATAGAAGCGCTACATTCCTACATTTCTAGAATAGTGGCTCCTCATTTGTAGTAGCTGTGTCTTCTGGTGCCATGATGGTTACCCATTCACAGCTGGATTTCAACATCCTCTTTTAATGTTGTTGACCACTCTCAAGCTGCTCCTACCTTCTGGTAGGTTAGTTATCATGCAAAAATATTCATACAAGTAAACTTAATCAAATTGATCCAAATATTAGAACACACATTCTGATTGCTATATGAAATACTGCAATATATATAATATTGGCAAAACATGAAATAACTATCTACCCATGGGTTTGATGGTTATAACTATACTTTGACACAATTTCAACTGATTATAAGTCCACAAATGTTTTGGTAATACTTAAAACAGAGTATAAAGATTAATATAATAGAGACGGTAAATGGTCTCATCATCTGCCCCCTAGTAAGTTGAATGCTTGTCCTCAAGCATTGCATCTTTTGGTAGTTACTCAAAAATCACAAACCTCTGTCCTCCCTCACCTCTAGCTCTTGAAAGTGTAATAGAATCCCCTTGTCTTCTCCCAGACATCCACTCTATGATCATCGATCCTGTAGTCGTTCAATCCTTTTAGCATTGATGTCATACAGGGGCCAAAGGAGCATGGGTGGCTGCATGGTGAGTGGACACCAAAGTTCTTGTCTAATTTGTCTACCCAATTGCATGTATTTCAGTGCTCTATGAATAGCTGCTTGGAGGTTGATAGGGCTATGTGGCTCTGACATCTTAAATGCTTTGGGTAATCTACTCTACCTACTTTTGGAACCAACCATGGCTCTCTGAAATATGAAGTAAGACACGTCGTCATACTATTCATAGACCTCTGTTATGATCCCAAAAATTTTATCCCTTGTTTCCTCTTTGATTTTTCCATAATTTAGGTTGAGACAATCTCTAAGGAGTATATCTAGTTTGCTACTCTCTTCCCTCAATGGCAATGGTTATGTTTTCTCCTATTCCATGTAATTTTTGAGTTGTCGGTCATAATTGGCCTCACTATGCATCCAGGACATTAATGCCCTCAGGTGTACATCCCCTATGTAAAGTAGAGGGTTCCACTTAGTCTCTGTTGGAATAATGAATTTATGTATATAAAGTTCACAAAGTAAATTTTGCTGCCATGAGGGAAGGGTCTCGTATAGGCCATAAAATTATTGAGCTGATTTAAACTCATAGTCTATATCTTTAATGGTCATCATTAATTAGAACAAGAGGAACTGTTCTTTAAAATAGATGGCATAAACCCTAGGTGGTGGCCTACAAGTAATTATTAGATCAGCCAACTTAAGGGCATGATCCATATTTTGTTTGTCTTGCCAATTGCTCTTTTAAATTTGCAATCTCCTCCCCTTGTTTTGTTATTACCTTCTTCATTTTCTTTTTCTCCTCTCCCCATAATGTTGTTGCCAAAACATACTTATTATGTAATCCAAAGAGAAGAATTTGCAAGGTGACTGGGCCACAATCTTATGCCTGGTTATGTTGCCTCCTCTGTTCCTTCCATGACTATTCTAAGAAACTTGTTAACCAAGTTCTTTTATACAGAACTAGGGAAGTCTCTGAGCAGGCTGACTGATGGATTATTGAGGCATTCTCATTGTTGTTTGAGATATCCTGATGGAATTATTGGGGGCTATTTTGGCATACATTAGGTTTAGCTTCACATATTTCTTTTGGATTTTGAGGAATGTCTGAATTTGAGATTGATTTGGGGAATCATTCAGAATAATTTGTACATGAGGCTCTTCATCATATTTCTTAGGGGAAACAAATTGACTTTCTGAGGATACTCTAGGGAGCTTTCCTCTCATTCTAGGGCTTCTTCGCATGGGGGTTCTTCAATCTCCACAACATTTTTCTTAATAACCTTCTTTGGTTTCTTTGTTACAAGAGTAACTACTGTAGGAACTGACTTCCTTTTCTTCCCCTTTGAGGCTATAGGGTTTTGTGGCTTGGTTGCAGGAAAGGAACCTTCTCCCTCTAATTTCCATTTTCCTTTTGTTCGGGTAGAAGTAGGTACATTTCTCTCAAGAGAAGGTAAAGGCATACTTTCTTGTAGATTATCATTTTCTACCCCCTGTGTGTCTTGCTCAATAGCTAGGACAATGGGTATTGCATCATCATGGCTAGATTGCATACTAGGGTTAACCTGAGGTTGCAGGGTTTTATGCTGGACAAATTCTGACCATGCCAAAGGAGAGACTTCCCCAAGAGATTTTTCTATTAGTAATTTAATTAGGGCATGGTGGGTGACAACATTGACATTTCCTTTTTGGGTTTCCTCAGCACTGATGCATAGCATATTGTACAAGAAATTGGGAACATTCATTGGAAGATTATGCCTTACGTAACTAAGTAATTTAAAGTGATGTGCGTGAAAATTAGAAAATATTCTTTCATAGGTAAAATACCTGATAATATGTGTAGCCAACTCATTATATGGTGGAGGGATAGACATTCTTTTGCACCCTTGCTTGGTAATCTCCAGAGGAGGGTCACTTGGTAGGGTAAACTGGGCCCTAGCTGATCTAGCATCATGCACATTGGGGTAGTGCTCCCCAACCATTGGTAACACAGTAAATTTTTCTATCCGTTCTTCTAAGGTGACCATTGTCAATCCCCATATAGTTTCTTTCCCTTCCTCAAATGTATTTGCAAATTTAGCTGCTGCATCTTCATCAAACTCTGTTAGCTTCAAGAAATATCCTAACCAGCCACATGCATTAATCCTCCTTACTGCTTCAACATCTAAAAGTAAAACACCATGTACTACTAGCTCATGTCTCTGCAACTTCCCTCCCAATTGTTCTTTCTGATTTTTCGATTTGTTTTCTTTATAGTTGATGAATGCCTTATTCCTTCTTGAGTTTCAGACTACTCTTTTTAAAACTATGGACTTTCTTCTAAATTCCTCTGTTATTCTTAACATGAACAATGGTGATGTATTTTAACAAGAGAAATTATAGCTCTTACTACGGGTTACCACATAATTTAATTATAGGTCACATCAAGTCTGACAATTAGGGATAATTTGGGAATAAAGATACGATAGTTGTGCGATATAGCAACAAGACTTTAATGAGAGAAAGGCAAAGTAAAGATTTGAGGTGACGTTAAATATTTTAGGAGTAAATAGAAATGACATTTTAGGAATTAATACACTTCCCTACCCCCTATGAAACATTGACAAGTTTCCTCACTTGGCATACTTGGCACGAGGTATGGAACTAGCTTAATGTCATAATGATACACTTATTGCAGTACTAGATATAATCATCAAAATCTATGCACTAAAAATGGAAAAAAAATTGAAAAGTTTATACCTATCATTCGATCATTGCACATGCCAGAAAAAGGTGGTGAGAGTAGAATGATAGTGGCGGCAGCGTACTTGGCACTTATTTGAAGCAAAAAAATGAAAATGGTGATGGAGTGGAAGGTGTGTGGGCGGAAGATAAAGAAATGAGATGAGTTGGAAAGAAGAATTAGAAAGTGAATGGAGAAATGCACTTCATGTAAACATGAATTTTTATTATGGACATGATCGAAGGAATTCTATTGAAGAGCTACAAGAAGAAGGTTTTCACCCTCTGCTACATGAAGTGTTACCTATTGCTCTTCTAAAATTTGTTGTCAGAATTGCTGCAGGAAGTCTTCTTTTGTTTGAGGCTGGTGATACAACTTTCGCCGATTGTATATGATAAATTTTGCCTTATTACTTAGCCATACTTCAAAATAGTCCTTCTTCACCAGCCACATACAATAATGAATATGAAATTATCCATCTTGCATGCCTGTGTGATCCAACTTGTTGCCTCCTATCTAGCGTGGGGTTTTTGATTAGCTCTCAGAATCGAGAGTCCAACAACCTAGACCAATCTAGAATGGAGGATTTTAAGATAGAGAGTAAATATAAAACTACTCTAGAAATGAGAGATTTAAACTATTCTAGAGATGAGTATGCAAAGCTAGATTAGAAATGATAAACAAAACTAAATTAACCTGCAAATGGTTATGAGATTACTCTAGAAATGAGAGATTTAAACTAGGAATAAACAATGATACAAGCTAATCTAGAAATGAACAATGATATTCAATTAAGATTGCTTGAGAATGAAACTAAAACTATGAATGATTAAATCTAAATGACATTAAGCTATAGCAACAAATCTTAATAACAATGCATTCTCTTAGCAATCAAAAGACTAACTTGAATGAGAGCCGAGAGAGTTCTTTTATAGATTGGGAGTCCGTTTAGAATAGAAAGTTTCTTTTGAGAGAAATAGTTAACTTATTGAGAATCAGTTGAGAATAGAAAGTCTATTTGGAGAGAAATAGTCAACTGTTGCCTTTTTGAGTGAGTGAGTCAGTTAACTGATTTGTTTCTATTTTAAATCTCAGTCAACTAAAAGTTTTCATTTCTGAACTGAAGTGCAGATATTGTTGAGAATATTTAATTAAATAAATAGAATATGGCCTCATAAATGTATTTTCTCAATTATTGAACAATTAAATTCAATTATTGAAATGAGGATATTTATTTAATAATTAAATATTATTTAATTCTTTTTTATATATTTTAGCTAAAAGGGGTGAATTTAATTTAATTAAAGTGCTATGACTTTATAATTAAATTAATTCAATCATTAGGTTAATTTAGCCAATTAATTGATATTTAGCACTTAAATATAGTATGATTAATGCAAGTTTAGGGTTTTCTGTATTTGACACTTAGGTCGAGTAGAGTCAATCAAAACTCAGAATTGCCTAGTACAATAGGACTTTGATGATTTCAAAGAATGACAAATGTGACAAAATTGGTTAGGGTTGTAAGATGCCAATTTGGGGGTGTTACATTTTGCCCCTCTTTGAATTGATGTGTGAGTAGTGCATTGATTCAAAGAATAGTCTGATGTTTGAAGCACAGAAGAATAGATTTTGAAAATTGATGATGCAAAGATCGATTGGTGAAGATTTTAGAGCCATCTCTAGGACAAAGCTTAACTCTCCAAAGTCTAGGTTAGATTTCAAAGACACCGGTCAAGTAGAGTTTTTGAGGGTCATCTTTAGAATGAAGCTTCATCCCCAGGGATCTGGGTTAGATTGCCCCGATACCTAATAGATTAAGATTTCAAGAATCATTTCCAGAACAAAGCTTGATCATTAGTGATCTAAGTTAGATTGCTTAGATACCTAATAGATTGATATCTTTCAAAAGACTGTCCCCAAGATGAGGTTCAACCTTCAGGAGTCAGGGTTAGATTTCCCTGATACCTTGTCCATAAAAAGATAGTCAATAGAGATTTTTAGGACTATCTTCAGAATGAAGCTTAGTCCCCCAATATCTAGGTTAGATTTCCCAGACACTGGTTAGATCGAGTTTTAGAATCATCTCCAGAATGGAGCTTGATTTTCAGGAGTTAGGGTTAGATTGTGCCTACTCCCAATAGATGAGATTTTCAAGAATCATCTCCATAATGAAGCTTGATCCTCAAGAATCTGAGTTAGATTGCTCAGATACTTAATAGATTGAGATTTCAAGAATCATCTCCAAAATGAAGCTTGATCCTCAGGGATCCGAGTTAGATTGCCCTGATACCTAATAGATGACGAGATGTAAGGAACAAAGATGCCCCTATTGATTGTGGAGTATCCATCTTTGACTTTGAAGTATGAAAATTGAACATGCCCCAAGTGATGAGATGCCCTTAGCAATGAGGATTTTTGAATTCAGATCGCATTGATAAAAAATAGATTTGAAGTGATTTAATGATGTAATCATCCTGCCCCCTCGGGAGCGAAATGGAAAGATGACATGTCATAATGATGATTGAGAGTGAGAAATCACAGATAGATGTTGAATCATAGATCAAGAAGAACTTAGAATAGATTATGAAAGAATCTGGAAGATTCAAAATAAATTTTGAGGGATTTCGAGATCTGGTTGACCAAGTTTGACTAGGGTTGACCAAAGTTGACCAAAGTTGACTAGAGTTGAATTTTGATAAAAAGAGTCAAAGATTAAAGAAAATTTTGATTAGATATGGTTCTAACAAGAAAGCGATGTCAGAAATTCAATTGCGTAAGCGTCTGACTGGGTCGGTCCCAAAAATTTTAAAATGCAATTTTGAGCTATATAGAAGTGTCAGATTTTGATTTCGATCACGAAAATGGATTCAGAGTGGGAAAATTAGCTAATGGTGAAATTTTCATGCAAATCAGAGCACTTTTGAAAATTAGGTCAAAACCTATATATGAGTTAAAATGGTGATTTGCAAATCATTTGCATCTGGTGACTTTTGAGATTTGAGCTCTGAGTGAAAATGGTGGTCCCCATGAGCACTCACCATTTTGAGCGATCTAGGAGGCACAGCCAGCCAGCAACATATAGACCTCTGATAAGTGGTCGAATTACCTCTCTATCAAAAAAATTTGATAGCTTTCAGTCAACATTTTCATTGTTTTTCACGTTTTGAATAACTGTTCCACGGGTTCTCGCATGAGGAACTAGTTTCTTCACACAGCCTATAATGAGAACTCACATGAGAAATTTCCAAAAGGAAAATCCTCACACCAGTCAGTGGGAATCCTCATGTGGGAGGGTACCCATGTCTCACGTGGGAAACCCTTCGGAAGGGCATTTTCTCACACGATCTGATATGAAACTTCGCATGAGCTTAAAACTTTGCGCGCCCTGAAGAACTTCTGCACGTGAAAGGATGTTTCTTCGCATGAGGAGAATGTAGTAGTTTAAATGCAAAATAAGTTTTCATCACATCCAATAGCATTTGCATCAACATTTCTCCTTTGTGTAGGATGTCTGTGATGCTTTATTTCTCAATTTTGCATTGATTATCTTGAATCATGAGCGGAGCACTGATTGTGTGTTGTCATTTGCATGTCTTGTAGGTTGATTTCCCAGATATAGCATTCAGGTCACATCATCCTACTATCAATGTGCTGGTTAGACAGCTAGATGATGCTGAGATAGTGCATATTAAGATTTTGGGCCTGTCACATCTTTGTGAGGTACCCAAGATTCAGGTAAATCACAGTCTACTAGGAGCTTTGGTGGAGCGTTTTCATTCAATAACGAACACCTTCCATCTTCCACAGGGTGAGATGATAATGACGCCTGAGGATATCTATAGGTTTCTCCAGATACCCTTCCATTGACCCAGAGTGGAGTATGAGGTGCAGCCGCGGCCAGATACATTAGTTCTACAAGAGATCTTGCAAGATGAGCTTGTCATGGGTAAAGCTATCCATGGGAGGAGTTGATCAGGGAGTACGGGCCCAGGGATCGATTGGCCATGGTTTTGGCAGCATTCCTTGGATGTTATCTGATGCCTGATCATGGTCAGCATGGTTTTGAGTGTGGTTGGGGCCAGATGCTATATAGGATGTTGGTTGAGCCAGTCAGATATGGGTGGGGTCAGTGTATGCTGGCCCATATGTACCACAAGATGCATGAGATCACCTACAGAGAGGCAAAGAGCATGGCCGCAGGCATATTTGTTTTATAAGTGTGGCCATGGGAGCACCTTCCTATTACCTGACCCATATGTGAGGATTTGAGAGAGCTACTAGAGCCATACATGTGTAGTTATAAGGGTTTGATTACTCAACCCGCGCTAGGTAAGATAGAGTAGTAGTGAGCACAACTCGATGATCTGGTAGCTATAGTTTGGTGATCATGGAGGATAATGGAGGAGTGGGACGATACTAGTGATTAGCTGGCTTATATGCTTGTTTCATGGCCACTCATTAGCTATGCCATTACTATTATTGAAAGGTTTCCTCTGTCACATGTCTGGCAGAAGTTTGGCCAGGCACAGGAGATATCACAACAGTACTATTCCTATGCTCATTTCATTGATGAGCTTAGGAAGGGATGGTTGACCAAGTTGGATACTGGTTGATGCAGGATTGATGTGCGAGCCCTAGCACAGATGTGATGGGATTGCAGATGGTGGTGTGACTGCAAAGTATAGGGAGTATTTCATTACTCATTCTTTCCCATGGTTTACAAATCTAGTTGGCATGGGAGCGCTAGTAGAGGTAGTGCACCCAAAGGTGCCACAACAGCAGGTACCAGTGCCTCCACCATAGTAGATATCGCATCCACCAACATAGTAGGTACCACAGTGGGGGCCATAACCATGCATAGTATAGGTGGATATACCCGCATGACAGATGAGGACTGATCCCGATGTGAGTGGCAGTGGGAGACAGAGAAAGCAGAGGACAGGCGCACAGTTAGACGATGTGCAGAGGTAGATAGAGCAGCAGGAGATACAATAGGAGGACTCGATGTAGGATGATTAGCCTGCACAGGATCCTGTATAGGGTTCAGTACCTGAAGATGCATCATCACAGGTACAGGAGGCCCTGCGGAGACCCAGAGAGAGTATGATAGCTGGTGAGGTAGGTCGGAGACTTGCAGGTATAGGTTGTCATGCGGGATGCTCAACATTTAGATAGAGATTGGGAGCTACAGTATGTCTGAGGGAAGATAGAGAGGGCTCGGGAGGAGACTCTACCTCAAGCCTCTTGAGCAGCCTATTATTATGCATCCTATATAGGGGTGGTGCCTGATGAGGCATCGCAGGTGGCTAGATTTTCATTGTATGCCAGAGGATCAGAGGGTGCATAAGAACCACCTCCACCCAATATGCCTCCTCCTCCACCTCCTCCAGGTGATGAGGCAGAGGGCCAGAGCTAGATTTGATATATTAATAGAGGAGATCATATGATGTATCTGAAGTGTTTACATCTTTGGATTGTACCATCATTTTTGAGATAGACTGTGCTCGAGTAGCACCATTTTGTATTGTATCGACACATTTGAGATATATAGATGAGCTCATCTTTTGGTATCATTGCATGTGTCACATTTTTTACTTTATGAGCTATTTCTTATATGTTTAGATGATTTAGAATGTATGTAAATAAATGAACATGTTTTGAATATATGTTGATGTATGAAATGCACATGTATGTAATGTATCGATGTGATGCACATGTATATGTAGATGTAAATATAGATGTATGTAGATGATCTTTGTGAATGTGCTTTGTGGATAGAGATATGGAAATGCAATGTTTATATGATAATGCATGTGTGAATGTAATGTGTATGGTACTAACATCTCATGCATGATGTCCAGATGTGTGACAGATGCAAACCAAGAGAATCGAACACTTGTGCAGTCGCGATGAAACCTGAGTGATGAAGAAGAGCCTCTCAGTGTATGAAATCCAATATAACATAGTGAAATGTCAAATTGTTGCAATAATGTAAGCCTAGAATGAAAGTGCAAACCTATGCTAGATGCAATCCCTAGGACATGGTTTTTGGACCCATTGGATAGTTATCATCATAGAGCATAGTTTGGAACATTGAAGTTGATACAATCGTTACTAGTGCCACTGCGACCATAGGGATATTAATATGACTTTCATCAGATTAAATATGGGAAACTAACATAAGCATTGAGGCACAAAAGTTGAGATGACCTAAACATTGTTTCTAGTTTTGATAGAGCAAGAGCACACTAGTATTGAGGCATTCAAAGCCAAGATAAGCATGAGTGTGTGCTTGTGTAAACAAATAGATCAAAGATAGTCAAGGAGATAGTACACACCTCACCTTGGCATACAGATAAACAAGATCGAGGGATGTGAGGCTGGTCTGCCTTAATGCAGGAGCTCTTATCACATACACCCTATTTATTTGATGTTGTCAGATCATCAGGACCACACCAACAAGCAGTAGACAAAGAAAATGTCAATGAAATTGATGAGAACAGGCAACATACAAAGAGAAATCCAAGCATAGCTCAACATGTTTCAAATTTTTCAGAAGTGTAGATGTGTAGGGGTGTTGAAAAACACCATTGTGCTTGTGAGTGCTTTGTATTTGATTGCTATTGATAGATGTTGTTTACGTTTGCGATATTGTGTGTTGAATAACACAGATGTATCCAAAGATAGTGTTGAAAAAAACTGTTGAGTGTGGTGTTGAAAAACACCTGTTTGTGTCAGTAGAGTGTTGTCCTTTAGAATCGACAAGATTAATGACTAAAGATGTGATCAAATTTGGGGACTCATGCCCATAGGTAACCACTGATGACTGACTGGACTCGTGTTGTGAGGACAGGCTCGATTTGGTTTCCCCCAGTCTTATGGCTCTGGATCAGTGTCAAGTCAGGAGGGTTCGTAGAGGAACTAGAATGTCACGAAAGTGACTAAAAGCTTTGTACAAACTAAAGCAAAGAATGCCAAGATTGAGTATCAATAGATAGAGAATTTGAGTATAAATCCAACTATAACAGATGTGAGCAATCTCAATAGTATGATGACAATAGAAAGATGCAGTGAGAACCACTGGTGACTAACGCTAGAGAGATTCTCGAGTACAGAGATTGTAGTACTAGCTAAATATTAGTAGGCAGACACAGTGAGAACCACTGGTGACTGATGTGAGGGAGATTCTCATGGAGAGATATCTTAGTATAATCAAAGCAACAGTAGGTAGATGCAGTGAGAACCACTGGTGACTGATGTGAGGGAGATTCTCATGGAGAGATATCTTAGTATAAGCAAAGAAACAATAGGCAGACACAGTGAGAACCACTGGTGACTATCACAAAATAGATCCCAAAAGGTGATAGATAGTGCTTCTAGACCAGGAGAGTTTCCCTGAGAGTACGACCATTTTCAATGCATGTGATTTGGTGTCTTGACAGGTATTTGAGAGCATGCATATAAGCAAATGAAAGTAGGATAGCTGGGAAGCTAGAAAGTAACTGTACAGAGCCAAGTGATGTTGCGATGGATATAGCAATGTGGAACAAGAGGCACATGTTTACCAGGTTTTCACCATCTTGGAAGAGATTTTATCTTTTCTACCATATTTTATCTTTTCTACCATGACACTTGTTTGCTAGGTTTTCATCAATGGCACTTTTTTTTTTGTATTTTTCATTTTTTTGATTTTTTTTTGTATTTTCTGATATAGAGTAGATCTCTTGAATAGGTGGATATAGTTTCAGAACCATGGGAAATCTCATTAAAATAGAGCCAACATAATCCATGTGCCCTCATGATGAGGTATACAAAAACTTATCCGAATGGATTTTGGGGGAAAAGAAGAAGACATCTATTCCCATTACTATCTTTTCTTGCAAGACTAGAAGATATTGTGAATGATAAACTCCATCCACTAGGTAGGAAAATTCCATTTTTTTTATTTTTTTAGGAAATTTTGCAATTTTTAGTATTTTTTCAGGACATTACTATGTACATAAGCATTCTAAAGATGTCTCAGCTGTAGAATCTTTTTAGATGAAAGGCATTTATCAGCTCCTTGAGTTTCTCTCCTTTGGTGGTGGAGAGTTGATAGGCGCCAGACCCAAATATTGCAGTGACAACATATAGACCAAGCCAATTTGGCTCAAAATTCCCCTTTTGGACCCGATGTTGTTGATTCTTAGGGTTCTCCCTCAGGATGAGGTCACCCACTTGGAAGTCCCATGGTCAAAATTTCTTATTGTAGCTCTTAGACATTCTTTTCTGATATGCTCGGAGGTGATCGAATGCCACTTTCCGATGTTCATCTAGTAGTTCTAATTACTAGAGTCTCAAAACTCTATATTCTTCATCTAGTATAAGCCTACACAAAGAAACATGAAGAGATGGGATTTCTACCTCTAGGGATAAAATTGCTTCTGCCCCATATAATAGTGCAAATGGGTTTGCTCCGGTAGGCATTCTGATGCTTGTTCTATAAGCCCATAGTGCAGGATTGATCTGTAGGTGCCAATCCCTTCCAAACTTGTTAACCATACGATGTAATATTTTTAGCAAATTTTTATTTGAGGCTTCGGCCTATCCATTACCTTATGGGTAATAGATGGAAGAGAAGTGTTGCATGAGTATGAAATTTTCACATAACTCATCCATGATGTTGTTCTTAAACTATCCTCCATCATCAGTGATGATGGAGGAAGGTACACCATAACAAAAAATGATGTAGTTCAGAATGAACAATGAGACTTATTGTCCTATCACTTTGTTAAGTGGGACCACCTCAACCCACTTGGTGAAATACTCTATAGCTGTGATAATGAACTTGTGTCCATTAGAATATGAGGGGTGAATCTGCCTGATTAGATCAAACACCCACTGTTGAAAGGGCCAATGTGTGACAAAGGGAATGAGTTCCCTTGTTGGAGCATGGATAAGATTACCATGTAGATAACATTTCTTTCAAGCTTTCCCATACCTGATAGCTTATTTCTCCATATCTGGCCAATAATACCCTACTCTAAGTAGCTTTCAAGCCAGGGTCAGACCGTTAGAATGAGAACCACAAATTCCTTCATGGACTTTAGATAATGCATGTCTAGACTGTTCTTTTTATAGACACCTAAGAAAAGTACCATCTAATCCTCATCTATACAAATCGTCAGCCATAAGAACATGCTATGAGCCATTGCAGATGAGGTGTCATTTTTCATTTTTGGTTAGTCCATTAGGAATAACCTAATGGCACAGGTAAGAGTAGACATGGTGATAATGGGAGGATTCATGTTCAATGATTGAACACACCATTTGGAATTCAGGGGAGTTGTAGGATGGGACACATATTTTTTCCACCAGGAAATCATAGAAAAAATATTCCTCTTGGTGTTGTGAGGATGCTAATGTGGCCATGGCATCAGCTTCTCTATTATGTATCCTTGGTACTTGTTGAAATGTGATGAAAGTGAAATATTTCCTGAAAGCATCAACCATACATTTATAAGGAATGAGTTTCTCATCCTTAGTCTGGTATACATCATTGATTTGGTTGATTACTGATTGAGAGTCACCATGGACATGTAATTCAGACACATTCCATTCAAGAGCTAGTTTGATTCCATTTACCAGTGCTTCATATTTTTCTATGTTATTTGTACAAGGAAACATGAGCTTGTATGCCTTTGGAATGGAATAGTTTTGAGGATTCAAAAATAAAAAACCTATACCCATACCTTGTTGTGTGAAGGATCCATCGAAGAACATTTTCCAGGATCGATAAGTGATGTGTAGAATAGATCCATCTAGGAACTCATCATTGATTGGTTCATTGTCCTGTAGTGGAGGATCATCTAGTTGATCAGCAGATGCTTTCCCTTTGATTGCTTTATTCTCAAAATACTCTATGTCAAATTCACTAAGAAGCATAATCCATTTAGCCAATCAGCCAGTGAGGGTAGCTTTAATCAGGAGATACACCAGTTTGACAGAGTGAGCCACCAGATAGTGTCATAGTTTCTAAGATTCAAAGACCACAGCCAAGCATGCTGTCTCGATCATAGAGTAGTTCATTTCATAGGATACCAATGTTCTACTTATATAGTAGATGGAATGTTCTTTCTTGTTTTCATCTCCATGTGCTAGCAGTGCCCCCAATGATGCTGAGCTAGTTGAAATGTACAGAATCAATGGTTTGCCTTGTTTTGGTGGCATGAGTACTGGCGGGTTTTCCAAGTACATTTTGATTTGAGTGAAGCTTTTGTCACAATATTCACTCCATTGATAAGTAATGCCTTTGCGCAAATTTTTGGTAAATGGTTGTGCTCTATCAACCAACTGTGAGATGAACCTTTAGATAGATTGGATTCTTCTCTGGAGTGTTCTCATCTGACTGATATTCTTAGGAGGTGGCATTTCTGGTATTTCTTGTACCTTTTCAGGATCAACTTCTATGCCTTTAGCTAAGATGACCAAGATTTTACCAGATGTAACACCAAATGCACATTTCTTGGGGTTCAATCTTAGCTTGAATTTTTCCATTCTATCCATGATTGGGCCTAAGTTGTGGAGGTGCACAGATTATTTCATTGATTTAGCAAGAGTGTCATCCATATAGTCTTCCATGGATTTATGCATCATATCATGGAAGATAGTTGTTACTACCCTTTGATAGGTAGCTCCTGCATTTTTCAAACCAAAAGGCATGACATTCCAGCAAAATGTTCCCTAGGCACATGTGAAGGAAGTCTTTTATTGATCCTCTGGCACAATCTTGATTTGGTTGTACCCAGAGAAACCATCCATGAGAGAATACATTTCATACCCAGTCGTCATGTCCACAATCATGTTAATGTTAGGCAAAGGAAATTCATCCTTTGGACATACTTTGTTGAGATCTCTAAAATCAGTGCAGACCCTAATGGATTTTTTTGGCTTTGATACTGGTATGATGTTGGAAATCCATTCTACATAATCAATAGCTTGGATGCATCCAGAATTGAGTAATTTATCCAGCTCAGCCTTGATAAGTTATGCAACATGAGGGTGCACTTTTTTGATTTTTTTTTACTGATTTTACTCCAGGAGGTATTGAGAGATGATGCATGATAAGATAGAGATCTAAACTAGGCATATCAAAGTATGTCCATGCAAATTTTATCTTCTTCTCTTTAAAGAAGTCTGTGAATTCCTTCAGCTCTTCTATAGACAAAGATTTAGCCACATGAATGATGTATGGTTGTTCCTCTATAACAATATTCACTGGTTGAGTTGGCTCTATGAGCACTGATGATCATTCCTTTAAATGACTAGGCAAGACATCAAGCACCTCATCCTGAGGTGGCTCAGAGAGGTTTTCACCTTTGTATGCATCTTTAGTTTTTACTATTTTGGGGTCTAAAACTGCCACAATGTGGTTTTCGCCTTCAGACCCTTTTCTTTTTCTCAATTTTATTTTATAATTGAGATACTTGATGTCCACTTCAGTCATGCTCACACTAGGTTCACTGGTGGAAGAAGTGACAGGTTTGACGATGTTAAGATAGCATGATAAATCATAGTCATTGGGAATTGTAGGCATTTCAGTAGGTTGTCCTTGTAAGGACCAATCAATAAGTTCAAGATGCATTAGTGGCAAAGGCTCAATGGGTTCGATGGCATTCACGGTATGTTCATCATAGATGGTGACTGTTAAGTAGAGTCCTAGACCTGAACCTTGTATAGATGTGTTCAAATAAAAAAGATCCCTAACGGCATCATCGAATCCCATGTTAGAAATAGGAGATCTTGATTCATCAGACCTAACTCCTAAGCCTTCACTTACTTTGAGTGTGGATACATATCATTGGACCGTATCCACCTCTATGTCTAAAATTTCTTCTAAAAGACTGTCGAACTTGTACTCATGGGAGTCCATTTCAGCATAAGTTTTCATATCAAGAACATGTGTAAAGACTACTCTTTGCCCCCAATTTGGATGAGTTCTACCTAAGAACTCTACTATGGTGAGACTCCTTACCTATGTATCTAGATCTTTTTTAGATTCAGTAGTTTCTGACTGATCATAGGTTATTGGTGATTCCTCTAAAACATGCTCTTCGGTAGCATTGACCTGGGGTGTTTCTTCATCAAAGAGAAGAGCCAAGATATTGGGAGGAATGGGAGAAGGATACACATCCTCCTCATCAAAATCATCAAAATCATCCCACCTACTAGTGGGTATGTCAGTTCTTTCTACTATTGTGTTGTGCTCTTCATGAACCTAATGTGTTTTGCCTTTATCTAGGCGATTCTTTGCTCTTTGCTCTTTCTTGGATATGAACCCTAAGCCAGTTGTATCTTGAGGTCTTATGTATTCAATCGAGATTGGTTCTTTGAGTCCATTTTGATTAGGTCTGATGGGCCCTTTACTTGAATAACCCATTTTACAAGCCACCTTATACCCCACTCCAAATTTTTTTGGGGCTATTACACATTGTTCATCTTCACTATCTTCAGTTTCCATATATAACAAAGACAAAGTGACTCTTTCTTCCTGTTCATCTTCTAATGGTGTGTTAGCTTTAACAAATTCCATATCATAGATCTATTGGGATATTATTGGTTTCATCTTTTCTAAAGGTCTCCTATAGGACCTAGGTGATGTGGGAAGAGATGTGATTGACAACACTAGTTCCACTATGTATCCACCCATACCAGTGTCCTTTATCTTGAGTTTCTTTTCCATGTCCTTCAACCAATTTGTGGCTGATTCAAATTTGGATGCCTCACTATTATGTGGGACTAGGGTTTATACCACTTGTCTTAATGTGTTACAGGCATAGATAGTGTCTGCAAGAATAGTGACATCTACACCATTGAATGAGAACTTAATGCACTAATGGTACATTGATGGTACTGCCTACATCTCATGGATCTAGGGTCTTCCCAATAGGATATTGTAGGAGAGAGGGAGATCCAGAAATTGGAAGGTAACATCCCTCTCAACAGGACCCACTCAAATTGGTAAAGTGACAAGACCTTTAGAAGATCTCTCTTGTTCATTATATTCCTTGATAGTAATCTTCTTTTTAGAATCAATGATATTCTCGGAAAGGCCTAGTTTTTCAATTAACCTGTATGCGCAAATGTTTAATCATGCACCTCCATCTATCAAGACTCATCTGACTCGATGTTTGTGAATCATGACTTTAAAATGCAAGAGGAGATTGTGTGGATGGCTTAAAGAGTTGTCATCTTCTTTCGAGAAGGATAAATAATGTGGCAAGGTCAAATGACCCACCATGGATTGAAACCGGTCAAGATCTAGATATTTTGGAACATTTTCCTCAGTGAGGGATTTTTCAAGGATCTCCCTATGAGCAGGGGAGATTTTAAGCAGCTCAAAGATGGTGATATGAGCATTTTTTCATTGCAATTGGTCAAGTATGCTATAGTTAGCAGCATTAGATGAGGGGACCAATTTTGAGTTCTTATTGGTAGTGCCAACAACAAATTTATCTATAGCTGATGCAGATGGGGAAGGATCAGGGCCTTTAAGGATGATCTTTGCATGAGATCAAGTAACAAAATTTGCACAAACCTGAGATTTCTCTGGTTCAGGGAGTTGGGGCGCACACCCTTGCAACATGAAGGGGGTTTTATTCTAAGGAGCATCTTCTTTTCCCTTGATGATAACGACATTACAATATTCTTAATGAGGATCTCCTCTCCTAGAGCCTTTTATCTCTCTCCAATACCTTCACTGGGTCTCTCTTAGGGTCTGTTTCTCTACCCTAACTAGAGAATTCTTTCCTAATCCTCTAACTCCCTAGGAACTTCCCATCAACTTCAAACTCAACTCCTTACACTCTTCTTAGTTTTCTTGCAACCATGGCTTCAAAAGCCTCCTATCACTCCAATGATTTCAAATTCCTAAGGTTAGACTTTCCCACTCCCCTTAGGTCCAATCAAACTCCTATGGACCCAATTTGATGAATCCTTCAACCATTTTCCAATCGAGACCCAAAATCAAGATCTTTGGCCCTTGTAGCCTTTTTAGGCCTATTAGCCCTCCAAATCACTGAAAAGGTGTTCTTAATCCCACAAACCCTTAACAAACCTAGAAAAAAATTGGATATTCTATGTGGGTTTTTCCTCCCCTTGAAGATTTTCTAGGTCTCAAATCTCAGTAGAGTCTGTACAGTGGATTTCTACCAAACCCCTAAAAATAAGGGTTTCAAAGGCATGTAGACTGGTTTGACAACTTGGTCTTCTTTCTCCAATTAAATGATCTCCTTTAAACTTTTCCTTCCATAAGAAGGTCTATACCACATGCCTCTACACTCCTCTATTCTTGATTGGCTTGTACCAATCACTCTGTAATCTCCATTGCCACTGTATTGTTCAAGTACCCTAACCAAAATGCTCACCACTCACCTAGGGCCTAAATGTTATCAAGCTTCCCTTTCACACACACAAACTCCAAAGGCCATATCTATATATTATATACAAGGCCCTAATGGATTCCAAGTGGTCAAGGAGTTTGAACCATGAGAACTCCAAAGAAACCCATTATTTACATAACTGGACCAAAACTGGCCAGTGAACTTGCAAAACACAAATGATTTAACAAAACCTAACTAGAAGGTACAATACACCAAACTAATACCATACAAAGCTTGGAAACTACATTGCAAACACTATATAATCATTCATTCAGTCCATTCAATACAATAAAGTGATGTATGATGATTCTATCACCAAATTACACTACAACTTGATACTTCCTAGTAATAGTTTGTACAAAATAAAAGCTCCCTATCAGATTAGGGTTGGATTCACCTTATATACTCATATCCCATCTATCTAGACCATTTGGTTGGGATTTGGGCACCTTAATGGTCGATTCCTAAAATCTAGGAAATGTTGTCATGACAACTTTGACAACTTTTGTCAAAATTGCAATTTTCACACTTTTTGTGTCCTAATTGGTTCTAAACTTTACCAATTGACCTCAAATGGATAGAAAACAACTAAAAATTATAAATCCTCCCAATTTGGGAATTTGGTCAACTCTTTGACTTTTGAGTTGACTTCTAGGCCTTAGACTCCTAGAATCAACTAGACTCAAACAACACAACCCTAATCTTTCCAAACATAAACCAC
>MU223866.1:793240-829888 GCA_018584345.1 Thuja plicata | reverse complement strand
TGACTTTTGAGTTGACTTCTAGGCCTTAGACTCCTAGAATCAACTAGACTCAAACAACACAACCCTAATCTTTCCAAACATAAACCACACCTCAAACACACACTAGGGAATTTATATTTTAGTCCTTTTCATGGATGGTTTTCCAAACCAACCTAAAAGCCAAAATAGTTAAGATCTTCCAACAGACCTTAAGGGTGCTCCTGCACCAATTCTTCATTGACTAGTTCAACCATATTAATGACGTTATCATTGTTAGCATATGCATAGTTGACCTTGGCATCAGTGTTTTTTCCTTTAGAGGATTCCCCCTTCCCATGAGGAGGAAAGGGGTCTTTGAAGGCTTGGTGATCTGAGTTCTTATTATGACCTCCCACAACAATAATTTCACTGTCGATAATGTACTGGACCTTATGTTGCAATTGAATGTAGGTAGCCATTTTGTGACCCTTGTTTCAGTGGTAATTGCAGTAAGTGAATTCATTCCACCAAGATGGTTGTGGCTGCAGATTGAAAGGATGTGGATTATCCAAAGGAGTGAGTAATTGGTTGTCCAAGAGAGTCTTGTAAATTGCATCAAGGGGTTCTCCTAGAGGATTGAACTCATGCTTGGGACGAGGGGTCAAAGGTTTTGATCTAGAAAAGTTCAAAGGTTTTTTAGGTTGTGTTGCGGCCTGGTCAGTGGCTTTGGCCACCTGCATAGTGGTAGTAAGATTGAATGCACCCTTTGGAGGTTTGGGAGTCACATTGTTGACAACTCCATCATTCACAACATTCTAGTTCTTGTTGACAAATTTGGATTTGTCTTTACCAAAGGAGGAGGACCCTTGTTTATTATCCTTGTGTAGGGTTAGTTCTCCTTTCTTGATCATGAATGTTTCAATTCTCACGGCTTGTTTGATCATATCATCAAAGGTCAAAGGACCTTGTAGCTGTACTTGATACCCAAAATTGGAAAGGACGTTGTCTAAAAATATGTCAAGCTTTTTAGACTCAGGTATTTTGTGAGAATACTTTGTATAAAGTTGTCTCCATCTCTACAGAAATGTCAAGAAAGGTTCTCCATGGTTTTTCTTCAAGTTACAAAGATCACAGATATTGACTGGATGTTGGATGTTGTGTGAATAATGTTGCAAGAAAAAATTTAAAATCTCGTCAAAGGGCTTGAAGCCAGTTGGGAGTCTAGAGAACCA
Source organism: Thuja plicata (assembly GCA_018584345.1). Taxonomy (NCBI): domain Eukaryota; kingdom Viridiplantae; phylum Streptophyta; class Pinopsida; order Cupressales; family Cupressaceae; genus Thuja; species Thuja plicata. Next base: position 828,698 of record MU223866.1, on the reverse strand, counting down.
CTCCATAGCCAATCCTCCCAAACTACGTGGGAAGAGATGTATGAGTTACATTTGATCATGTATGAACTCCATAGAGAGAGCACCAAACTATCTCAAATGATCGTGAGGATCAACGGTACCCAAGTATTTATCATACTTGAGAAGTTCAACTCCTTTAGGAAAAGGAGGCATGCACAGACTCTTGTTGAAAGGGAATGGAAAAATGCTTTATAGTGTGAACTGGGTGGCAGGTTTGTCTTTATCCTTCATGAGTTGAAGGATTTGGTCTTGCATGCTTTCAACTTGTTTTTGTAACTTGGAGTTTTTTGTTTCTTCCTCTTGCATGACAAGAGTCTCTACATTGTATTTTGAGGGCAACTTGGCCCCTTGATTGGGTAGTTCAAGAAGATATTTATCTTTCTCCTCCTTTAGGAGAATCTCCATCATCTTGCAAAATTTTTAATTGGCACGAGAATCCATGATATCTACCTAGGTTATTTCTATCTCCTCATCATTAGGGGGGTCTTGATAATGGAATTTACCCCTGCTTCTAGAGTGATTGTCACCTTTGCTATGTTCAACTGATTGATTGTGTTCTTCCATCTTGTGAGAATGCAGTGTTCTATATGTAAAGATTCGATACAAGGAAGTTGATTATCTTGGGGTGTTGTACCTATAGGAACTCTTGTTGTTTCAATAGCATTAAGTTCAGGAAACAACTCTTTAGAATTTGTGATTCTCTCCAAAGGGGAAAAGTGCATACTCCTCTACCTTTTTGCCTTACCCAAACACACTAAATAGGTTTATCAACGAGCTAACTTTTCTCTCAAAAAAATCCAAGAGCTTCTAGGTTTTTGATTCTTGCAAAGAGAGAAGAGTATACTCCCCTCACTAATGGACATGCTAATTGAATCGCTACCTTTCCTTGCTCCCCAAAGAGTCAATCCTATAGCAGTGTCTAGGTCTCAGATTCATTCATGGCTATCACTTCCATGTAATGAAGATCCTATTACCCTATTCTTCTATCAAGACGCTCGAGAGATTATTAACAAGGCCCTATTTAAGCTATGTGAAGAAAGCATAAAAGAAAACATAATGTTTAAACAAGTTTCAAAAGATATTTGACAAGCGTTCTCTGACATGCATCTTGCAATCAAATCGTTAGAAAATTTGCATAGTTATTTAAGGAATCTTCATCATTTCGTCCTGTAGACCACATGTTAAGCTGTTGCAGAAATAAAAAACTAGAAAAACACAGTCAACAGCAAGCATAAATCATTAGTGGTCAGAAAAATAGTGATAAATCTACAAAAATTTAAAATTTTTGTTGTCAAAGTCCACACGACAAAATGCCAAAAGCCGTGTGAAGAAACACTCTGAATCACACAAAATATTATAGAACTTCACGCGGTTATGTGAGAAAGTTCCTGCGAAACTTCTCTGTAGAGCCGTATAGACAAAAAATAGATTAAGCAAAAAAGTATAGAAATGAGGCCATAAATTAATTTTTGGCCCCACGGTGGGCGCCAAAAATGTATATTCTAAATTTGGCCTTGTTACTTAGCCATACTTCAACATAGTCCTTCTTCACCAACCAAATACAATAATCGATATGAAAGTATCCATCTTGCATATCTGTGTGATTCGACCTATTTCCTCCTATCTAGCTTGGGGCTTTTGATTAGCTCTCAGAATCGAGAGTCCAACAACCTAGACCAATCTAGAATGGAGGATTTTAAGCTAGACAGTAAATGTAAAAATAATCTAGAAATGAGAGATTTAAACTATTCTAGAGATGAATATGCAAAGCTAGATTATAAATGATCAACAAAACTAGATTAACTTGCAAATGGTTATGAGATTACTCAAGAAATGAGAGATTTAAACTAGGAATAAACAATGATACAAGCTAATCTAGAAATGAAAAATGATATTAAATTAAGATTGCTTGAAAATGAAACTAAAACTATGAATGATTAAATCTAAATGACATTAAGATATAGCAACAAATCTTAATAACAATGCATTCTATTAGCAATCAAAAGACTATTGATTTCAAAAACTCTAGATTGAAAGACTAACTTGAATGAGAGCTGAGAGAGTTCTTTTATAGATTGGGAGTCCGTTAAAAATAGAAAGTTTCCATTGAGAGAAACAGTTAACTTATTGAGAATCAATTGAGAATAGAAAGTTTCTTTTGAGAGAAACAGTCAACTGTTGCCTTTTTGAGTGAGTGAGTGAGTTAACTGATTTGTTTCTCTTTTAAATCTCAGCCAACTCAAAGTTTCCATTTCTGAACTGAAGTGCAGATCTTGTTGAGAATATTTAATTAAATAAATAGAATATGACCTCACAAATGTATTTTCTCAATTATTGAACAATTAAATTCAATTATTTAAATGAGGATATTTGTGAATTTAGTTTAATTAAAGTGCTAGGACTTTATAATTAAATTAATTTGATCATGGTTAATTTAGCCAATTAATTGATATTTAGGACTTAATATAGTATGATTAATGCAAGTTTAGGGTTTTTTACATTTAATACTTAGGTCGAGTAGAGTCAGTCAAAACTCAGAATTGCCTAGTACAATAGGACTTTGATGATTCTCAAGAATGAAAAATGCGACAAAATTGGTTAGGGTTGCAAGATGCCAATTTTTGGGTGTTACACCGATGTCCATTGACTAATAGCTTGAACTGTACTGGGTCAATTGTGGTCAACTAGACAACTTCATTGGTGAAGACATGGTTTATTTCATATGGCCCCAGCCATATTGTCTGTGCCTTTCCTTGTATTTCTTTGAATCTGGAATCATACAGTAATACCCAATCGCCAACTTGAAACTGTTTTCTCTTAATATGTGAGTTGTGCTACTTTTCCTTTGCTTCTAGATTATTTCAGTGCGCTCTAGGGCATATTTTCACATTTCATCCAAGGAATTGAGATGTAGCAATCACTCTTTTTGTGCTGTAGGAAGATCGATATTTAACTCCAGTGTTGTCCACAAAGTTTTGTGTTCAAATTTAATGGGTAGCATTATTTCTTTTCCATATAATATCTCAAATGGAGAGAACCTTGTGGTGGTTTTCCAGGTCGTTCAATACACCCAGATGGCTTTTGATAGTCTACTACTCTAATCCCTATGGTGAAAATGAACTATTTTTGTCATGAAGGATTTAATTTCCCAATTTGTAACTTTGGCCTGTCCATTGGCCTAAGGGTGATAGGGGCTTGACTTTTGATGTTTGATATTATATTCCTTCATGAGCTCTGTTATTAGATTGGAAGTGAATTGAGTGCCTTGATCAGTAACAAGTTCTCTTGGTACTCCATATCTGGTGAAAATTTCTTCATATAAAAATTCTGCAACCTTATGATCCCGGGCATGCTTCATGTCTTTTACTTTGACCCACTTGGTTAGATAATCAGTGCACACTAGGATGTAAGACTTCCCATTGGATGGAGGGTTTATTGGGCCAATGAAGTCCATGCCCCATTTTTCAAATGGTGTTACCACCACCTATAGATTGAGGGGCATTTCATCTGATCTTGTTGGTCGACCCATTCTCTGACATTTATCACATTTCCTTGTGTATCTGGCTGCATCCTTGTGAAGTGTAGGCCAGTAATATCCAGTTGTTAAAATCTTCTAGGTTGTCCTTTTTGCTACAAAGTGTCCCCCACATGGCTCATTATGCCATGCATGGAGAATGTCATATGTCTCATCTTCTCACACACATCTCTACATTACTTGGTTAGGTCCAGTGTAAAATAATATGTTATCCATCTAAGAGAAATGGAAGCTTTTCTCTACAAGTAGTCTCCTATCCTTATAAGAGAAATGTGTTGACATTTTGTTAGCTGCAAGGTAATTATCTATATTAGCATACCATGGACTTTCGACAGCAATATGAAATAAATGCTCATATGGAAATGCATCATCTATCAGAGTAGTATCTTCTTCAGCATGGTAGATTCTAGAGAGATAATCAGCTACCACATTTGCCTTCCTAGGCTTGTCAATGATGGTAATGTCAAATTCAGGCAAAAGAAGAAGCCATCTTTCTAACCTGCCTATGATGGAAAGTTTGTTCATGAGATATTTAATTGTTGCATGGTTAGTATGAACAAAAAAGGGATAACCAGTTATATAATGGCAGCATTTGTTCAGAGCATAAACTACTGCTAGTAATTCTTTCTTAGTCACTATATAGTTTAACTCTGGTCCTTGGAAGCTCTTGCCAATGTAGTAAATTGCATTCTCTAGGTTACTAGACTTTTGTCCTGGGACAACACCTATTGCATAGTCTGAAGCATCTGTATGAATGTGAAATGGAAAAGACAAGTCAGGGCCCCTAAGTATTTGTGCAGTTGTCAATAGTGACTTCAACTGCAGGAAGGATTCATCATAGTCCTTTGTCCAAAAAAATTTGCCTCTTTGGTAAGAAAAGTATACAGAGGGCTAGATATTTGACTAAAATTTTGGATAAACCTCCTATAGTAGCCAACATGTCCTAGGAAAGACCTAACATCCTTTTGCTTTGTAGGGATAGGTAGTGTGAGAATTACCTCTATTTTTGTAGGGTCTAATTGGATTCCATCTTTAGAGATAAAATGTCCCAGCACTATGCCTTCCTACATCATCATGAATCATTTCTCACTGTTGAGAGACAAGTTGTGTTCCTAACATCTGATTAGTACTCTTTCCAAGTTCTTTAGGGCTTCCTCAAAGGTGACACCAAATGTAGTGAATTCATCCATGTATATTTCCATATAATCATGTGATATGTCAGCAAAAATGTTGATTACAACCACTACAACATTTGGGGTCAAATTTTGACCCCAATTTGCGACGGCACCACCATTTGTATGTTATTTTTGTGTTTTTTTCCAAGTGCCCCTGTCATTGTCATAGTAGTGATGGTACAGTCGTAATTGTGACACCCTCATGATTATAAACAAAAAACAAGAAGAAAGGATCATTTCTAATTTACCTTGATTGCATACCGTTGTGCGCAAAGAGGGCATACTATGGAAGCTAATTGGCATCTTGGTATATGGCAGCCACAACTTGAGGTAGGTATTCGAGCTTTGTCTTATCATTAACTCAATTTCATCTTGATGGAATTTTTTGATTTAATGGCACAATATGAATGTTAATACTATAATTGTTTACATCTTTGCATTTGGAATGCTTGATGACCCATGAGCTTTGAGAGCTAGGGCATCGTTGCTATTACCTTCAAGCTAGCATTGTGTGAAGTATTTGATCTCTCTTTATTTGTTTTACTATTGATATTCACTATGTGGTACTCCCTGTTTATGATCATTTGATGAGGAAATGTCTTGATGGCTCATGGGTTGTAGGCTAGGGCATCATGCATTGTTTATTAGCTTAATGTTTAATACTAACATTATTTACATCTTTTCATATGGAATGCTTGATGACCCATGAGATTTGAGAGATAGGGAATCATTGCTATTACCTTCAAGGAATTGTGTGAAGTGTTTGATCTCTCTTTATTTGTTTTCCTGTTGATATTCACTCTGTGGTACTCCCTGTTTATGATCATTTGAAGAGGAAATGTCTTGATGGCTCGCGGGCTACAAGCTAGGGAATCATGCATGGTTTATAAGATCAATGTTTAATACTAGCATTTGTTTACATCTTTGCATTTGGAATGCTTGATGACTAGCAAGCTTTGAGAGCTAGGGCATTGTTGCTATTACCTTCAAGGCATTGTGTGAAGTGTTTGATCTCTCTTTATTTGTTTTTCTATTGATATTCACTATGTGGTACTCCCCATTTATGATCAGTTCATGAGGAAATGTCTGGATGGCTCGCGGGCTGCAAGTTAGGGCATCATGCATTGGTTATTAGCTCACTGTTCAATACTGGCATTGTTTACATCTTTGCATTTCGAATGCTTGATGACCCACGAGCTTTGAGAGCTAGGACATCGTTGCTATTACCTTCAAGGAATTGTCTGAAGTGTTTGATCTATCTTTATTTGTTTGGTTGTTGATATCCACTATGTGGTACTCCCCGTTGATGATCATTTCATGAGGAAATGTCTTGACAGCTTGTGGGCTGCAAGCTAGGGCATGTTTATTAGCTCACTATTTAATACTGGCATTGTTTACATCTTTGCATATGGAATACTTGATGACCCATGAGCTTTGAGAGCTAGGGCATCGTTGCTATTACCTTCAAGGTATTGTGTGAAGTGTTTGACCTCTCTTTATTTTTTTTGTTGTTGATATTCACTATGTGGTACTCCTTGTTTATGATCATTTCATGAGGTAATGTCTTGATGGATCACGGGCTGCAAGCTAGGTCATCATGCATTGTTTATGAGTTCATTGTTTAATACTGGCATTCATTTACATATTTGCATTTGGAATGCTTAATGACCCACGAGCTTTGAGAGCAAGGGCATCGTTGCTATTACCTTCAAGGAATTTTGTGAAGTGTTTTATATCTCTTTATTTGTTTTGTTGTTAATATTCACTATGTGGTACTCCCCGTTTATGATAATTTAATGAGGAAAACATGGTATCTTCTTTCCTTTCTACAACATTCTTCTGAGTGCACGTGTCCTGTAGCCTGGTTTTTCTTTCAAAAATTATATGGCTTGACTATGCACATGCATAATTGTAGATGAGGATCAGTATTAGGATGTCATTCATTTCTTAGATCTTCTTGATCTAACCCCCATCTCCCTTTTCTTTGCAAGTTTTGGATCATGCAGGAGCACACTGGATTCATACCTAGGTCAAAAATTCATCACTTCAGGAAATGTCTAGTACCCTTATTATTTATGTTCATCCTCTTATGTACGCATGTACTCTTGCATATTGTTCTGAAAGTTGTCTATGCTCATAGAAGCCCAGAAGATTTTATCTTTCAGTTCCTTTCCTTGTATAGTATATACAAGTTATTTGGCATATATATATATTATATACATGTAATATTTAGATGTAGAAATTTATTTTCCTTTACATGTATCTTTTCATGAAATGAACAAAAATTAAACAAGATCATCTAATAATGTAAACTAGGGTACTGTAATCACTCATCTAGTAATTAGGTTACCAATGTACAATGAGGTAACTATTTATATATATATATGAAACCATGAAGATGATGCTTAGGAGACAGTGGAGCTAGAGGAATATGTGAAAGATCTAAATGCTTTGAAAAATAAAAACTCCTAAGACTTTCAAATACCTAGGAGCCTGTAATAAATTAAAATGGAAGAAGATAGGTTCATGTATGTTCTTAAGGATTTTTTTATCTAATGCCTACGAAGTTGACTTTCTAGAGCAAATAAATATCTCACTTGTATTCAATGTCAGTGATTTGTATAAATAGTATGAAGGAGAGAGTAGTATCTCACTTGTATTCAATGTCAGTGATTTGTATTAATATTCAAATTTGGAATCATTGTTGAAATTATTCCTCATGTAGTGTATATTTCTTCATGTTTTATAGGTTGTAACTCAAATTTATAAATGTTATTGAACTCAAATAATTGTTAAAAATCTATTTGTGAGTTACTATGCTACTTGGTGCATGTTTGGACATATCCATAGACACGACAACTCTTGGGTGTGTGTGTATGCATATATGTATGTGTATTTATGTTTATATATGTATATGTATATGTATATACGTGTGTGTGTGTGTGTATATGTGTGTGTGTGTGTGTGTGTGTGTGTGTGTGTAAGTGTGTGTGTGTGTGTGAATATTTATGTATGTATATGTGTGTGTCTATATATACACACCCACACATACATACATACATACATGCATGCATACATACATACATACATACATTTAGGTCTTTCACATACACACACACGCACATACATACATACATACATAAATACTTAAATACATACATAAATATATACAGACATACATAAATACATACATATATAATCATGGTCATCCTTCACCCAACATTAATCATGGTCATCCTTCGTCCAACATGAATTTTGGGTTAAATCTATAGATGCTTCTCCACACTCGGCCTGCTAAGCTCAATGGAGTGAGGAAATTATAAGTTGGCATTCCGAAAGCTTCTTGTCAGAAGTAGCTCAAGAGAAGGATGCTAACTAGAGAAGAGGAGAAACACATTTTCCTACATGCAAAGTGCTCTGCACATTTGTATCCTATGCATTCATTTATTTTGGGACTAGTCTGATTCTTTTTACTCTGTGCATTGTTGATTCAATTAAGACACTTTTGGTATAATCAGAAACTTTCTTCATTCATGTCCCCCTATTCTCTTTATATAAGAGGGAGTTTGTGTAGGGTTGGATCAGAGATCATCGTAATTTTCCTTTGAATAGTGCAATAATTTTATGTTTCCCTATTCTGTGTTTGAGTTATTTGTGGAAGTGACTTGTAGTTGTAATAGACAATTGCATTCTGTATATTCAATTTATGTCTCTTCAATTTGGTTCATGTCGACAGTTAAACAAGTCAACATTGGGGTTTAACCTTTGTTTCCCTCCATTCATTTTATTGATGTTCTCTATTTAGTCTCTCTATTCCCTATTTTGCCTGCTAGGCTACTATTGTCTTGTGATCATTGCATTCCAAGAGACATCTCTTTGAGGCATTTTCTTCCATGAGACAACATCTCTTTGAAGCATTATGTGAAAAAGTTCACCTGCCTTGTTTATGCTTCCACATTTTGTATTCATATCTAGGTTAGAGAATTTCCAACAACAATATTTGAAAAAGTTCCACCTTCATTATGTTTTGATAGATGTCCATACATTGTTCCAAAGATCTTAGTTTATCACAAGCAGGGAGAACGCTAGAAAAGGTTTTTGAGTTTAGCCTTATACCTACCAAATGCATTTGTTTGAAATTTTGTATAGCATTTTCAACAATTTTTTGTGCATATCCTGCATTCATTGCAAACCAATGAGGCCACAGTTGTTTCAAGAATACTGCCATTTTTGGTCTCTATTCGAATGATGTTCAAACCCTATTTTCAAAGATTTCATTTTGACACAGGTAGGAAGGATGTTGGCAAAGGTGGTGGTAGAATTTGGCTTTACACTTGCCCATTTCAATTGTTGGAAAGTTCCTAAACTTTTTTTACCAAATATTTAAAACTATAGTATACATTATAGAGGTCAAAATATCTGTGTATATTCTAATTGTTGAAGTGTTTATAAAATATTTTTCCAATTTAGTTTGGGATTTTGTTGTGGGAGATACCTCATTTATTTAAAAACTAATTGTTTCCAAAATGTGTATGATTTGGAGGGTGTTAAATGTTAGTGAAATCAAGATGTCTGTGATTGGCTTATAAATTCATTATTTGTTTTCCCTTGATAGGAATTTGATAGGCTATTTATGGTGGGGATTTTCTATTGGAATCCATGAGTTTCATGTTGTTGTTGTTGTTGTTGTTGTTGTTTTTCTTTGTTGGAAAAGGTGTACTATGTGCCTTCCTATATTGACATTTTGTATTGAATGCAATCTAATCATGATAGAAGGTTATTTTGTGTGAGCTTTTCAGTTTTCACTCAAAACCCATTTCATGTAGGTATACAACCTTTTCCCTATTGCTATAGAGTTTTTTTCCCATCAGTATACAATCCTCCTCATCATGTTGATATACAGCCTAAACATGGTCAAAGATTTGGTTTAGTTAACACAATCAATCTAATTGTAACCAATCACAAACCACGAGCCCTGTCAATACTCAATGTATATATACTATCATACATGCATGAATACCCACCTCCTTGGAAAATACACAACCAAAGAAACAACATGCCAGGAGCTCCAATACTAAGAGCATTACTACCATGACTCCACTAATCCAGCCTGAACCCATCTTTCTGAAAAAGGAAAGCTACAAAATCATAACAATGTAGCAATACTAATAGGTAGAAAAAAGGTTCATCAAATGCTAAAAGGACTGTTTGCAACACAAAGTGGCCGTGAAGGGGAATCCTTATCCTCCACTGTCCTTTTTCTTAGCGTGCATGTGATACTGTAAAAGTAAACAAACAAAAAAAAAGGGATTTGCAGTTGTAACAGATGTGGAAAATTCATTACAACATATATTGAATACCCTGAATATATATGTATAAACAAAAAAGAAGGGCTCTACAGTTGAAAGTTATGTATGTATATATGTATATATATGTGTATATATGTATGTATATATATGTGTGTATGTATATATATGCATATTCTTCTAAAAGTTATGTATGTGTATGTATGTATGTATATATGTATGTATGTGTGTGTGTGTGTGTCTATATATATATATATATATATATATATATATAACAGAGCACTGACCAATCATATGGAAGCCGTGACTTGAGGTAGGCATTCAAAATTTGTCTTCTCATTAACTCAATTTCATTTTGATGGCATTTGTTGATTTGATGCCACAATATGAATGTTAATACTGGCATTGTTTACATCTTTGCATTTGGAATGCTTGATGACCTGCGAGCTTTGAGAGCTAGAGAATCATTGCTATTACCTTCAAGGTATTGTCTGAAGTGTTTGATCTCTCTTTATTTTTTGTTCTATTGATATTCACTATGTGATACTCCCCATTTATGATCATTTCATGAGGTAATGTCTTGAAGGCTCGCGGGCTGCAAGCTAGGGCATCATGCATTGATTATGAGCTCACTGTTTGAGCACCACATGACCCTGTTATGAGCTCTTTTTGTTATATACATACACATATATACATACATATATATACATATGTATGTATATACATATATACATATATATACATACATACATACATACATACATACATACATACACACACACACACACATATATATATATATATATATATGTATGATGTTATTGTTATCATTGCATGCTTGTTGTTGTTGTGCACCATATATTATTTTATATATACACTTTATTTCATTGTGACCGTGACTAGCTTGGCATTTATAATGTATTTGTTGTTACTAGATCAATGTTGCCATGTTGTTGAGGTTGTAGATGCATTGAATCACCACTTTCATTCTATTTTGATAGCATGCAGTGTTTGATCTCTCTTTATTTGTTTTGCTATTGATATTCACTATGTGGTACTCCCTGTTTATGATCATTTCATGAGGAAATGTCTTGATGGCTCACGGGCTGCAAGCGAGGGCATCATACATTGTTTATGAGCTCACTGTTTAATAATGACATTGTTTACATCTTTGCATTTGGAATGCTTGATGACCTGTGAGCTTTGAGAGCTAGGGCATCATTATTGTTACCTTCAAGGCATTTTTTGAAGTGTTTGATCTCTCTTTGTTTGTTTTTCTGTTGATATTCACTACTTGGTACTTCCCATTTATGATCATTTCATGACAAAAAATATGGTATCTTCTTTCCTTTATGCAATATTCTTCTAAGTGCACATGTCCTGTAGCATAGTTTTTCTTTTAGAAGTGTATGGCTTCACTATTCACATGCATAATTGTAGATGAGGATCAATAATAGGAATCCATTCATTGATTATATCTTTTTGATCTAACCCCCATCTCTCTTTTCTTTGTAAGTTCTAGATCATCATAGGAGCACACTTGATTCATACCCGGGTCAAAAATTCATCACTTCAGGAAATGTCTGGTACCCTTATTATTTATGTTCATCCTCTTAATTATGCATGTACTACTTGAATTTTCTATAATAGATGAACATCATGCAATGTTATTGCTATCATTGTATGCTTGTTGCTGTTGTGCACCATATATTGTTTTATACACTGTTCATTTCATTGAGACCATGAGCTTGGCATTTGTAAGTATTTGTTGTTATTGGATCAACGTATTTTTCCCTTGATCTCAGGCATCATGTAATGTTATTATTGTCATTGTATGCTTGCTGCTGTTGTGCACCATATATTGTTTTATACACTATTTATTTCATTGAGACTATGAGCTTGGCATTTTTAATATATTTTCTTTTATTGGATCAATGTATTTTTCCCTTGAGCTCGGGCATCATGCATTGTTATTGTTGTCATTGTATGCTTGTTGTTGTTTTGTGCACCATATATTGTTTTATACATTATTTATTTTATTGAGACCGTGAGCTTGGCATTTGTAATGTATTTGTTGTTATTAGATCAATGTATTTTGCCCACTTATTCATTATGTTGGAATACTTATTCACTATTTTAATTATTGTTACTTTGTTTTAGGTCTTCTGAATGGATAGAACATTTGGTATTGAATGTTGTCATTTGGAGTCCTGGGAAGAACAGTGCTCCAGATTATTTAATGTGTGTGATGATGACATCAAACATACTATTCTCTACCTCCTGAAACATAATATTGTTGGCTCGCATGTACACGATGGGGTGATCTATAAACTAGTATTTTCTACTTGTTGAAGTTACCAGTCAGTTTGAATGGGTCTTGAAGGTGGTTAACCATGTGGTTGTTTCCAACAATTAGCAAAAAGTTGTGTTGGGGATTCAGACCATCAATCCAAACATTATCGTGGCAGGCTTGGCTCAATTTTTGATAATAGAGCTAGCTTTGGAAATAAAATGGTGAAGGCATGGGAGGTGTTCAAGCAATCTTGTGCTAATGATGACTACACTGCTGTGAGTATCTTCCATGGTCACAATGAAGATTTTTTCACTTGTGACAATAAGAATGTTATGATGGACTACTTCTTTGGAGTTGGCATTTTTTTCAACAAACTAGGCCATCTTTAGATCAAATGTAGACATGAAACTTAACTATTTAACATAATGTTTGGAATACTCTTCTTTTTAAATGTTTTTGTTGATATATGTTCATCATCATTATAAAAACTTATCTAGCTAATAATATTGCTATCTGGTTTCAAAAACTTATGTAAATCTGATTATCATTACAAAAACTTATGTAAATATGATTATCAAAACTTTTCATTATCTTGTGATATTGCTATCTAGATTCAAGTGTATAGTTTTTTGAGCCAAAATCATTGACTCATGTTTCATCCATGAATTTGACATGCACAAATTTCTTATCACGTATAAAACAATATATGGTGCACAACAACAGCAAGCATGCAATGACAACAATAACATCATACATATATATGTATATGTATGTATATACATATATATATATACATATATATATATGTATATATATATGTATATATATATATGTATATATATATGTATATATATATGTATATATGTATATGTATATATGTATGTATATGTATATGTATATATGTATATGTATATGTATGTATATGTATATGTATATGTATGTAATATGTGGCTGTACTACCCATTGGTACTATGTGGTACTCCCTGTTGATGATCATTTCATGAGGAAATATCTTGATGGCTCGCGAGCTGCAAGCTAGGGCATCATGCATTGTGTATGAGCTCACTGTTTAATACTGGCATTGTTTACATATTTGCATTTGGAATGCTTGATGCCATTCTTTTGTTCTTTTGTTCTTTTGTTCTTCATGGACCATTCTTTTTTATACCCGACTACATGTCCCATTAAAATTTCATCAAAAATTTTCATTATCTTCTGATATTTCTATTTGGATTCAAGTGTATAGTTTTTGAGTCAAACTCACTGACCCATGTTTCATCCATGAATTTTACATGCACAAATTTATTATCATGTCACAAAAATTGTTGATGTGTCACAAAAATTGTTGATGTGTCGACAATGAATTTCAAGAGTGTAGGTGACACATGGTTCAACTCCAATTCATACAATTGGGACTACTTGAGAAAGTGAGTAGACTCTAAATATTAAAATTTCGGCCACTAATATAACAAGGATGATGCATGATGAGTAATAGAGATAGAAAAGAAGAAATTATCCGCACATGTAGTGAACATGGAAAAGGGTATAGTAGAGCCTACTCGTCTTTCCCAGGTAGTCCCAATTGTTTCAAGTGGAGAAGAAGTAATGAGAGAAATTGTCGAAACATCAACAATTTTTATGAGATTAGTTTGTTAACTGCAGCTGACACAAGGAAATTTGTGAATGTCAAACTATACACTTAAATTTTGATAACAATATCACAATTTGACATGCCCCGAATTGTAGATGCCTTTACATGCATTTCAACGTGTGGTAAAGACTAAAATTCCTAATCACAACTATGCATATGGTTTCCATCAAGTGTAGTTAGGACGTTACATTTACATGTACTATGATTGACAATAGTCATTTTGCAATTTGATTTGAGATGTTGTATGCATGATTAGTATGTTGATTTTTATTGTGATTTTAATTAGTATGAATGAACAAAATAACCAACTAAACAAAATGATATGTTGGAATGACAGTGCAATATTTATCGACATAGCATCAATGGCTTCGGTCAATGTGCCTATGTGTCGATGTGGTGTTGGCCCTTATGCATTGAAGATGTCATGCACAACAAGTAATCTTGGGCATCCATTTGGGGTTTCCCAAATAGGAAAAAGGTTTGGATATGGAATTATATTTTGATGTTTAAAATTAATGTGACAAGTTATAATCATTTTAGGAAGAATTGATGTAGATTTGGTATTGCAAGGAAATAGTGGATGTCAATACTTTTGGTGGGTCGATGAAACCACATTTACATCTACCCCATCTATTTCTATACCTAATGTAGGAAATTAGTTCAACTTGTGCAAGGCTTGAGAGGTAGCTAGTGCCACCAAGATTGCTTCAATGGAAAAAGCAGAAATCATGTTTCTATGATTCCTTCTTTGTGTAGTTTGTGCACTACTTTGTTGGGACCATATGCATAAATGTGATTAACAGAGGGCTATTATAGATACGGAAATTTTTTTATAATTTCATGTAAATAAGTTGGACATATTTTGATAAACTCATGAACTTATTGTTGTTTATGACTTTGTTATGATTTTCTATATCTTGGATGGGTTTTTGTAAATTTTATCCTTGTTCCTTTTAGAATTTTATGGCTTGTCTATGCACATGCATAATTGTAGATGAGGATCAGTAATAGGGTGCTAGGCATTGCTTAGATCCTTTGGATCTAACCCCATATTTTCCTTCCTTGCAGGTTTTGGATCATATAGGAGCATACTGGATTCAACCCTGGAGACATTGGCAAGGATCACCCAACTTCATAAAAAAAAAACGGAAAGAGCCCAACTTAAAAGTAGAAGACATACAGACCTATCTAGTGAACATATTGTGCTGAAGGTGGAGTCTGATGCCACTTCAATGACATCAGGCAGTGAAGCAAAATTTAATAGCTATAGTCGTTGCAGTAGCATCAGGCGCTACCTTCAACACATATGATCACTAAAAAGGTATGTATGATGTCTTCTATAAATAGATCACATTCCATATGGTGTTAGAAGGCCCAGATGGGCAGAAATTCAAGCAAAATGCTCAGGAGGCTGCTAAGTCTTTTGTACAACTTTTTGCTTGGTAATTTGAAGTGATCAATGGAAACTTACAATCCTAAACAATTAGTATACCATTGATGGCTTCATAATTATTAAGCAAAAGGGAGTTCTCTGATTTGGAACCCCCTTTGGTGATGATCTTATTTTGGATGTGAGGGAGAGAAGATAATTCACATAAAGAACATGCACATAAACACGATAGCTGGGAAACATAAATGTAGATATCACAACAACTAAGAAACATAAATGTAGATATCATGGTCACAATTTTTTAGAGACACAACATAATTGAGTGGTATACCTAGACAATGCAACACAACCACTACTCCTCCAGTTCTAAGTTGGCACTGCAGGATCCAAAACCCATATATAAAGAATAAATTTAGAGAGCAGAGGAGGAGGGCCATAATGACCAAAATAATATAGGATCCCTAAATTATTTTGGTCATTATGGCCCTCCTCCTTGGCTCTCTAAATTTATTCCTTATCTATAGTTTTTGGATCCTACAGTGCCAACTTAGAACTAGAGTAGTAGTGGTTGTGTTGCATCGTCTGGGTATACCACTCAATTATGTTGTGTCTCCAAACAATTGTGACCATGATGCCTACATTTATGTTTCTTAGTTGTTGTGTCCCAGGATCCCTTATGACCCTTTACAATCCCTAATATTACATCTTATAGATCTTAAAGTGTTGTAAAGGGTCATAAGAGACTCCTAGGAGGGCTCAGATGAGCTTCCACCTTCACGTGGTTGGCCTTGTTAAGTAGAGAATGTTAAACTATTCTTGAAACAAAGAGAAGCTCAATATTTTAAGGTCCCACTCCATGCACATGACAATTTTTTTTTTAAACATAGCATACCCTCGCAATTGTGACGATATTAAGTGGATGACTAATGTGATAACATTACATGCAACATCCAGATGTCAGAATAGTTTGACAGGTGGACGTCACATGTACAACATCTCTGTTGCATATCATCATAATAAAGACATTCATAATGTGTAACGATGGCATACTAACCCTCATTGACAGTGCATATTAAGATGGTCATGACCGTCACAAGAATGACAAACATAGCTACCATTGGTGATTCTGACACCAAAACTACAACACTGGGTTGTGTCACTTTCTCGACAATGTACTATCGTAATTACAATGCATAGCCATCAAAAAGAGGTCTCAAATGTACTAGTGAGCTCTATGGAAAGTATCTGGTACATTGCATAAGCCAAATGGTAATATATAATAAGAATATGTGCCCCAGGGGCATGTGAATGTGTTATTCTCCTAATCTTTTGGAGCAATGTTGATCTAATTGTAACCGTTGTATCCATCCAAAAAGGAGAAGTACTTCTTACCAGCCAGAGTGTCCAGGACTTGATCAATAAATGATAATGGAAAATGATCCTTCTTGGTGGCGTTATTCAATTCCCTGTAATCTATACATATTCACCATTTTCCTCCCTTCTTAGGTATAATGACCAAAGGTGATACCCACTTGCTATCAGAGATTGGATAGATGAAACTAGCATCTAGTAACTTTTGTAATTCAGTTTTGACTATTTCTCACAAGGCTGGGTTTATCCTTCTTTGAGGCTGACAAAGTGGTAGGCTGCCATCATTAATGTAGATCCTATAGGTGTAGAGTTGGGGGTTCAAACCTAGCATATCTCCGTAATCCCAATCAAAGGCTTTCTCATTCTTACACAAGAGTTTGGTTAACAATGCCAATTGTGGTGGTGGAAACTTGTTGTTTACATGGAGATGGTGACCAGGGGAAATTTCCATAGTGGTTTTTAGCTCTACCATTGACTTTTTAGGTACTAGGCTTGTAGCTACTTCACATAGCAGTAATTGACTAATTATCTCAGGACTTGCTTGAAAGACACAGTCCTCATAGGTACATAGTTGTAAAATAGAACTTTTGGGAACATCCTTTGCTACTATACACTTATTGGTAAGAATACTCTATATTACAACATCTTCCTCTTGCATTTTTAGAAAATATTATCGGTGCAACATCATGAGCTGGGCAACAGAGTTGAGCTCTTCTTCCTCATCCCCTAAATCTGGCCAAATAGGATCTCCCAAGTCTGGCTGGAGTTGGGTAGGAGGATACAGTGTTAGCTTCTTTATTGCCTGACCATTTGAAATCATCATACTTCCTGATCTACAACTAATTTTTGCATCATTGGTGGCTAACCAAGGTCTCCCTAGGATGACTGGATAGCCAGCAAAGTTTACTTTGGGTGATAGGATGAGAAAATCTGTTGGAGTTGTTCGTTAGCCCTCTACACTTAGTCTATGCATTGTATCTTTGGTCATTACATTTATGGCTGCTCCCAAATACACTAAAGCATTTTTCACAAAGTGTCCATTTATTATCAAATGAACTACTGGGCTTCTAGGGTCTGAATACTTGGGTATAACTACCTTTCCCAACATGATACCCGCAATTTTCCCTATGACATGAACTATTTGTGGGTCCTTCTTTTTCCTTCTAGGCTTTTTAAGGCATGCTTCCTTAATAGCTTTTCCATAGATAGGAACTTCTTTGATAGCTTAGAATAGAGGGATTTGGATGTGCATATTTTTTTAGCTATTTAAGAATATCAACAGGCATTTATTCTTAGGATATAGGTTGTTCTATGGTGAGCCTATGTGGAAAAGGAGGATCAACTCAGGTTTTAACATTAGTTTCGCTAGATTTATGAGTTGATTGGGTGGTATTTTGTAGTGTAGCCTCTGGAAGAGGTGCTGATGTTGCAGGAGTGTCTACAACTTCTGTGATAATAGGATGTTTAGGTGTAGGAAGAGTGGTACTAGACCTCAAATGGATATCATATATCTCTAGTGCGTAGGTAGGGTACTGCTGTGTATTAGTTGTATACATCGGTTGCTACTATTTCTTGCTATTGGGATTAGACTGGGGCTAAGAAGGTAATTGGGTTGGCTTTGGATTAGGACTAGTGGCTATAAGAGGTGGCATTATTGTAGGATAAGGGACTAGAGGTGGTAACTATGGAAAAGAAGGATTTTGGTTAGGCCGTTGTGAAGGCCCCCTCCATTGGTTATTTTGCTACCAATTTCCTTGTAGTGGTTACCATTGATTCTGAGGTTGAGGCCACTGGTTATTCTTCTAGTTAGGTCACTAGTTATTTTTCTTGTTAGGCCAATGATTATTTTGTTGGTTAGGCCACTGATTATTTTTCTGGTTAGGCCACTGGTTATTCGAGGCTGGCTAAGAGTACTGAGAAGGATTCTGATAACTTTGGTTTTGCCATTGATTATTGTAAGGATTTAAAAATTGTAATGGGTCCTGAGGCATACCTTGTCTTGAAGCCCATGGTCAACATTGAGTAATGAAGAAAACTTTCTCATTGTCTCCTTCTATCTTCATATACTCAGTAGGTAAATGTTGATTCTCCATGTTCACCACTAGCTTGCATCCGTAGTCTTTCTTTTGTTTATGACAATGAGGACAATACTCAGCTAACTATGACTCAACATCTGCATGCCTCTTCTTGGCAGTCATGGTGTTGAGATGTGTAGCAACATCATTAATTATGTCTTGCTTGAAATATGCAAGCAAGTTAGATATCTCCAACTTGGAAATGCCTGAACTGATCCCTTTAGTGATTGTAGACCGATATCCTCTGCCTTTCTTCACAGTTGATCTGGAGTATTTGAGATAGATTTTCTTGAGGTCATCCCAAGAAGATTGGGATATGTCCCACTAGACATGAGGTCCATTGCTTCTAGATAGTTGTTGTTCACTCCTCTTAAGAAGACTAGTTTCTATGGATCCTCAGCCAACATGTGTTAGGGATTCTTTTGCATTGTGTATAGGAAATGTGAAACATAGTCCTCCAAGGTTTTGACCTCCTTTTATGACATTATAAAAATGTCATCTCCCCTTGGGTCACTCCCCTTGAAATACTCTTTGGATTTATGCAGAAATAGAGTCTGCATATCATCCCAGGTGCTTGCTGCATTTTCTCCTAAGCCCATGAATCATCGTAAGGCTAACTCTCTTAGTGTTGCTGGAAACAGATTGAGTTTGTGGGCATCAGTGATATAGTCAAAGCTATGACAGAGGATATCAAACTCAAACAAAAAGGTTTCAGGATCTTCAGTTATGAGGCCATAAAACTTTGGGAGTGCGGCAGTGGGTATATTTTTGAGATTAGCATTGTTTATAAGGCTCAGTAGAGGAAACGTGAAAGTAGGTTGTGCCATTACTAGAGGTATTGGGAACTGGAGTTGCTATTGGAAAGGAATATTAGCTATAGGATTGTTAACAATAGGTGCATTTGGGTTAGAATTATCGAGAAATATGGCCAAGATTTTAGAAAAAGGTTGAAAATCACTTATATCAAAAGGCTCTGCTTCAGAGGAAGATGTTTCAGGAAACTCAAGACTTGCGTCAACAAAAGGTAACTCAGCTTCTTCAAATTCTTCGTTCAAATTCATAGATTCTCCTAGAATAAATCTTCCATATTTGTCTATTCTTATTCCCCTTTTATGCATGCAAATGAATTCTTCACACCGGTGAAGAAAATTTAGGACTACAATCCACTGTTTAAAAACTAGCTAGAAATGAAAAATGACTCAGAAAGTTTCTTAGCTTGACACCATACCCGGTAGCGATGCTGAAAATGAACCACCTCATAATAAGTGCTTAGTAATTGTGCCCAAAGCCTCTCTTAGGAATAGTTTATTCAATCTAAGGATTACTTCTCCCACCATGAGGTGCATTTAGTTTGTCAACCTAGGGACGTATACTTGAAATGGTACGACACTGTATGTGCACTAAGTCCCTTAAAGAGTCATTCTACCTATGTTGCAAGAAGGTAAAATGCTTGAAAGGAATCTATACTAGAGCTATAGGAAAGGAAACACACTTACTCCTTACTCAAATGAATGCTAAAAATTGTAAACCCTACTTAAGCTTACTCTTTCAACCTAGAACATTCACTATAACTATCCTTGCAGGTTCTGTAGGAACATTCACAAAGTATAATGTTGCAGGAAGAAACTATAATCTCCTATCTAAAATTCTAGGAATGATGAAAGTAAATCTACTCTACTATACTCTAATCCACCTCCCAAGTGGGCCCCCTTGGTCGGCTTCTACTAATCTACTAACACAGAAGATAAACCAAAATTCACTTCATTATATTTCAAGAACTGATTACATAAGAACGATCCATAAAAATGGAAATGAACTTGCTGTGCAAGATGAAACAAAACAATGTATTCCAAAAACTTTCAAACTTCCAAACTATCAGTCCAATCCCTATAAATAGAGGATCGACACTTTATTCTAAAACAGAAAAGGAAAGATTTGACTAAAATCATGCCAGAGAAGAAAAGGGAAATGTAACAGCCCATGACATATGCAATGAAGTCTGGGCGACCAAGTCAACACAATGATGAGCGCAGAGGGAATATAGCAGTACTACATTCCTACATTTCTAGAACAGTGGCTCCTCATTTGTAGTAGTCATGTCTTCTGGTACCATGATGGTTACCCGTTCGTAGCTATATTTCAACATCCTCTTTTAATGTTGTCGACCACTCTCAAACTGCTCCTACTTCCTAGAAGGTTAGTTATCATGCAACAATATTCATACAAGTAAACTTAATCAAATTGATCCAAATATTAGAACACACATTTTGATTGCTATATGAAAAACTAGAATATATATAATATTGTCAAAACATAACATAACTATCTACCCATGGGTTTGACAATTCTAACTGTACTTTGACACAAGTTCAACTGATTATAAGTACACAAATGTTTTGGTAATACTTAAAAAAGAGTATAAAGAATAATATAATAGAGATGGTAAATGGTCTCATTAATGATGATGAGATTGATGTGATCATGTTTTATATACCGCAGTTGGCAGCGCTAAATGACATGACTTTGTTGGTCACGTTCTTAGAGATATGGCCATCGATGAACGTATCCCATAATCCTCATAAGTATCATATGTACTGTAGGGAGACATGGGTATACTTGTAGATATATTTTATCCCATTAGAGTGGAACTTTTAATAGTGAAAGAAGAATAAGAAGAGTTGGAGAGTGCAACATGAGTTGGTCTGTACTAGATAAGAGTTACAAGAGGTGAGAGGAGTCATACACGGTCTAGATATGTAGCGATCCTCAAGGATCCACTCATGATATATGACATCACATAGGCCCTCCTTCATCCCACAACCTTCTCCACATTGATGCCTAGAGAACTCAAGCGACCATCATCCCATGGGTGAGAGCTAATTATATATGTTTTATATTTTTGAGATAGACCACATTTTAGACAGTGGTGACTAAAATATGCATGGATGATGTTTTGATTTTTTACATGATTGGGTTATTTTAATACTATAAAAAAAAAAAAATTTATTGCTTATGATTAAAATAAGGAAAACATGGCAATGAATGCATATGTCTAGTTTTAATTCTATTATGATTGATTTGAAAAATCAATACTAGAATGATTAAAATGATATGCATGTGATTTAATTAAAAATAATTAATACTTAATTAAATAAAACTATTTATGATTTAATGCACTAATGGAGGCAAATGTAAATGTGATTTAGCTAGCTAAATAAGGTATAATCTATCATAACATGGTACATGGGAAAAATGAAGTACTATACTAATATAATTGAGTAATATCTTAATCAAATGGAAAAGAGATTGCAAAATGAATCCAAGACAAAATTGCATATTTTCTCATGAATGAAGCAACATATGAAAGCATAAAGAACAATTATTAACCATCTAAAAAATTTGTTTTAATGAAGAGACCTATACTAACATACCACTTAATATAAAGGAGAAGCATAAAGCAATAAGAAGGGAAAAGTGAGATGCCCAAATTCATGGCATTTATGGGGTCCTTAAGACATTTACTTGTTACAAGTGTGGTTTTCATTGTACCAAAAGATGGACCTATCAATTCCTAATACAACCACCAAACTTATAGAATCCATAGGAGATGGTTAGTCCCTTATCATAAATTCTGAGGGGAGCGTTGATCATTTTTGCAACAATCTCCCCTTCAATATTGCCTGAGAGGATTCAAACCTGTGACTAAGCATTGTACCACTTGTTACATTGGGACAAAGCCTCAATCTCAATTTCAGACCCATCCTTGGGAAGTACAATGCCTTGGGCATTATGTTCCACCCAATCAAAGCCCAGATCAAAACCATGCATCCTTGAAAATTAAGGGATGACATATTATTGGATACAACTAATTTCAAGGACATGATATAATATGAAAACCATTAATGTTAACATAGGGCCTAGGTGATGAATTGAATTATTGGATTGGAGTAATAATTTTGGATCACACTTATAAATAAGGGCTTACCTTGATTTTAAACAAAGTTGATTTGATAGAGGATCCATATTTAAATTTAGGTATTCATTAAGTATAACATGAAGTCCTATTATGCATGCTAAAATGAAAAACAAAACTAAGGTAGGTGTGAAACAATTGTGAAATTATACATACCAATTAGGCACTTCCAATTTATGATGGTATAGTCCACTCTAGCCATGTTTAGAGATAATCTCATAAAATACCTCATAATATATCTTTAGTTTAGAGGATTGAAGGTTTGCATCTTGAGGTTTATGAAAAGATGTTGTGTAGGGATGGGTAGTAGAAGGATTGATCTATATAGGTAGATTGAAAATCATATCATCATCTAAATATTCATCTTTTCCTAATGTTATGCTATGAAAGAGATCATGAATAAAGTGTATTACATCTTCTTCATTTAGGATATTTTAATGGAAAAGATAATATCTAGGATCTAAAGAAGTGCTTAAATTAACTTGTTTAGACTCTTGCACCAATGTATCTTTGTGAGGAGAGGATCTATTACTACCCTTTTATGTTGTATCTCTATTGGAAAGACCATTAGCAAGTGTATTGACTCTATCCTCAAAATATAGCCTAGGGGAGGTACAAATGTTGTTCATTTCAATGTCATCTCTAGGATTACCAGTTTCTACAAAAGCTATTATGAAATATATAGATTCTATGAATTTCCTTAATAATTTTATGAAATAACAACATGCAACATGGATAAAAGATCAAAGAAATTATTTGTAAGTAGGAATTTTTTTAAAGTCTAATGATGTCATGTGTAAGAGTGCCATGAATGAATGCAAGAAGCATAAAGGGAAATAAGTCATTATCTAATACATGATTTTGATAAATATAACTAAGAAGCAATGTAATCATGTTTAAAATAGAAAACCCATCAGATTTAGTGAATTTTAGCATGAAAATGAAATGCACCCAAATTAGTTCACAAAAATCAGAAGATGCAAGTATAGGACACGTAAAGTTCACCAAAATGAAATTTAGGTGAATGAGACATCAAAATTAATGTAATAAAAATGAATAGATGATAAATTTTAGAAATTATTACACATATGGTGTAATGGAATGCAAAAAATTAGATATGAAAATGGAAATCAGATGTAAGCATGAAAGATGTCAGGTTCACTAGCATGTAGGGATAAACTAAGAAGCTTAGGCCTATTTCCACTTTATTAACTTTAGAAGGGGAATATTCACTTGACTCAAGGATTCTTTGGAAAAAGGTAGATTTAGTGGTCTTTCATGGTAGATTTGAAAGATGAATCTATAATTGTGGAAAGAGAATGGAAGATCTAAGGTGAATATGGTGAAAATTTTACTTTTTGCATGTATAGGAAAATATAAAAGTGACAGACATATTTTCGTAGAAGATCTAGGATGTACAGATGAAGACTAACTTGTGATCTAAATTTCATATAAAATTAGGGGAACTATGGTGTCCTGGGAAACTTTCTCCTTGCAGTTTCCTACAAAATGAATGAAATTCTACAGATCTCTTGATACTTAGTTTATATCTTTTTGTGCCTCCATCACATGTTCCTACATACAAAAAAGAGAGAAAATATTGGGCAGAAAGGGGTTTTCCTATGTCAAACCCTAGTTTTAGAATCAACCATGAAATTGAAATAAACTAAAATGTAAATCAAAGTGTGATGTTATGTAGAAGATGCTATATCTAAGAATATGAGATGTCTTATACATTGTTTATACAATTATCTTTGAATGTGATCACTAGTGTAGATGCAATAATTTGACTCCACAAACCTAAAAGGAAAATCATGAACCCATGTTTGCATGAATGATGTTGAAGCTTGCCACAATACTAGATCTAAATAAGAATGTATTGAATGCTTGAATATTTGAGTGCTTGAGGATTATTGATTGAATTAAGAGAGAGAGATGTCAAAATAAGGAAGGAAAGTTTTCTTTTATACCTCTCCCTATCATTTTGGGGTGTTAATTTTGAACCAAGAAGACATGGGCTTAAAATTTCTACTTCCACAATCTAACCACTTAGTGATTCAAATTTGGAGCTAGGCTACATAGAGTAGGGCACCTAAGGTGACCTACTCCTTCCAAGGCAAGCCCAAAATTTTAGATTAATCTATGGAAAGGTAAGTTCTGAGAGGGGAGGGGTGAATAAGTACTTCTAAAACTTTTAACTAATATTCTTTACTCTTCACTGAACTGAGTATCATTCATAAAAACATTGAAAATCATGCGAAGTAAATTAGAAAACCATGACAGATAACTTTATTATTTTTGGTCACATAGAAATCCTTTGTTAGAGGAAAATATTGTGGCAGAGATGTCACCCACAATCCTTCACTACTACAGTATAAAGGTTTCTTGGTTAAAGCTACAATTTTAGCTACTTCTGATAGCTTACCCTATTAGGAGTATAATACTTGGTTAAGAGTACAAAATACTTATTCATTCTACCTTGTTAAAGTATTTTACAATCTCTCATCTAAGAGATGTACCTGGTTAGAGGGTTTACAAAAATAAGACCTCTTAGGGCCTACCCACTGAATGGGATTTCTACTCTATTAAATATTTAAAAAAAAATTATAAATATATATGCAAGTATGCACCAACCATAATGTTGTTGAGACTCTTTATGCTCTGGAAGTACATTACCTCATTCTGCACGCGGTAACTTATCTATTTTGCACCTTAAAAATTCTGCATTCTAACTCCTATAGCTCTATCATTGTAACTATTTCCGTCTCTGCAATATTCACCATCATCTATCATCTTCATGTTCTATTTCTTTTATATGATCTTAAGGAGGTTAACCTAATTTAGATCCTTAGTCTTTTGCGATGGAGTTTAAGTGGTGCAAGGTTGGTTTCATTCCCAACGCATTTATTATACTTTTTTTTCATTGGTTGAGTTTCCTCGTGATCATGTGCAATCATGTTATTGGAATCCCAATGTTCTACCTAACTTTTACCTTGAATACTGTAAAAGATTTCCCGCTTAGTGTCCAGGTTCAATGTATCAAATTTGAATTTTTATGTCAACTCTGGTGTATTCAATAATGTGCTATGATCTTTCTCAATGACATAATGTCTTCTCAATGACTCGATGACTAAAACATTGATTGGTAACTGTCACTGCTTAACTCGGTGCTAAATAACTATTCTATGCTCGACGTCTTTGATACTCTACTTTACTAACTGTCTGCCTTAGTGTATTCTTCCTTTTACCAATTATCTCCATTAACTATCACGACTCTGACAAAACTAATGACAACAAACTATCCCATAGGAGTATCAATCTCCCCCTTTGGCATTAGTTGGCATTTTGACAAAAAAATTCAAAGTCATCAAAATTTTGTACATCTCTTGTATAATTCCTCCTTAGATAATACTTCTTATAACATACCATAGCTCAGTCAAAACTTCAAAATATTGTGTAACTCCCCCTATACACATACTTATATCTCCCTTATGTGTTATATCCATACATATTTTATTGTCCCCCTTTTTTGACAAATATGCCAAAACCAAAATTTCTTAGTGCTCGGTAGGATAAATGTATACCTTATAAAAAATGTGAGCGTACTTCTAAGAATTTTCTAGGTATTACTCCCATGCATCTTTGAGTGTTTGAAGTATAACAATTTGAGAAGCAACATCATCTGCCATTCTAATGATGGTGTCTAGTGAACTACCATTAGGGGGTGTTGACCAAATCCTTGGCCTTCTTCAAATGCCTTTGTATTGATTTAATGTGGGAGATCAATTGCTTGCAGTTCTAGAAGTTCCATTCTTCGCTTATTCTCTTCTTGTCTTAGTTCTCATTGCATCCCCATTAAGTGCTTCAACCTAGAGTAATAGAATTCTAAAGAACAAGGCTCAGTAGTAAGATTTTTCAGCTGCTCGATCAACTTGGTCTCAACAGAATCATCTTTCTTCCTTATATCCTTGGTAAAAGTGGGAAATGAAACATACTTTATGAAATATTAAAATAATATGAGTCAATTTTGTCTCAATATCGGTAGAGGCCTCAAAAAGTGATACTTTATCTACTGCAATGTTGTTTAGAATCGATTCAATCATTTTTAGTTCTATCTTGCTCAAATGAGCTTTCATCATGTAGTTAGTAGTGACTTGATTTGGATTTTAAACTTGTTCCACTAGTCCTTCTACTTGACTAAAAATATCTTTTTTTTCATCAACAGTGGCATATGGGACAATTTTTGGTAATACATCCTTGACACTTTCCAATACATCAGTCTTCTTTCTCTTTTGAAGTAATTTATTTTGCATTGCCTTAAGTCTCACTAATTCCTCATATTCAGTCATTTCATCAAGGATCATAGTAGATAAGTAAAAATTTGGTAAAATGATCAATTGGTTCATATCTACATGTTTTCTCTTCTTTAATTTCTTATTCTTTTCTAACATACTTCCACTTGGTGAATTCTTTAGGGAATGTGGGAATGTGATGCCTTTAGTGCATCAGATGTTTTCTTGGTTGTACTAGTTCTAGCTTTGTGCTCCTCTTGTTTTTTTTCTTCCTTTTCCTCCTATTTCTCCTCTACTTTATCTCTTGTATTGTGTCCTCTTTCTGCTCATCTTATTATTTCTCTTCTTCCTTCAGTTCACTTTGATCCTTTGTTTCATCTTTGTCAGGCTCTTTTTGTTGTGAAATAGACTTAGTTGGGGAACCGATTCGGTGTTCAGTGCTACTAGTTTCTCAATAGTCATATCCTTCTATGTGTCTTTCACTTCCTCAGTTTCTTTTTTATTCTCTTCCTTTGTTCCCTTTTCTTCCTCTGTTCCCTTTTCCTTTTCTTTCTTTGTTTTTTTTTCCTTCTCCTTCTCTGTTTCCTTTGGTTGATCGGTTGCTTCTTGTTCTATTTCCTTCTCAGGTTCAGTGGCTACCTCTTCTTTATCCATAGCTGTAACACTATAACCTTGAGTTGTGTGATAATATTGTACTTTTTCTAATATAGGCTACAAGAATGGATCAGTAGTAGCCTTATCACTTACATTCATTCATTCTATATTGGTGTCCTTGGTGGCCATAAAATCTTCATCTTTTTGTATATCATCTCCTAGGTCCTTGTCAATAATATCTTCAATGATAACTTCATCAGTGCCAATTGTCAAATAAATAGGATTATTCTTACCTTAATCATCTTTAACAACTTAATCAGTGTCAATTGTCAAAACAATAGGATTATTATACCTTGATCATATTCAATCTCTTTGACCTTGAATATCTCTCTCCATTTTGCATCAATTTCTAATTGTACTCGCTCAAATTGTCCTATCATAATCCTTAAAGATCTTCCTTTTACAAGGAATTATTTAGAATATTGTTTCAATGTCTCTTCAATTTATTATACATATAGGTTTGGTACAGTTAGCACGAGAGATCTTTCTCTCCTTGTTTTTCTGCATTCATAGCATATTTCCATCTTGCATCTATGATTTTGTATAACTCAATAGAAAAAACTTGATAACTTCAAGTGGTGTGTATCTAAATTTGTGTAAAGAGTAAACAATTGCATCTTCAATTTTTACCTTGTTCTCTTTACTTTGAGTGTTGTATTTTTCTTTCTTCATTCCTTTAAATGTTCCATACTACTTCATTCTATCTAACATTTCATCAAGACTTCCTGGTGGTGGAGGTGAGTTTTTCACAAATTTGAATTTTCTTAAATCTTAAGTCTCTCTGTCATTGTCTGGTGTTAGCTTTAGCCTTCTCCTTGGTCTTGTGTTTTTCTTCTTTCTTCTTACATATGTTTTCCCTTTCGGTTCAACAAAATTCTTCTTTGATTTTGGTGAGGTTGTAGACCTTGTTGATGGTCTAGTAGATTGGGGCTCGGTGAAGGCTTAAACACTTGTGGTTTCTTTCCATCCACTTCAAAGGGTCCTACCTCATCTTCTTCATTATGAATTCCTAAATTATTAGATAGATTAGCAATCATCTTGCTATATTTTCTTTTAATTTTAGGTACCAAGATACCTTGCTTAATCTTAGCCTTAACTTCTTCATATATTCCTTATCTCTTGGCTCTTTCATCAACAAGCTTATCTAGCATAGTCTTAATTTGTTGAGACACAATGTCTATGCCCATCTTGTATCCCATAGGCTATATCCAAATACTTATAGGCTCAACTGCCTTGAAAATACATGAGTTGGTGTCTACCTCAAAACAAGTAGTGTCATGATATTTCTCAACTAATTGAGGTGAAACTCTAAATTTATGATGCATTCTTGTTTGGAATTTAGAGAAGTAATAATTCATAACAATGTCTAGATTCTCTCCTAGATTCTGAATGTACTAACTGATTTGATAAATGATATTTATATCAACATTCCATGTCACATTTTGACCAGATGGAAAGAAGTTCTCAAAATAAAAGTATATACATACCAGTAGAGAACCGAACTTCAATGTGTTTGTCTTTTCTTTCCTTATAGTGTTCATGTTTTCTTCAAGTTGTTTAAAAAATATCTCACATAGATCAATCTTCATATCTTTTGTTACAATCTTGTAATCCAAATCAATAGCTCCACAAGTTATGATATTCACTCGAGATGATAGGAATAATCGGTAGGACAAGGTGTTACATGCAAATTTCAACTCAGGGTCTTCAACAGTAGAAATACTCAGAGATATCCCATCCCATTTAGCTTTTGTTAACTCACTCAACTTGCTCTTCTCAATTAGTATGATAGATTTAGGTTTTCTACCTATTGGATAACCTGTCACAATGTGCAAGACATCCTTTGTGATCTTCATAGGTTGATCTAGCCACATAATTTGGTCGTGTACTCGGCTAAGGACCATCATTATCCACTCAATTTTGAATACCGTTAGAATATGTAGGGAATTGTTGCCAAGTGGTTCACTGAGGAGTTTTATAGAATAATTTGGAGTTGTCATTTATGGAAACACATGTTGTATGGATGTTCACTTGGTATCAAACACATTTTTAGAGTTATACCTTGCAAGATGATGAAGTCCAGAAAGCAAAATTGCAGAGTATAGCAGTACAATTTTGGTTAGCGAACATAGTATATGATGAATGAAGACATGAAAGATTAGGAGAAGCTATTTTGGAATGTATATGACCTTTAGTTAAGGTTGCTTATGTTTTGGTGTTGATCACAGTAAGTTACAGTATGTTGAAGACATGTGAAGACAGAGTAACAGTGATACATGACAAATGAAAGGGTGCGATGATTAAGAGAGTATAATGCAGAGTCCAAGCGTACTATGTTGGATTCAGATTGAGTATTACCTATGTTTTTTTAGTTTATGATCAAAAAATTAGTATTTACCTTTTGTGTCAGTGTTAATGCTATTTTGTGATGTATTGGAAGCTAACAAGACATATACTGATGTATATATAGGAAGAGATTTTTGTGAAGTGAAGTATGAATGGAATGGAATGAATTGAATAGAACGAATGTGATGGAATGAATGCATGCAAAAAGATGAATGCATTATGATGTCAGAATTAGATATATGGTAATGCAAACTATAAGTGGAACTACCTAAGCATAGCAGATGCTTGTATTATTCACTATTGAGAAATCATTGTAATAGAATCATATTTTTGATTGTATGAGAAGTGAGCTCAATATACCTTTAACAAGGTTTTTGTATTCCTCTAACAAGGAAATGTGCTAATGTAATAATCATCTCATAATAGGGATAGGTCTCCTAATAGGGACATAATACTTTTAGTACATATTTGTGGGTACCATCCCCACCAGGGTTTTCCCTTGGAAAGGGTTTCCTTGACAAAAAATTCATGGTGTTATGAGTTGTGTCTTTTATGATTATGTTCTTTTTATTTTAGAAATTATCTATTTAAGTTGGTATTTACTAAGTTTAAGTTTAAAGTGTTGTAATACTGATTCACCCCGCCTCTCAATATTACTTAATCCTAACAATTAATATTACAGCATTTGGCCCTTAGAGAGTGTTGGTGTTATTTCCTATTTGAATTGTACCTTGTTTTTTTCTTAGGGTCCCTTGTCATTGGTAGTGTCCAAGGCTTTGAAATCAAGATTAAAACCATTCTTATGCCTCTGCAAAGTTTTCTCAAACCCTTAACTTGGTTGAAAATGGTGGAAAATGACTAAAAAACCCTAATTGTCTTGGCCGATTCTATTTTCATGTTACTTTTTCGGTCACTTAAGTCACCTCAAGTCATGTGTCCATGTTGAATGGGTTTCTTTTTACAAAAATATTGTGATTCCTAACCGCTCTAATAATTCCTAAGTCACGTCATGAAATAATCCCTTTATGTCATTATCTTATGTGGTGAGCAAGTCAATTTTGATCAAATGGTTGGTTTAACCGCTTAATCAAAAATTGTACGACATCTAACAGGAAAGCGATTAAGTGGTGGTGATGCATGTCCTTGGTGGGGCTGAACAGTCATAAAGGTTTTCAATTAAACAATGGACAAGTATGAAGGAATATGACAGCTCGCTTAATCGCTTAATCAAAAAGTGCACAACATCTAACGAGCAAGTGATTAAGCGGTAGGGACACCTGTCCAGGAAAGAATGTGGGTCCATTTGTAGATAGTATAAAATGTGTTAAAGCCCAAAAATATTGGACGGTCCACTTAATGGCTTATACCCAAGATGCTCGACATCTATCGAGTAAGCCATTAAGCAGTGATGACATATGGCAGTTGGTAGGCCTGGGCATTTAAAGCTAGTGAGAGTTTAAATCACAGTTAAGTTGTTTTAAATATGACTGCTTGCTTAATCGCTTAAAGGGAAAGTGCTTGACATCTAGTGAGTAAGTGATTAAGTGGTGGTGACACGTGTCCTCGATGGAAAGTTGTTTTCGGGAAAATAAGATAGCCATCAGATGCAAAGAACGATGTCCAAAATCTATGGCTCAAATTCAAAGTTGGTAAAATATGTTGCAGAGAGCCATTAAGCTGTGAAATTGAAGATTGTGAATTAATTACAGAATGTGTGACAACTCCAGTTAAATTCAATTCAAAAGATTGATTTGATTGACGCTGTAGAATTGATTAAGTCAACTTGCAGTCACAATGATTCATCAAAATCATTCGAGCAAAGATAGGATTGTAGAGAAAATTGGCTTCACGCAACTTCTGTGCAGAATGGGTAAGCTTACTGATTCACTAGCATTCAGATTTTGGTGGAATTTGTAGTTTAGAAAGGTTTTAGAACTCTATCCGAGAATCTTAGTCTAGTATCAAAAGAAAAACCTTAGAATGGCCCCTAGAGTTGAGATTTCTAGAGGGGTTGATTACCAAAAAAGGAATGTTAGGGAAGTTTTGTTAC
The DNA here is from genome assembly GCA_018584345.1 of Thuja plicata. Classification (NCBI taxonomy): domain Eukaryota; kingdom Viridiplantae; phylum Streptophyta; class Pinopsida; order Cupressales; family Cupressaceae; genus Thuja; species Thuja plicata. The sequence continues at coordinate 796,569 of MU223866.1, read as the reverse complement.
AACAATTGCCACTATCCTCAGGAGATGCCACACAAATTAAAAGGGTAGTTCCACCACATCCCTGCTTCAAAATTGGAGAAGGGTTATACAATTCTGGTAGATGGGTGAAAGATGCTAATACTAGTTTTGATGGCCTTACTCTGTTCAGGATGGCCTATAGCCAGAGGAATGCCCCTACCCCAGACTGTAATATTTGGGAGTTAGATGTGGGAAAACTCATAGCACCTAGTGTGTTCATGGACACTAATTTGTTCACTTTAATTGCTAACATTTATGATAAGGTGGCTAGAGTTGTTAGGGACACTAAGGGAAATGTGTTGTTGACTGTATCAGCTGATGAAATCAAAAGGATCTTCAAGCTGACTGACACCTCTAATCATATGGATGATATTGATTTTGAGTACTTTAAAGAAGTATACCATAATCAGAAGGACTATTACAGGGATGAAGCAATGAAGGGGTATTTTAATAAAATAGGGAACTTGGTTGTAGTAGGGCCTAGAACTCCAGAACCTTTTAAGTTGGACCTTTTTAATGGCAAGGCCAGAAAGATGTATATTTCTCTGTGCCGAGTTTTGGGGGTAGATGAAGAAGTAACAATTCCTGTCCATATAATGCTAATGGTTGTTCAAATTTTGCATCCCCACCTATCAGTAGTATTTGATTTTGCATCTTATATTGCTTAGGAAATGCATGAGGGTCTGTCAGGAATTCAAGATAGCAACATATAGAAACCAATGGGCTGGTATTCCCTCATGATGCATATGTTCTTGTTCAACAATGCAGACTTCTTTGAGGAAGAAATGGAACTGGATAAATTCCAATATGGTAAAGAATTGTTTGTTCAGATGTGGAGTGCAGATTTATCATGGGATAGGAAGAGTGCTAGTTATGTGTATTTTGATAAGGTTTTTGCAACTAGACTCAAGTCACTACTGAGAAACCAGAATGCTAGGGTCCACACTGTAATGATGAGGCTTTTAAGGCCTATGGAATATGTCCCAAAGCTAAAAATTTCTCACAATTGGGGAGATCTAATTGTATACCCCTTTTCTATATTAATTAGGGTTTATGGATTCAGAGGAACCCCTTATGTGCTGCCCTATAGAGTCCCACTCAAGATTGGAGTAGCGAAAATTGTAAGGAAATTTGGTGGGCTACAGGAAGAAGCCCTGACTGAAAAGATGAAGGGAAATATCTTTCCTACCCTCACCAGAGCCCATCACTTTATCATAACTAAAGGTGGGTGGACACAGTTTGACAAGTATTTTGAGTCTTATCATTTAGCCACATCTGTTTCCAGATGTGCAGATAATGAAGATTTTATCATGGGTATGTTCAGGAAGATGACTAAATGTTAGAAATACTAAGAGGGGGGGTGAATCAGTGTTTGTCTATTAATTACTTATTCAGCAAGTTAAACATAAATCAGTCATACATAGAATGAAGCTTAACATAACAAATCATAACACATGATATGATTATGGGGAAACCTTGATCAGAGGAAAACCCTGGTGGGAATTAGTACCCACAAATATTGTACTAAGTATAATGAACTTGTGAGGGTTCCTTTGCCCTGTTAGAAGCAGTCTTTACAATATGAGTACAATGACCTGGTTAAAGGTCAGACCCTATTAGGAGTCTTTTAAAAAACCCTGTTAAAGGTGTATGGCTCACTGGCTAGGCTCATTGCCCAATAAGATGAAAGCTACAACCTTCTAAAAGATTATATGCACTATATCAAAATGAACTGCTATGATGACACTGTTTGTCTGATCAGTTCCATGTATGCGCCAATGCTCTTACTCTCTCAAAGAGCTATATCATATACTGACTTCATAGTACTATCTCTCTATATCTTCTTCTTACATAATAATTGACACTTCTATCATATCTTTTCATTACATACTTATATATTCAAATCTGAATAGGTACAACCCAAAACAAAACACTAGTCGGCCCTAAAACAAAATATACAACACTTCTGAATAAGTCATCTTCAAGCATATTTACTACAATGTTAATTACATCATTACAAACATATAACAAAAGGTGCTTAGCTATTACATCACAAAATAACACACGCTGGTCAAAACACTTAGTCGTCTTTCATGCTCTGTCTCCTAGACTGCTGGTCTATTGATCTGCTTGTAAATTTTTTGTACTATAGTTCTGTACTGTGTGTCTAGATGTAGCATGTACATGTGTCATACAACTTATATCTGAACATGCATACACTGACTCGATCTCTCGCACATGCGCTAATGTGCTGGTTGCTGAGTATCTTTATCTGCCCTATTATCCTTAGTCATTTTGTCTTTCATGACAGAAACTAAACATGACTTTGTTGCCATGATGACAACACAAAATGAGTCATGCATCCTCAAGAAGCCAACTTGCCAACACTAAATGCTTGATATTAGAACATCAGTTCAACTACCCTGAGGATATCATTAGAAATATTTTTGACCTTGGTGTTCAGGAAGTCAGGAAGGAGAAATGGATGGCATATAAGAAGTCTTTGGACTTTGTACAAAATTTTGACAAGACTTATGATCCTTTAAAGGATTGTTTCCCATGGTCTTACAAAATTGACTCCCTAATGAATCTTTTTGAAGGGATCATACAAACCCTAAATGAGAAGAGGCAGAGGTCAATTGAAAATGAGCCAGAAAAGGCTCTTTCTATCCTGAATAAACTTCCACAGGGGAGAATAGTCCCACCAGGGGATTATGTAGTGTATAAAAGGAGAGGATACACTATTGTTGCACACAAAGTTGACAAAACTCTTTAGCATAGAGGAAAAAGGCCAGAAGATATCAATGTTCAAGAGGTGCCCTCTCCCAAAAGATAAAGGGTGGAAACAAAAGAATAGGAGAGTGAATTGTACTCTCCTTCCCAATCCCCCATGCAATATGATGACCAGGCCATTGCTAAACAACTGGTGCAATTGAGGAATGCTATTTGTGTGCATAAATGTTGTCACACTTCTATGAATCATTCCATTCAAGGTTGCTCAAGAATGAGGCCTCAAATATCGATCCATAGCTCTCTAGTCATGGATGTGTAAAAATGTAAAATGAAGGCCCTCAGATTGACCTAGTTGTGTCTATTGTAAATACACCATAAAATGAGAGATTCAAATACATAAAAATGAGATCTACTCTATATGATTGCAATGCATGAAAGAAAATTAGTCTAGATGATAACAATGCATGGCTAAATCTATGAAAGGAAATACAAATGCAATATTAATCTATGAAAATAAACATGATTCTAATCTATATGAGGAGCCATGAATGCAAGAAAGAATGAGACAAGAAGAGAGA
>MU223866.1:730737-766092 GCA_018584345.1 Thuja plicata | reverse complement strand
TACAATTTGATCAAGGAAATTGATTTGAATTGAAAATGTTCCAAAGCATTGATTCAGAAATTTGATAAATTTATAAAATAATAAATGGGGCCCAAAGTCTAGGCGACCATTTTAGGGTGCATACAACGGGAAAGTGATTAAGCGGTGGTGACACATGTCCTTGGTAGGGTAGAACAGTCATAAAGGTTCTTAGTTAAACAGTGGGCAAGTATGAAGGAATCTGATGGCTCGCTTAATCGCTTAATCAAAAAGTCCATGACATCTAACGGGCAAGTGATTAAGCAGTAGCGGCACCTGTCCAGGAAAGAATGTGGGTCCAGTTGTAGACAGTATAAAAGGTGTTAAAGCCTAGAAATATTGGACGGTCAGCTTAATGGCTTATACCCAAGGTGCTCCACATCTATCAAGTAAGCTATTAAGCAGTGATGACATCTGGCAGCTGGTGGGCCTGGGCATTCAAAGCTGGCGAGAGTTTAAACCACAGTTAAATTGTTTTAAATCTAATGGCTCACTTAATCACTTAAAGGGAAAGTGTTTGACATCTAGTGAGTAAGAGATTAAGTAGTGGTGATATGTGTCCCCAGTGGACAGTTGTTTTTGGAAAAATAAGATAGTCGTCAGATGCAGAGAATGATGTCCAGAATCTACAGCTCAAATTCAAAGTTGGTAAAATATGTTGCAAAGAGCCGTTAAGCTGTGAAACTGAAGCTTGTGAATTAATTACATAATGTGTGACAACTCTAGTCGAATTCAATTTGAAAGATTGATTTGATTGAGGCCTTAGAATTGATTAAGTTGACTTGCAGTCACAATGAGTCATCAAAATCATTTGAGCAAAGATGGGATTGCAGAGAAAAGTGGCTTCACGTGACTTGTGTGCAGAATGGGTAAGCTTATTGATTCACTAGTATTCAGATTGTGGTGGAATTTGTAGTTAAAAAAGGTATTAGAACTCTGTCCCAGAATCTTAGTCTAGTATCGAAAGAAAAACCTTAGAATGGCCCCTAGAGTTGAGATTTCTGGAGACATTGATTACCCAAAAAGAAATGTTAGGAAAGATTTGTTACAAAAATTGCCACTATGCTCAGGAGATGCCACAAAAATTAAAAGGGTAGTTCCACCACATCCCTACTTCAAAATTGGAGAAGGGTTATACGATTTTGGTAGATGGGTGAAAGATGCTAATACTAGTTTTGATGGCCTTACTCTGTTCAGGATGGCCTATAGCTAGAGGAATGCCCTTACCCTAGACTATAATATTTGGGAGTTAGATGTTGGAAAACTGATAGCACCTAGTGTGTTCATGGACATTGATTTGTTCACTTTAATTCTAACATTTATTATAAGGTGGCTAGAGTTGTTAGCGACACTCAGGGAAATGTGTTGTTGACTGTATCAGCTGATGAAATTAGAAAGATCTTCAAGTTGTTTGACACCTCTAATCATATTGATGATATTGATTTTGAGTACTTTAAAGAAGTATACCATAATCAGAATGACTATTACAGGGATGAAGCAATGAAGGGGTATTTTAATAAAATAGGGAACTTGGTTGTAGTAGGTCCTAGAACCCCAAAACCTTTTAAGTTGGATCTTTTTAATGGAAAAGCCAGAAAAATGTATAGTGATCTGTGCTGAGTTTTGGGGGTAGATGAAGAAGTAACAATGCATGTCCATATAATGCTAATGGTTGTTCAAATTTTGCATCCCCACCTATCAGTAGTATTTGATTTTGCGTCTTATATTGCTCAGGAAATGCATGAGGGTCTATTAGGAATTCAAGATAGCAACATACAGAAACCAATGGGATGGTATTCCCTCATGATGCATATGTTCTTGTTGAACAATGTAGACTCCTTTGAGGAAGAAATGGAACTAGATAAATTCCAAGATGGTAAATAATTGCATGTTCAGATGTGGAGTGCAGATTTATCATGGGATAGGAAGAGTGCTAGTTATGTGTATTTTGATAAGGTTTTTGCAACTAGACTCAAGTCACTGCTGAGCGACCAGAATGCTAGGGTCCACACTGAAATGATGAGGCTTTTAAGGCCTATGGAATATGCCCAAGAGCTAAAAATTGCTCACAATTGGGGAGATCTAATTTTATACCCCTTTTCTATAGTAATTAGGGTTTATGGATTCAGAGGAACCCCTTATGTGCTACCCTACAGAGTCCCACTTAAGATTGGAGTAGTAGAAATTATAAGGCAATCAGGTGGGCTACAAGAAGCCCTAACCAGAAAGATGAAGGGAAATATCTTTCCTACCCTCACCAGAGCCCATCACTTCATCATAACTAAAGGTGGGTGGACACAGTTTGACAAGTATTTTGAGCCTTATCATTTAGCCACGTCTATGTCCAGATGTGCAGATAATGAAGATTTTATCATGGGTATGTTCAGGAAGAGGACTAAATGCTTCATATTAGAACATCAGTTCAACTACCCTAAGGATATCATTAGAAATATTTTTGACCTTGGTGTTCAGGAAGTCAAGAAGGAGAAATGGATGGCATACAAGAAGTCTTTGAAATTTGTATGAAATTTTTACAGGACTTATGATCCTTTAAAGAATTTTTTCCCATGATCTTACAAAATTGACTCCCTAATGAATCTTTTTGAAGGGATCATACAAACCCTAAATGAGAAGAGGCAGAGGTCACTTAAAAATGAACCAGAAAAGGCTCTTGTTGTCCTGAATAAACTTCCACAGGGGAGAATAGTCCCACCAGGTGATTATGTAGTTTATAAAAGGAGAGGATACACTATTGTTGCACACAAAGCTGACAAACCTCTTTAGCATAGAGGAAAAATGATAACAGATATCAATGTTCAACAGGTACCCTCTCCCAAAAGACAAAGGGTGGAAACAAAAGAATAGGAGAGTGAATTGTACTCTCCTTGCCAATCCCCCATGCAATATGATGACCAGGCCATTACTGAACAACTGGTGCAATTGAGGAATGCTGGTGAAGTGGTTGTTACCACTCAGGAGTTACAAGAAGGGATTCTAGAGGCACCTAAACATACAACAACTGACCTCATAGTAGCAGAGTTTGTTGGTAGAGAGTTGGACCCTATAACCAAGCAGGCCAGTGATGAATTCTTATCTGATGAAAATTTCATTAAAACTAGGGCATTCATTCAATTTCTATGGAGGTGTTTTTGGGGTGGTTTTGTGGACCGGGTCTGCCAACAGTCATAAGTTGTCACTGGGTTCTGGGGATACCGGCCAACTCCGCCTGCAAAGGTTGTCCAAGAGAATTATATTCTCCGGGCCTTCAAGCATCTGGGTGTCGGGTCACGACGGTGCGGGGCTCAGTTGGGGAGAAGTGACTATTTTTGAGGGGGATAGATGGTTTCTTCAACTCATTTTCTCTGAAGATTCCATAAAGTAAGGTTTCCCCTAGCCTTCTACACTTAGCAAATAAAGCGAAAAAAAGATCCTACAGGGTTAGAAAAATTTCATCTAACTATAGTCATGTTTGAACATCCAGAACATCAATAATACTCTGATAGACTACACTAAATACCAAAGAAATACATGACCATCAGTTAGAACTTCATCGGTAGCGAGGGAAAAGAGGTCGTTAATCTACTTTAACATATCAGAGTAAAAGACATAAAGAATATTAAACATGAAATACCATTAACTCAGAAGCAGGAATGCCAACAACATCATTGCTGTGAATTCTTCCTTCTTTATTAATATCCTTTCTAGCAAGCACTGGTGCGTGATACAATGATGGCTCTAGGGGAGCATCTAACTATTAAGAACAGAACAATGGAGCATTGAGCTCTGTAACTGAAATGAGAAATTACTTTGCTATTATCATGGACAAAAAAATCATCAATTTTGCTGACCCTTGGAAATGGGTCGGTCTACCTATTTATACAACTCTCTTCTAACCCTAACCCTATTTACATCATGTTTTAATAAAATAAAATATCTGGGGGCCGGTACTACCTGCCCCACCCTACAAAAGACCTAGAGATGGAATAGGTTTGTCATGTCAGAAGAATAAGACAAGAATATACATCAGAAGAGTTGGTCTCGATAAGAGAGCCAGAAAGGAGAGAGAAGAAAGTAGGTCCCCCGGGGACCGAGGCTACATGCCTCATAAATGGGAAATGTGGTGCCCTATCTCTAATGTGCCAGATGTACCTTTGAGCGGTGCCTCAAGAAGACCACCCTGTCAGAAAACCAACTGCCGAACCGACGCCTCTTGATGTGGCCAACTACCTTCTGATAGCCTTTATTAACCACTTCTGAAAGTGACCGGTCGGCCTCGGGGACCGGGACATGGATCACTTTAAAGAATACAAAATTTTGGATCTGGGACTCTGGGATCTGGGAACTTACGTCCCTAAAGAATAAAGAATGCCCAACGCTCGAGTTCTCCCTGGCCCCCAGAGAAAGCTCAAGGTTGTTTATTATTGTTGAAAGCCTGGAGGAGGCAGGAAATGCCATCTTCATCTATATCTTTCAGGCTGGCCCTTCTGTGCTTGGCCACTTCAACTTGTTCCCCCAGGTCTGGAATATTTTCTCTGAATTCATCTGCCATTCTTGTCGCGTCATGACCTTTGAGTATCATGCTGGTTAATTTCGCCATCTGGGCCCCATCTATCCTCTCTGGAGATTGATACTGAGACTTCATTATTTCATCAAAAATTCCCAAAACTGAATCTTCGGGGGTATATGTATCTGTGCTAAGGGGATCAGCCCCGGAAGCCTTTATTATTAAAGACTTGTATAAATTAGAAGAATATTTTATAGCATTTACCTTATCTTGCAAGGACCCTACCAGTTGCTTGGTTACCTCCAATGTGAGGTCAAGTCTGGAGTGCTGGGTTCTCACAAAATCAAATGATTCCTCACCTAGAAATCTAGATTTTGAAATTATATCTTCTCCCAAGGTGAGGAGCTCTTCAAGCTCCACCTTTTATGCTTGGTAATTTTTGGCGTCACCCTCCCACTGCTTAATAAGCATTTTTTCCTGATGAATAACCTGTCGGGCCGTGAATAGATCTAAGAGGGTGGACACTAGGAAACGCTGGGTGTTTCCTGTTTGTAGGGCGACCCACTTACCCAATTCTTGGGCTTTCTTTTTTATTACTCGCAGGGAATCTATGTCACTCTGCAGTAAATCTTCTAAGGTGGAGGCCTCTGGTGGAGTGGCATTGATGGGTCAGGCCAACTCAGTAAGCAACCCCATAAGGTTGGCATTCTTTTCCTTTTCAGCCTTGAGCCTCTAGGCCTCTTTCTCATATCGGGCCTCCACTGCCCTTGCTGCCTCTTTCAGTAAGTCTACCTCACCTTGATTTCCCCTTTTGCCTAGGGATACCTCTGCAACATTTTAGTCTGCGGTATCCATGGTTGCTTCATCAGCGTCTGGGGGAGGCGTTGCCACAATGACAACTATTTTTCCACCCGGCCCAATTCGCATAGTATGAACTATCTAGACTTTTTTTTCCTTTGGCACGGCCTAAACTTGGGCCATTATTTTGGCCAGGGAGAGAGGAATCACCAGAGCAGACCGAGCTTTTCTTTTCCTACACTTTATCAGCCATTGAGGTGGTAGGGGTGGCCTTCCTGCCAGAATTTGTTCTCCTGATTCCTCCCCAGTGTCCTGTGGCTATTGCTCCTCAGTAACGTGGACCTCATCCATCCCTCTCCCTGCCTCAACTTCTTTTGCAGCAATGTTCTCTTACATCTCCATTTCCTCAGCCTGGTCCTATATGTCTATTACTGGGTCTGGACCCTGGTAGGCTTCTTCAGAGATTTCTTCTTCGAGATGCTTCTTTTGTTGCTCTTCTTCTTCTATCAGGGCTTCCTCCTTAGTTGGCACCTCTTTTGGCAGTAGGGGAGGTGTCGGGCCAAGATTTAGAGTTTGGACCACTGTGATCACCTGCCTGAAGGTTGCTCTCAGGAGTGGCCCTTGGAATGTGGTGGCTGGGGTTACGGTTATTCCCGAAGGTCCGATTCCCCCAGCAGATGCCATTTGTTCACTTAGTTTTTGTTGGTCCACTCCTGGATCTTGCATTATTTGAACCCCGGAGGCAATCTCTGGCTCTAGCTCCTTTTCTTTTGCCTATTGCTCTCATCCCTGTGCAGGCTCTAATTCAATATCTTCTTGCTCTGCAGCCTTTGTTCCACCCCTGGGACTTTTGCTTCTGCTTGCATATCATCCCCCTGTGAATTCCTTAATTCATCAGTTGCAAGCACATCAAATTCTTCTTTCAGAGGGGGACTGGCTGGGACCTCTACAGGCTCTATTTCTTTCTCTGGCTCTAGGTAACTGGAAGAAAGGATTTCTACTTGCTGGGGGAGGGATGCTTCCGGCCCCGGCTCTACCTTAGGCTTTTTGCTGAGCCTTTTCTTCCTCCGAGTAACTAGAGGAGGTCTCATGTCTCTTATTACTACCGCCTCCAAGGGATCCACCCCCATCACCTTGACCATTAAGGATGCTAACGACGGGGAGGAAGGAGGACGAAGTGGCCCGGTCATAAGTGGTGGGGTGGCCAGCTTCATTATTAATTACTCTCTCATTTGTTGGGAAGCCGCCACCGACTATTTTATTTGTTCTATGATAGCGACTTCTTGTGCAGAAGAGGTTGTAGCTATTCTTTTTCCCTTATCTACCCCCTGCGAAGAAGTCCCGGCCCCCCGGGGTCATTTTAGGTACCGGCAGCGGAGTTAACTTTGGCACCGGCTGGGCTACTCGGCAGGTACTCCCGGGGCACACCTTCTTGAAATAGGTGTGGCTTCTCTTGACCACCTCTCGAGTGAAGTCTTCAATAGTGGGCCCTTCTTGGACATCCTAGTTTACTGGTGGAAGGGCCTTTTTATCGATCCCCTTTTCTTTATACTGGGGATCGACGGTGGGGGCAGCGTCTGAGAAGTCTGTCAGGAACTTACAGAGCCTCAGTTTTTGCATCATGTTGGCTTTTATTCTGACATAGTGCCAGCTCTACACATCAACATCATCTTGACAATATTCCCAGAAGTCTTCCATGTGTATGCGATGGGGCTCTGAAGCCCGAGGCATTGCAGTTGCAATTTTTCCATGCGGATCAAAAAATTTCCGCGCTAGATAAAATTCTTGTAAGTTATAAATTTTTAGCTCATTGTCTGCCTCCTTTGCGGCAGCCAGACTGCATGTGTAGTTCCTGTAGGTGATTGGGAATGGAATGTTTGGGATCTTCTTGAGGGCAAAGAAGGCATGCACCTCCATTATTTGCCTGCAATATTCCAATAGCACGATCTTGTCCCCACAATGCCTGGGCAACAAGTAGGGTTTCCTAGAGAAGCCGGCGACCCTAATGTATGTGTGCTATTGGAACTGAATATAGTAATGTCCATAACTATGGACTAGCTTCATTGCCTCAGTAGACAGGCGGTATCCGGCATCCCGGGTGGGGGTAAGCAGATGGTAGTAAACGAACGTGTCGTTTACCTGACAGAAACTGGGGAAGCTGGCCTCCCATTGAATCTATGAGAAATGGTCCCACAGTGCTTTTTGTCCTGGACCAATCCCGAGCACTCCGTCAGTAAGTAGGCCATGGGAATGGGGCCTCTACTGTGCTAGGGCCCAGAAAATGTAGGAAGACATATAGAACATCTGCTTCCTGTTCAATTGCAGGAACTGGGAGTCGACGTGGTTTGAGATTATTGTGGCCCAGTCGAAGAATTCTCCCTTGGTGGAGATGCTGAGGAGGAAATAGTACATCCATTTTGCAAACTCCTGGGCGGAGGGCTGCCCAAAGACCTAGGCTAATGCTATCATCCCCATTTGGATGCTCTCCTTGAATTCAGAGCGGGAAATTTCTATCTTCATTCTTTTTGGGTCCCTTTTCAGGGCCTTGAGCCAATGGGTATTCATGTACACCCGAGCAACATCTTCCAGTTGTGTAAACTGAGTCAGGGCATCAGTCCTTGTAACCACCATAGCCCTATTAAATTGTGGGATACCTAGGCTCGCCTGGAATGTGACTGGGTTGAGAGACACCAGTGGAGTGGGGTATCCTGTGGGCTCTGCAGCCGCGAGCACAACAGCCCAGATAGAGGAGTTGTAGTTGTTAGCTAGTGTTAAGATAAGCTCTGGAGACTGCATGGAGCACGGGAAGCAAGCTGCCCGGAGGATTTTGGAGTTCCCAACGTTGATCACCAGTTGATCCCCAGCCTATCGCTAGATGTGCATTACTTTCACCAAGGCCTGCATCTCTGCCCATGTTCCAACATTGGTGTCGGTTATCAGCTTTACCTTGGACTCAATCTTTGAGCCCACGATGACATTATCCTGTATAAATTTCATGGTGAGGGGCAGCTTTTCCAGGGCCTTCTCCATCTTGGACTTTATGCCTACCCTGGTCTCTGCTACGGTTGGTAGTTCTGGACTTCCAGGTGGAGATGACGCAGATGCCTCAGACATGTTTGGAAGATGAACTCTGGGAACCTGCAAGGCAAAGCAACCGTCAGAACATATTTATCAAGATAATCATTCCGGGGTCTGGATAGCTTACCATCCTGGTATTTGCTTTCCTAAAAAGTTAGTATCATGTAAAGGTAATTGAAAAGCACAACACATTATAAACCTAAGATCTTATTAAATATCTGGGTCTGGGGGATTTTACCACATTTGGTAAAGACACAGGATGGATGGTGGTAGGAGACCCAAAACTTAGAGAAATGACCATTGGTGGGGATACGTAAAAAGCCAAGTCATCGAGCCCATGTGGGTGCCACGTGCGTAGGTATTAAATAGAAGTTATGGCGATGACAACGGAGCCAACTGTCTGAACGCGCGAAAAGAGAAAGCCACTTGGCTAGAATTGATTGTGTGCATGGGACATAAATGAGGTTCTGACAGACTTCATGGAAGAGAGAGAAAACCACCTGTTTGAAACCGGCTGAGAGCCGAGTTTCAAACAGGTGGTTTTCTGCCCCAAAGTGAGTTCAGAGGCAGAAAAACAGAAATAGAGGTGACTCAACCAGCTTGTCAAGCCACCTGAAAGGATATACATGGAGCTAAGGGATATACACACATAAACAAGGAGATATGCAGAGGTTATATATAGTTATACACATATATACACAAATATACAATGTGGGACGATGCCTACAGGAAAACTAGACAAGGCAGAAACGTATATAGAACTATCTACATTACTTTACAGACAAATTACTTCTACGCAGAGGGCGAAAAACCCTCTGGCAGAGCTGACCCACCAATGGGTGGCAAAACTAGAAACAAAAGAAACCAGACAAAGCAGGGAAACCAAAACAAAACAAGACAAGACAAGCAAAACCAAATGCACACAGAAGAAAACCAGAGAGCGGAAGAAAAATAGAGAAGCAGGAAAGCGGAAACACCAACCTGAGAACGCAGAAGGTGGAGGAAAGGGAGGATTTACTACAGGAGCTCTACAATAGCTCAAGTTGTAAAATGGTCAGAATCACCACCATGAAGCACTCGCACTTTCCTGAGAACGATTGAAAATGTTAAGTGTTGATTATCGTAACCTCTCTACAAATGCTCTGTTAATCACTTTGAAATCTCTCTCTAATTCACTCTAAGTGCTTGAAGGTTTTAATCATGGTAAGTGTGAAAGTGACAGATAATTTATATTTATACCCACGGTAAAAAGGTAATCCTCCTCCTTTTGGCGATCTCCAGACAAGCAAAACCTCCGGACTCTGGACTCAGGGATTCCTCATGATGATATCCTTAAGAACATCATGGTGAAGAATCCTAGAATCTAGAATCTGGTTCCCAATGAAGGACAACCTTTGAGACCGGAGTCCCAGAGATGAAAACCAAATGAACAAGACACCACACCGGGGGGAAGAAAACCCCATAGAAAGAAAACAAAAAGAAAGACAAGGCAAAGCCGCAAGCAAAAGCAAACAAAAGTAAAAAAAAAAGGGGGGGGGCCAACATTTTGCACACAAAATGTAGGGACGGGGATGCAGGGCATAAAAAATGGTGACTATCTGGGACAAATACCTTAGCGCATTTGAGAACTATAGGATCTCTGGTTAGCAAAACTAGAATAAGCCGCTTCCTGAAGCGCCTAACAGGCAAAGAGAAGCATATCTGAGACAATCCAACCATGCGGGAATTAGTCTGTAGCCCTTCATCAAGCCAATGACCTCTGGGAGGAACAGAGAAGAGGCACTAATTACATCGAACCAGTCATCAATTCGCTCGCTTCCCCCGGAGACCAGAGTTTTATCTCGCTTTTCCTCTTTTATTATTTTTCTTATTTATGGGTGGGGAAGGTGGTACTTCTTTCACCATTAAGCTTAAGTTTAGCTAATTTTCATGGCAGTACTTCTTTCACCTATCCACCTATATTTAGATGTTTGAAGAGAGGATAAAACTCCAAACTCAGGAAGAATTTCTTTAGAGTTTCAGACGTGAGTCAACCAATCAGTACAACCGATCTACCCCCGGTGTGTCTGATTACTTGTTCCTTATATTGCTTGTGTTCACTGATTTCCAGACTCCCAGAGACAACACCCAATGGAGGTCGCTCAAAATGTGCCATAACCCATAAAACAACCTCAGAGACCAAGCTGACTCCACTATGCTAAAGATAGATTCTAAAGTTCACCATGCCGTAGACATCGTACCAAAAACTAAAGTTATGCGAAGCATTCCAATTCCTACACAGGCAGAACAAAACACCGGGAACGAAAGAAACCAAAAATTAAAATAGAAAAACAAAAGAGGACTGTCCCAGGGGACAGTCAAAAAGACTATTTACAAGGCAGGGTAACTCGCAACAAGGCACCCGAAAGAGATATTTACAAGCAGAAGGCTCTACATATAATACAACTTTGGATGAACTTACCCTACTTGAAGTAGTGTTTGAGAAACTACCCATTAACGGGCAATGCAACATGTTCCCCAGTCAGAGTGTTAAGGTGGTAAGTATTTTCCCCACAGATTTCTGAGATCAAGTATGGTTCAAGCCAGAGCCATTGGAACTTGGTGTGCTTTCCTTTCTTTTCCCAGGCCTTGTCCCACAAGAGGACCAGATCTGAAATCTGAAAAGCCTTGTATTGGGCTCTTCTGTCAAACCATCATTTTACCACTGCTTGATGATGCGTGAAATGTTCAAGAGCTACGTCTCGTTGTTCTTCCATTCACACCAGATTTAAAATTTGAACCTCCTTGATGTTGTCTCTGTTGTTAAATTCCTACATAAACTATAAAACTGGGATCTGTAAGTTGACTGGGAATACAGGTTTTTGACCATAAACCAGATGGAATGGGGATGTTCCCAGGGTGGCCTTGATACAAATGCGATCCGCCTAGAGGGAAAATTTCAACTTTTGATGCCAATCCTGGGGATTCTATTCTAACAGATGCTTGATCACTTCCAGTAAATTTTTGTTTGTCGATTCAGCAACACCATTTCCCTGGGGATAATAGTTGATGGAGAACTTTAGAGTGATCCTTTTATTGTAGGTCCACTCGACTAACTGCGCCAAAGAAAATGCCAGACCATTGTCACATACCAAGGCAAAGGGCATTCCAAACCTTGTGACAATGTTTTCTTCCAAGAATTTGATAACTACGTTTGTCGTGTTATTTTTGCAAGGTATAGCTTCAAACCACCGAGTGTAGTAATCAGTAGTAGTTAGAATGTATTGGTGATTGGTAGACAAGTTGAGGTTAATTTTCCTGATGAAGTCAAATGCCCACTGGGCAAAGGGCCTAGCCTCATAGACTGGTTGTAAAGGCATAGCTGGGTTACGCTCACGATGCGCTACGGTTTGGCAAGTATGGCATCTCCTAACATGAGCGTAAACATCCTTGAATATATAGGGCCAATAGTATCTAGCCTGAAGGATCTGATGGGTAGTGGCATCAGCTGAGCCATGCCCGGTTCCAAACTATCCATGGAATTTATCAATCACTCTTACCGCCTGGTTTCTGTCGATGCACCGGAGGTACACTCCCTCATAGTTTCTGTGATAAAGAGCAAAGTTTTTAATCATGAAATGTGCACTTTTCATCCTCAGGGCATGGCATTTGTGGGGAGGTAATCCCTCCAGACATTTGTTATTTAGTAGCAAGTATACTAAATTGGTGTAGCACGGATCTTGGGTAATGGACTCCACCGTGTAAGTCTGACACTCTATGTGGGGAGTCTCTTCTGCCATTGCTTGACTTAGTCCCTAGCCTCAGACTATCTTCATGGGCTGCATTTCTAAGTCATATTCCTAGAGGATGGCCATCCATTTCCCCCATCTCTCACTTAGTTCACTCTGCATCAGCAGAGATTTGACGGCCTAGTTTGAAATGATAGCATGTACTTTTCTCCAGAGAATATAATGCCAGAATTTCTTCATGGCACAAACTAGAGAAAAGGCCTATTTTTCCAGTGATGAATACCAGACTTTGGTGTTCTTAAAGGGGTAACTCATGAAAGCTATTGGTCATTCTTCCCCTTCAACCTTTGGGTCAACACTGCCATAGCAGAATGCAGCGAAGCAAACGAGTAAATGTAAAACAGAAGGGAATAGTCTGGACTAGCCAGGATAGGTGCTTCCGTTATTGTCTGTTTGATCTGGGTGAATGCCCACTTTGCCTCAGGACTCCACTCAATCTTGTTATCCTTCTTCATCATCTCGTTGAGTGGTTTGACTATTTCTGCGAATCCTGTAATGAACCGCTGGACGAAGTTGATCTTTCTGAAGAAGGATCGCATCTCTTTCTTGCTGCCAGGCATTTGTAAGTTTAGCAATACTTT
This sequence comes from Thuja plicata, assembly GCA_018584345.1. NCBI lineage: Eukaryota > Viridiplantae > Streptophyta > Pinopsida > Cupressales > Cupressaceae > Thuja > Thuja plicata. The sequence goes on along the minus strand of MU223866.1, from coordinate 753,325 downwards.
AACTCTATCAGGGTCTATGGATATGCCCTTTTTAGAGATGATATGCCCAAGAAACTTCCCCTTGGTGACCCTGAATATGCACTTCTTGGGGTTGAGGGATATTCCATACCGATGACATCTTTCACAGATCTAAGCGAGATGGGCGACATGGTCATGCCTGTCCTGAGAAAAAATTGTCAAATTATCCATGTAAATGATTATGCACTGATTCACAAGGCCCTCGAATGCAATGTCCATGGCCTTCTGAAATGTAGACCCTGCATTGATCAAAATAAAGGGCATTCTCTTGTATGCAAACGTTCCCCACTTGGTGGTAAACACTATTTTCTCTCTATCTTCATACTTGACCATGACTTGGTTGTATCCTGAATATCCATCTAAGAAGGACATCATCTGAGATCTATTTACTATTTGTAACACCTTGTCCAATGAAGGGAGAGGTTGATTGTCTTTTTTAGATGCCTTGTTTAAGTTTTAGAAATCCACGCAAAGGCAGATTTCACTGTTCTTTTTCCTTATGGGGACTAGGTTGGCAACCCACGTAGTATGCTGGATTGGGAAGATTATCTAAGCTGACAATAGTTTTTCTACCTCCTAACGAATCAAAGGCTCTATCAGGGGGTTGACTGGTCTTTTCTTTTGCCAAAAGGGCTTAGCATCAGGCTTCAGGGGAATAGTATGGGTCATGATGGATGTATCATATGTCTTTAAGTCTTCATAACCCCAGGCAATTACATCGATGTACTCTCGGAGAACCACAAGAATCTTCTCCCTTTCCTCAGGGGAACATGAGGTACCGATGTGAATGATCTTTTCTTCACCGGGCTGGGCGATGTTAACTTTTTCAAACTTTCCCCCCTCAGAGGAGGATGACACCTTCTCACGGGCTCGAGGGTCTGAGTCAAAGATTCGTTCCAGTACAACCATCCCCTTTGGGATGGTGTTAGTGGGTAGGTCCATGATCCCATTCTCTTCATCACCCTACCCAGTATTGTCATGGTCTCGTTCCTCCACTATCTGATCTTCAAAGACACCCACATTTTCCATGAAGGCCAGGATATGCTGATCATCCTCAAAAACCTTAAAGTGGGTGACATTGTCTGGGATGGACGGGGTAGGGACCATCTCAACTGAAAATCTCTGGAGTCGCGAGCCAGCCATTGGCTCAAGCATGCTGGCGAGAATGGCAAGGGCATCCGGGACATAGTTCCATCACCGGGGAATGAGGTCAATGCCAAAGGCATCAAAATCTTTGATAAGGCTCCAAGCCCCATTGTGGTATGTGGACAACCTTTTGTCGTGACAGGTGTATTGAGTCCAGACTTGTTTAACAATCAACTCTGAATCACCCAGAGCCCGGAGGCGGGTGATACCTTTCCTTAGCACAAATAAGAGTCCAAGGACCAAAGCCTTGTACTCTGTGACATTGTTTGTATAGTTAAACTGCAGTTTTTAGGATGTGAGGAAGGACTTCCCTCGCAGATTGATTAATTATACCCTAGCCCCATAGCCTTGTTTGGATCGGGACCCATCAAACTTAAGGGTCCATAAGTCATTGTTTGTAATCTGGGGCTGAGGCAGAGTAGTCTTCTTTGGATTATTGGTGGGAGACTTAGGGATTCCTTCCAGGACCACCAGCGTGAAAGTAGAATTTTCTTTCAGAGGTGTTTGGATTTGGGATTCTCGAGGAGATGGCATCAAAGGAGCATGTCTTGTAGGAACACTTGATCCCGGGGAATCAGTTATATGTTTATTCTGGAAGGTATCGAGGTGCCGGTTAGTGATCGAGAGACATGGCCCACACTCAAACTCTGAATGTTTTTGGTAGTGCACCTGACACCAAGTACTAGATAGGAGTGTGGCAAGGGTTGCTGTGGTGCCCTGAGAGCCAACTTCAACTCTCAACTTTTTGTCTAGGTCTTGGGCTCTCTGCAGCACGGTGGGATCTTCTCTGGGGATGAAATTGAATGTTAAGATTTCAAAAGGTTGGTACACCCCCAGAGAAGTCTCGAAGAAAAAGACCTCATTGACCCTCCCAACTTTTGTAAGGGCGTGTTTCATCTGGGGTTCACTTTCGACCCAGATCTTGTTTGATTCCCCCTCCCACGGAAGCCATAAATGGGTGAGATCGGTCAAAAAGTATCCATTCAAGGACTTAGACCAATTCTGACTTAATAACATCTCGTAAGTCTCTGGGATGTCCACCACTTGGATGTCAATGATATTAGCTATCCTAGGGTTTTGACTAAGATGTATCCGGATGTTCTTTAATTCCCCCACCATTTTTATAGTAGTCTTATCCAGCTGGATCACTGCACCATTAGACGGGGTGTGGTGGAATCCAAGCTTCTGACAAATGGACAAAGGCATGATGTTACCTGAAGCTCCGGAGTCTACTAGGAAATTGTGTATATTTTTTTCATGGATATTCAGGCCTAGTAAAAAGGGGGGATCCTCATTGTTTCCTTGGAAGACGGTTGCGTTAGCATCTTCAAATGAGACAGTGTTGGGTGGGCGGCTGACGGTTTCTGGGTTCCCTAAGAGCTTCAGAAGGGACTTCTTCTACTCGAGACAGTTTAGCAAAACCTCCATCAAGGTCATAGAGGTTGTGGTCTACTCTAACACCTTTGTAATATTGAATCTTCCCCTCGGGAACTGGTGATCTCTCTCGGCTAGGTCTTTTGCTTAGTTAGAGCTAGGACCCTTTGGAGGAGCGGGTCGGTCAGTCATATTATTCCAGGGAGGAGGAGTGTCTTTGACAGGAGGTGTGGGCGTATAAGCTGGTCCTTTACCAACCTGACTCTGAGTATTGTATGAAGTCTATGGGTTAGTAAAGGCATTGGCCTCAAAGGGCAGGATAGATTCATCAAAGAATCCCTGCAGTTTGGATTCTTCTCCATCCTCTTTGGAAGTTCTAAAGAAGATGGTATCACAGGTGAAGGCACTGTGAGTTGGCTCTTGGATAGGAGGCTCTGGAGGGGATGCATCGTGTGATTGCTACCTATCTAACTGGGAGATCATGATGACCTTCTCTAAGGTGGCACAATTCACCTCATTATGTGAACCCATGTCGTGTAGTCTACAGCAATTAGTCATGGGCTAGAAGTCTACGACTGGCATAAAATATGATGGTCCAACACCATTTTGGTTCAGACGTGGGCCTTTGGTGTTCACATTATTATTCTACTATTGTTGATTGGGCCTAGACCCGTTGTTGAAATTCCTTCCCCCAGCGTTGTTATTTCGTTGGCTGGAGAAAATGTTTCCCCTTGGGAAATTGAGTTCTGGGGTGTGTAGGACCCCGCCGTTAGTTGGCCCATGTCCATAGTCAAGGTGGACAACATTCATTAGAGGGATTTGACCTTGGCGGTCAACTGAGTGTTTGTGGCACAATGTGACAGCTATGGTTGTTTTTGGCTTCCCGGGAAGGCAGTAGTATTAGCCAGAGTCCAGGGCGGCAATCCTCCAATCGCGGACAATTGGAAGAAGGGCACTCCAGATGGTGGTGTCTGAGTATGTTGTGTCTGCTGCGGTTGGTTCCAAGGGAAGACTTCAAGACCTGGCACCGTCTGGGTCTACACTGGGTAAACATACCGTGCCTGCTGGTCTATCAAGGGTGGTGGAGGATTCATTGCCATCGAGGGGGCACCTATTGCTAGATTGGGGTTGTATCCCCCGGCGTATGCAGTTCTATCGGGGACCATGTTGAAGGGCGTACTCTGCCCTATCCCACCTAGGGATTTGTTGAGACCACGAGACAGCTCTAGGGCTAGGTTATAGACTTTTTCCAAGGTGTCTCAATCACCCATGGCGATTGTTCTCCAAAGGAGAGTGGCAACGAAAGGGTCCATCGCATTGAGATAGATCTGTATGGTTACCTTCGGGGATGGACTAAAGGGGCCCATGAACCACTTTAGAGTGCACTAGAACCTATGGTTGAATGCTGCAAGAGGTTCATTGGGTTCCTTCCTAATGGAGATAAACTGGCTATGGGACCAGGCCGGGTCCACATGCATGCGAAAGGCAGCCAGGAAGGCATCCTCCATGTCTTGCCAACTATTTATGGAGTTGACAGGAAGGTTAAGGTACTAGTTCAACTCACCTTGCCCTAAAGACAAGGGAAACATTTGAGTCACAACATCTTCATGTTGGATCCAGTGTCGGTTCATGACATCTTTGTATGCCTGTAAGTGTTCTTCTACGGTTCGTGAGCCTAAGTGCTCATATCATGGGAAGATTTTCTCTGGGTGAGAAGGTAAGTCGTTGATTGCACCCAAAAAAATCCCCATTGGGGACCCAGTGTTTCTAAAATACGCGGCCATTGGGGGAACTATACGTTGGGTAGTTTGGGCAGTGGTTCTTGGGATTGTCTAAGGAGTTTGCGTATTTGGAGGTATGGCAGATCCCCAGACAATAGTGGCTGGTATGATTTTTGAGGTCCATTTCTTTCAAGCAGGAGGCTCGAGCTCGACAAACTTTTTGGGATTCAGGGCAGACCTAAGGAATCTTTAAAATTTGGCTAGGGAAAAAGACCCAATCTCGCTGAAGGCTTATCTCTTAAAACTATAACTCGGGGAACCCTCAGGAGGTGTAAAATTGAAATATCTGGAAGGGGATGAGTTCATGCCCTCCTTCTAGCGCCAGTTTCTATTGGGGGGTTTTGCTGACCAGGTCTGCCAACATTCATAAGTTGTCATCGGGTTCCAGGGATACTGGCCAACTCCACCTGTAAAGGTTGTCCAGGAAAATTATATTCCCCGGGCCTTCAAGCACCTGGGTGTCGGGTCATGATGGTGCAGGGCTCGGTTGGGGAGAAGTGACTATTTTTGAGGGGGATAGCTAGTTTTTTCAACTCATTTTCTTTGGAGATTCAATAAAGTAAGGTTTCCCCTAGCCTTCTACACTTAGCAAATAAAGCGAAAAAAAGATCCTACAGGGTTAGAAACATTTCATCTAACTATAGTCATGTTTGAACATCCAGAATATCAATAATACTCTGATAGACTACACTAAATATTGAAGAAATACATGATCATCAGTTAGAACTTCATCGATAGCAAGGGAAAAGAGGTCGTTAATCTACTTTAACATATCAGAGTAAAAGATATAAAGAACATTAAACATGAAATACCATTAACTCAGAAGCAGGAATGCCAACAACATCATTGCTGTGAATTCTTCCTTCTTTATTAATATTCTTTCCAGCAAGCACTGGTGCGTGATACAATGGTGGCTCCAGGGGAGCATCTAACTATTGAGAAAAGAATAATGGAGCATTGAGCTCTGTAACTGAAATGAGAAATTACTTTTCTATTATCATGGACAACAAAATTATCAATTTTTCTGACCCTTGGAAATGGGCCAGTCTGCCTATTTATACAACTCTCTTCTAACCCTAACCCTATTTACATCATGTTTCAATAAAATACAATATCTGGGGGCCGGTACTACCTGCGCCACTCTACAAAAGACCTAGAGACAGAATAGGTCTACCATTTCAGAAGAATAAGACAAGAATATACATCGAAAGAGTTGGTCTCGAGAAGAGAGCCAGAAAGGAGAGAGAAGAAAGTAGGTCCCCCGAGGACTAAGGCTACATGTCTCATAAATGGGAAATGTAGTGCCTTGTCTCCAATGTGCCAGATGTACCTTTGAGCAGTGCCTTGGGAAGACCACCCTATCAGAAAACCAACTACCAAACCGATGCCTCTTGATGTGGCCAACTACCTTCTCATAGCCTTTATTAACTACTTCTGAAAGTGACCGGTCGACCTCAGGGACCGGGCCACGGATCACTTTAAAGAATACAAAATTTTGGATCCGGGACTCTAGGATCCGAGAAATTACGTCCCCAAAGAATAAATAATGCCCAACACTCGAGTTCTCCTCAGCCCCCAGAGAAAGCTCAAGGTTGTTTATTGTCATTGAAAGCCTAGAGGAGGTGGGAAATTTCATCTTCATCTATATCTTTCAGGCTGGCCCTTCTGTGCTTGGCCACTTCAACTTGTTCACCCAGGTCTGAAACATTTTCTCTGAATTCATCTGCCATTCTTTTCGTGTCATGACCTTTGAGTATCATGCTAGTTAATTTCACCATCTAGGCCCCATCTATCCCCTCCAGAGATTGATATCGGGACTTCATTATTTCATCAAAACTTCCCAAAACTGAATCTTCGGGGGTATATGTATCTGTGCTAAGAGGATCAGCCCCAGAAGCCTTTATTACAAAAGACTTGTATAAATTAGAAGAATATTTTATAGTATTGACCTTATCTTGCAAGGACCCTACCACTTGCTTGGTTACCTCTAATGTGAGGTCAAGTCTGGAGTGCTGGGTTCTCACAAAATCAAATGATTCCTCACCTAGAATTCTGGATTCAAAAATTATATCTTCTCCCAAGGTGAGGATCTCTTTGAGCTCCACCTTTCATGCTTGGTAATTTTCGGCATCACCCTCCCATTGCTTAATAATAATTTTTGCCTGATGAATAACCTGTTGGGCCGTGAATAGATCTAGGAGGGTGGACACTAGGAAACGTCGGGTGTTTCCTATCTGCAGGGCGACCCACTCATCTACTGCTTGGGCTTTCTTTTTCATTACTCGCAGGGAATCTATGTCACTCTACAGTAAATATTTTGAGGTGGAGGCCTCTGATGGAGCAGCATTGATGGGTCGGGCCAACTCAGTAAGCAACCCCATAAGGTTGGCATTCTTTTCCTTTTCAGCCTTGAGCCTCTAGGTGTATTTCTCATATCGGGCCCCCACTGCCCTTGCTGCCTCTTTCAGCAAGTCTACCTCACCTTGCTTTCCCCTTTTTCCTAGGGATACCTCTACAACATTTTAGTCTGCGGGATCCGTGGTTGCTTCATCGGTGTCTGGGGGAGGCGTTGCCACAATGGCAACTGTTTCTCCGCCCAGCCCAGTTCATAGAGTATGAACTATCCAGGATTTCTTTGCCTTTGGCAGGGCCTGAACTTGGGCCATCATTTCGGCCAGGGAGAGAGGAATCACCGGAGTGGATTGAGCTTTTATTTTCCTGCTCTTTATCAGCCATTGAGGTGGTAGGGGTGGCCTTCCTGCTAGAATTTGTTCTCTTGATTCCTCCCCAGTGTCCTATGGCTATTGCTCCTCAGCAACATGGACCTCATCCGTCCCTCTCCCTACCTCAACTTCTTTTGCAGCAATGTTCTCTTCAATCTCCATTTCCTCAGCCTCGTTCTGTATATCTATTACTAGGTCTAGACCCTGCTAGGCTTCTTCGGGGATTTCTTCTTTGAATTGCTCCTTTTGTTGCTCTTCTTCTTATGTCGGGGCTTCCTCCTCAGTTGGCACTTCTTTTGGTAGTAGGGGAGGTGTCGGGCCAAGATTTAGAGTTTGGGCCACTGTGATCACCTGCCCGAAGGTTTCTCTCAGGAGTGGCCCTTGGAACATGGCATCTGGGTTTACGGTTATTCTTGAAGGTCCAATTCCCTTAGCAGATGCCATTTATTCACTTGGTTTTTTTGGTCCACTCCTGGACCTTGCATTATTTGAGCCCCAAAGGCAATCTCCGACTCTAGCTCCTTTTCTTCTGCCTACTGCTCTCATTCCTGTGCAGGCTCTAGTTCAATATCTTCTTGCTCTACAGCCTCTTGTTCTACCCCCGGGACTTCTGCTTCTACTTGCATATCATCCCCCTAAAAATTCCCGAACTCATCGGTTGCAAACACATCAAATTATTTTTCCAGAGGGGGACTGGCTGGGACCTCTATAGGCTCTATTTCTTTCTCTGGCTCCAGGGAACTGCAAGAAAGGATTTCTACTTGCTGGAGGAGGGATGCTTCCGGCCCCGGCTCTGCCTTAGGCTTTTTGCTGAGCCTTTTCTTCCTCTGGGTAACTAGAGGAGGTCCTGCGTCTCTTATTGCTACCGCCTCCAAGGGATCCACCCCCACCGCCTTGACCATTAAGGTTGCTAATGACGGGGAGGAAGGAGGATGAAGTGGCCCGGTCATAAGTGGTGGGGTGGCCAGCTTTGTTATTAATTGCTCCCTCATTTCTTGGGAGGCCGCCACTGACTATTTTATTTGTTTTGTGATAGGTGTGGCTTCTCTCGACCACCTCTTAAGTGAATTATTCAATAGTGGGCCCTTCTTGGGCATCCTAATTTACTGGTGGAAGGGCCTTTTTATCAATCACCTTTTCTCTATAATGGGGATCGACAGTGGGGGCGGCGTCTGAGAAGTCCACCGGGAACTTACGGAGCCTCAGTTTCTGCATCATGTCAGCTGTCATTCTAACATAGTGCCAGCTCCGCACATCAAAATCATCTTGGAAGTCTGCCCAAAAGTCCTCCATGTGTATGCGATGAGGATCTGAAGCCCGGGGCATTGCAGTTGCAATTCTGCCATGCGGATCAAAAATTTTCTGCGCCAGATTAAATTCTTGTAAGTTATAACTTTTTAGCTCATTGTCTGCCTCCTTTGCGGTGGCCAGATTGCATGTGTAGTTCCCGTAGGTGATTGGGAATGGGATTTTTGGGATCTTCTTGAGGGAAAAGAAGGCATGCACCTCCATTATTTTCCTGCAATATTCCAACAGCACGATCTTGTCCCCACAATGCCTGGGCAACATGTAGGGTTTCCCAGAGAAGCCGGCGACCCTAATGTATGTGTGTTGTTGGAACTGAATATAGTAATGTCCATAACTATGGACTAGCTTCATCGCCTTAGTAGACAGGCGGTATCCGACATCCAAGGTGGGGGTAAGTAGATGGTAGTAAACAAACGCGTTGTTTACCAGATAGAAACTGGGGAAGCTGGGCTCCCATTCAATCTATGGGAAATGGTCCCACGATGCTTTTTGTCCCAGACCAATCCCGAGCACTTCATCAGTAAGTAGGCCGTGGGAATGGGGCCTCTACTGTGCTAGGGCCCAGAAAACGTAGGAAGACATACAAAACTTCTACTTTCTATTCAATTGCAGGAACTGGGAGTCGACGTGGTTTGAGATTATTATGGCCTAGTCAAAGAATTCTCCCTTGGTGGAGATGCCGAGGAGGAAATAGTACATCCATTTGGAAAAATCCTGGGTGGAGGGCTGCCCAAAGACCCAAGCTAATGCTATCATCCCCATCTAGATGCTCTCCTTGAATTCAGAGTGGGGAATTTCTATCTTCATTCTTTTTGGGTCCCTCTTCGGGGCCTTGAGCCAATGGGTATTCATGTACACCCAGGCAGCATCTTCCAGTTGTGTAAACTGAGTCAGGGCATCAGTCCTTGTAACCACCATAGCCCTATCAAATTGTGGGATACCCAGGCTCGCCTGGAATGTGACTGGGTCGAGAGACACCAGTGGAGTCAGGTATCCTATGGGCTCTGCGGCCGTGAGCACAACGGCTCAGATAGAGGAGTTGTAGTTGTTTTCTAGTGATAAGATAAGCTCTAGAGACTGCATGGAGCACAAGAAGCAAGCTGCCCAGAGGATTCCAGAGTTCTCGATGTTGATCGCCAATTGATCCCCAGCCTATCGCTGGATGTGCATTACTTTCACTAAGGCCTGCATCTCATCCCATGTTCTGACATTGGTGTCAGTTATCAGCTTTACCTTGGACTCAATCTTTGAGCCCACGATGACATTATCCTGTACAAATTTCATGGTGAGGGGCAGCTTTTCCAAGGCCTTCTCCATCTTGGACTTTACGGCTGCCCTGGTCTCTGCTGTGGTTGGTAGTTCTGGACTTCCAGGTGGAGATGACACAGATGCCTCAGACATGTTTGGAAGATGAACTTCAGAAACCTGCAAGGCAAAGTGACCGTCATAACATATTTATCAAGATAATCATTCTGAGGTCTAGATATCTTACCACCATGGTGTTTGCTTTCCTGAAAATTGAGTATCATGTAAAGGTAACCAAAAAGCACAACACATTGTAAACTTAAGATCTTATTAAATATCAAGGTCTGGGGGATTTTACCACATTTTGTAAAGATACAGGATGGATGGTGGTAGGAGAACCGAAACCTAGAGAAATGACCATTGGTGGGGATACGTAAAAAGCCAAGTCATCAAGCCCACGTGGGTGCCACGTGCGTAGGTATTAAATGGAAGTTATGGTGATGATGGCGGAGCCAACTATCTGAATGCATGAAAAGGGAAAGCCACTTGGCTGGAATTGATTGTGTGCATGGGACATAAATGAGGTTCTGACAGACTTCATGGAGGAGAGAGAAAACTACCTATTTGAAACCGGTCGAGAGCCGAGTTTCAAACAGGTGTTTTCTACCCCGAAGCGAGTTTAGAGGTGGAAAACCAGAAATAGAGGTGACTCAACCAGCTTGTCAAGCCACCTGAAAGGATATACATAGAGCCAAGGGATATACACATAAAAATAAGGAGATATATAGAGGTTATATATAGTTATACACATATATACATGAATATACAACGCGGGACGACGCCCGCGGGAAAACCAGACAAGGCAGAAATGTATATACAACTATCTACATTACTTTACAGACAAACTACTTTTGCACAGAGGGCGGACAACCCTCTAGGAGAGCCGACCCACCAACGGGCAGTGAAACTAGAAACAGAAGAAACCAGACGAAGTAGGGAAACCAAAACAAAACAAGACAAGCAAAACCAAACGCACACAAAAGAAAACCAGAGAGAGAAAGAAAAACAAAGAAGCAGGAAAGAAAAAACACCAACCTAAGAATGCAGAAGGCAGAGGAAAGGGAGGATTTACCACAGGAGCTCTGCAATAGCTTGAGTTGTAAAACGGTCAGAATCACCACCATGAAGCACTCGCACTTGCTTGAGAATGACTGAAAATTTTAAGCATTGATTATCGTAACCTCTCTGCAAAGGCTGTGTTAATCGCTTTGAAATCACTCTCTAATTCACTCTAAGTGCTTGAAGGTTTTAATCGCGGTAAGTGTGAAAGTGACAGATAATTTCTTTTTATACCCGCTGTAAAAAGGTAATCCTCCTCCTTCTGGCAATCTCTGGACAAGCAAAACCTCTAGACTCTGGACTCAGGGATTCCTCGTGATGATATCCTTAAGAACATCATGGCAAAGAATCCTAGAATCCAGAATCTGGTTCCCAATGAAGGACAACCTCCAGGACCGGAGTCTCAGAGAAAAAAACCAAATGAACAAGACACCACACTAGGGGGAAGAAAACCCCAGAGAAAGAAAACAAAAATAAAAACAAGGCAAAGCTGCAAGCAAAAGCAAACAAAAGCAAAAAAAAAAAAAAAGGGGGTGGGGGGACCCAACATTTTGCACACAAAATGTAGGGATGGGGATGCAGGGCATAACAGGTGCCACATTAATGAATTCAATCATAAATGATAAGAGCTGCAAGAAGCCCAGCCCAAATCTGCTAAAGAAGATATAGAGAAGGAAGTTAAGAAGGAGATGATATCAAAGTTTGATAAGATCACCCCTGAAGAGGGTAGACAAATGATTAAAAATCAGGGAGTTCTCATACTACCTCAATGGGATCTAGCAGATGCAGTAGTCTTTGATGTTGTTAGAAAGAAAGAAAAACCTATGAGCACTGCTGGGACATCAATTGGTGCCCATTTTAGTGAAGATCATGTAGCTCCAGCCATTTGGTCATTAAAGAAAAAAGATAAGAGGAGAATAAAGGAAGATGATGATGTCAAAGATACAGGCAACCTAATTGTGAAGAGGGTTGCTGACACTTTAGGAAATGAAGCTGCAAACCTTGTTGTTCAAACAACTAATTTAAGCATGAAGGTAGTTGAAAAATAAAGGGAGGCCTATGCCAGCTTAAATGAGAAATATGAGTTTGTGCTTTAAAGCTTATAATGAGGAAAAGGTCAAATCCTTGATGAAGGATAACATAATAGCAATACTAGAGGGTAAGAAAAATATTCAACTTATGCCCCAAGGGGTAATTGATCAGGAACCTCACCAACCCTCCTCCTCTAGTCCATTTTTAACATATCCCCCATCCCCTACACCTTTAAGTCCCACTACTCAAGAAGCCATCGATGCCAAAAGAGCAGAATTAGAGGCTGAGAATAACAAGTTGATCAGTGAGAGGTCAAGGCTGGAAGAAGATGGTAAAAGGGATCTTGAAGATTCTCCTGCATACAAAGAGGCTAAGGAATTGGTGAAGAAAAAACATTCTGATCAGATATTTTCCAACCTCAAAAGGTGTGATAGTGAGGTCAACCTTCCTAACCTCTATCTATTGGGAAAGAAGATTACAGGCATCATGAGCAAGCATGATAGTGAAAAAGAATAGTGGGATTTGATAATGAATAACTAGAAAAGGAAGGCAGCTCATGACAAATCCTTTGACTCTCTTTCAAAGGAACAGAATAATGCTGACATCACCCGGACAAGCACCCATAAATGTCTCAAACTGATGGTTAATTTGCACATTGAGAAGAGCATGTTCATAAAGAGGGTCACAATTTTGAGAGAAGAGTTCTCCAGGGATAGGTATGACATGTTTCCCAACATGTTCAAAGAAGATGGGAACATGAAGAATGAAGCCTTATGGCTAAGGCATTTAAATGAAGCACTAACCAGTAGAACAAAAAGTATTGTCACATTGGCGAATACTGGCTGGTTTGTGTTAACTATTTATATTTTGAACAAAGCCAAGGAATTTTTTGAATCATGGGAGGTAGAAGTTGAGAAAGGTAATGATGATTGGGAAGAGTTCAATAGCTAGAAAGATGAGGTCCTCAGTTTCAATTGGCCAAGTGCTGAGGTGTTCACCACATGGGTTAGCAAGTATGGTATAGTCACACTGGTAGAATGAAACAGTAAACATAAAGGGGACAGGTAACACCAAAGAGGTTGAGCTATTTGAAAAAATCATATATTGGGGCCCCTACATCAGCAAGAAAACAAATTCTAGATGACAAGGACCCAGCCAGCTCAGAGCAAGTTCAAGCATTCAGGCGGTCATAGGACAAAAAATTACAGGGCTTATAACAAAGATTTGTTATCCCATCTGCCTAAAATTTTGTCTCATCTGAAAATTGTATTTTGTCCTCTAGCCTAGTCATTTGTAGCTTGTTGCATCCTTATTTTCAAAAAGGATTCCAAGATGACTATGGCTATCTATAAATGTCAAGTTGTAATATTGTATAAGAGATGGTAAAAAATAAGACTACAAGGCAGATTACTAAATTGTGTCTGAATGTCAGTTTTGAGTCTTTTGAATGTAATGATATCAAATTTACATTAATAAAATACAATGGAATCTCCATTTAGATATCAATGATGTCTTCTTGCATTTGCTCTTAGTTCTTGTATGTTCAATTTGTAAGGCATTTTGAGTATACTGGTTATAAAGTAGCCATGTTCTTGTCTGTAAGTTGCTTTCAAGGAGAGTTTTAAATCTTGCAGATAATTGTAGAGGGTTAGGGTTTATGTAGGGATTTGATATAGGGATGTGAGGATGAGAAGATAGTTTGTAAGGCATTCTATCTAGGTTTCATTTGTATTTCTATTGGTTATCTTTAATAAATGTATGCTCTATTTTGAATCTATCACCCATGATTAGGCACTGGTCAAAATGCTAACAAGTGGTTGTTATCATCAATTCAAATTTAATCAATCTTTATATTTCTGTTGTCTCAAATACATGTCTAGCTAATTACATTCAGTACAATTCATTTTGTGATTCTTTGAAGAGTGAATCAATAGTTTAGCCTTCCTAAGCCTAATGGCATAAAAAGAAGAAGAATCATTAATCCTTAATCCACTATTAAAACTGCTGAAAGATAACAGTCTGCCAAAGGTGCACCCACCTGGGTATGTGGAGCCCAAAGTGTAGAAGGATTTTTCATCCTTGTTAATTAGCCTTTTTCCCTGTGAGAATCTAACTTGGGTATAAGAGAGTCTGACATTTATTACTATTGTAATTGATTCTACAAGAAAAATAACTAATAGAGAACAATCTTAACAACTTAAGGGAGATCAAGATGGATTCTGAAAGTTTGGAAGAAAACTTTGAAGCAACACTTGAAGACCTTGATAAGGCTAAAGAAGATAATGGTGACTTGAGATTAAAATTGAGAAGAGGTGAGGGTTTTATCAATAAATTGAAGGAACAACTTGAACTATCTAGGATTCAGAGACAAGATCTTATGGATAAGATAAAAGAGGATTCCAACAATGATACTTTAGATCAGATAAGATAACTTGAACAAGAGAAAGATACTTTGAAGCTTGATCATGAAACTACTTCCCTTCATATGGCTAAATAGATTAAACGAGTAAAGGATGATAGAAACAAAATTGAAGAAATCTTACAAGATGCAAATATTTAGATGGGACAAATGAAGACTGAGCTTGATCACTAGAAGAACAAGTATCTGGAATTACAGAAATATAATTAGATCATAAAAGGATAACTTGTTGAGGCAAATAAATATATTGAAAAACTTCATTCAAGCAGTGATAAGATTAATGAGTAGAGATATAGATAGAAACCTAAAGGAGATATGACTAGAGTTGGCTTCAATGAAGTTGAATGTTCAAAGATTCAGGAAGAAAAATTATAAGTAAAGACTGATGGAGAAAGACCTACTCTTGAAAAACCTATAGATCATATCAAACCTTTCAGAGGTAGATGTTTTGGATGCAACAAGATTGGACACATGAAGAGAGACTGTAGAGGTAAAACTCCTTACAAACCATTTTTAGGATATTGTTTTAACTGTAATGCATTTGCACGCAAGAAGGTAGAATGCAAGAAACCTGATTAATCAAGAATCAAGAAAGATTAAAATAGGGAAGGAGCAATAGCTAAGATCACATTTGACAAGTGCAATAAATTTGGGAACATTGAGAAGTATTGTAAGTTGCAGGTTTATCATAACAGACCACCTCCTACATGCTAAAAATGTCATAATCTAGGACACATATCAAATTTTTGAAAATACAATAGACTTGAGAATAGAAGTGGTCCTCCACCTATAGATATAAAGAAGAGTATTGGTGATGTTAAGAGTATTGCAGAAGAATTTAACATTCACTTCAAAAAAGAAGATGATGTAAACAGTGGTAAGGTATGGAAAGTAAATGAATCAAATGAGGAAATGGTTCAGAGAGAGTCAGTAGATGCTACTAAATCTTCTCTTGATGCAAATATTTCCACATACACCTAGATGGCCAAGCATGGCCTTAGGGGGAGCATTGGAAGCAAACATCAAAAATCTATCTAGCCCCTGATTGTGAGGAATAAGCTCTTGTGAGATTAGAGAGAGTATGAAGAGATATTATGGAACTTATATCTATCATCACATAACCTTACAAATGTATATCCTGTGATCACTAGATTTTACATCAACTGGATTATGTGCATAAATGATTTTATTGGGAATTGTGTCATTTCTTTACACGTCAAAGTATAAGGTCAACCAAAAAAACTTTTCCTAACATCATTTAAAGAAAAAATCCTAAGGAGAATAGGTATTTGAGTTGAGAGAAGAAAAGAAGCAAGTTTGTTGAGCATTTATCGAAGTAGAAATTCATAGAATCGATAGATAAAAGGTAATTAGATCACTTTTGAAGCTTTTACTATGTATACTTCATTGATTTTTTATGTCGCCAAAAGGCCTAGGTATAAATTCAAGAAACACCCATTCAAGTCAACTGATGATGATCCTGGAGGTACATTTTCATAAACACCCTACGATATTCTACATGTCAAAGACATTAGAGCTTACATTCACTATAAGTATGAATCTCTAAGATACTTTGAGATCTATAAGGAGATGAAGGACATCATTGGAGCATATGATAAGATGAAATTTGAGTTTTCACATCTTGAGAAACTTAATATAATGCAAATAACTAAACTCTATGAATTCGATGGAGAGGAATGGATTAAGATAATTCTGAGCATAGTTCATGACCACTTCATTTGGATTGGAGATCAGCCAGTCAAGATTTGTAGTGACTTAATTCATGCTATAACAGGTTTGGATAACTTTGGTGTTATCCCAGTAACATAGAAGAACACAGAAATAGGTGGAAACCCTAATGCATTCAGGATGGGATAAGAGAGTGATAACCATTAATGATATATTTCAGCAAAATGTTAAATTGGCTTCAATGATTCTAGGATATAAACTACATTACAACAAACAACCTAACTCCACATCAACAGGATTGATCATGATAGTATATAGAATAGTGAAATAAAATATTAAGTATAACCTTTGCGAAGTACTTAAAGAACACTTTTTGGAGAATGTGAGGTAAATCAAGAAGGCTAAGTCAAAGGCATTCAGGTTTGGGTTCTACTGATACACATGTGTATTGATATTGTTCATAATTTTCCTCGTATGCATCCTAGATCTTGGAAGGACAACGAACCCACTGGAACTCACATGATATAGAGCTATATTTTTTATGGTGAATTATTTGGGATGATCCAAATCTTGCAGAGGTAGATGAAGGAAAGAATGAGGATCCTTGAGGTATTGGTAGAAAAATACAAGGATACAATCTATTTCATGGTTGAAACTGATTATCTTTGCTTTGAGGCAGTACAACCTAGGATGAAGTGGTGTTATCCTCTAGGATATGAATTTAGTTCTAAGGTCTTGAACATGTAAGTAGAACACATTCTATCCTCATAAATTGATCCATCTGAAGCAAGATGGGGCACCTATGAAGAGAAGTCTATAAAGATAAGGGAAGAGCATACTCAAGCTACAAGAAAGACAAAAGTAGAAAATGTGGTAGATGATCTAGCAGTCAAGGTTGGTATAACAAAGGAGGTTATGAAAGAGGTAAGACATAAGATGATAAAAAGTTCTTCTAGATTGGCGAGCACTGGGCCTACAACCCTTCCACCTCCAAAAGTTGATAAGGCTATCAGTACACCCCTACTGTGATTAACATACCTAAGACTACACCTACACCACCTAAGAGAACATCACAAGAAGAAAAACTAAAGGAATTAAATATAAGGAACACAAGATACACCAAACAGGACTCTTCGCCTAAGAGACAGAGGAAAGAAGTTGAAAAGACGAAGGAAGAAGAGAATAAAGTTGAAGGGAATAAGGGAGAAGAGAAGAAAGTTGAAGAGAAGAGCACTAATGTGAAGTAACTCTGAAATTATGACTTGAAAATATTGGAGAAGAGAATAATTAAGCATGGAAATCTTATCTCATTGATCAGATACTATGAGAGGTATGAGGCATCTGATAAAATTTTGATTGAAGACATGGTAATAAACCATTTACTTTCTTTCAATAAGAACTTTTTAAAAGTAGAAGGTAGTATACCAAAGGAAGTTTATGAGAAATTAAAAATAAGGAAACAATTATCATAGATAAAAGATGAAGCAATCAGAGTACAAGCAATTGAAGATATGTTACCTATTGTTTCAGTCAAAGAAATGAAAAAGATATTAAATTCTTTCAAACCTTTGTTGTGAACCAAGTCAAGATTGGTGAAAATAATGAGAAGAAAGTATTGTTGGAAAGTGATAAATTTTGTGTAATGTGATTCAATTTTTGGTTATCATTTATGGAAACACATCTGGGTTACAGATCGATTCCTATAAAGATAAGTTTTTCTGATTCAAAAATTGAGTGAGTATAGAAGCAAAGATACAAAAGTATTTTGGATATCAAAGATCAAGACCGATGAGTTATGACATGCAAACTTAGAGGAAGATAGTATGGGGTATGTGTGACCTCCACCTAAGATCGATTTGGTTTTGGTAATGTCTACGGTGAGTTAGAAGGAATTGAAGATAGACAGACTACAACAGAACAACAATACAGAGCAGTCAGATAGTAGTGATGATTAAGGGAGTATGACATGGATTCCTAGAAATTGAAGTTGGATTATGGTTGATGATAACCTATACTTTAACTATGAAAGAGCACTAACTATGAATTTAATGTTTAATTTATTAAATGTATTTTGTATTAGAAGCCGACTATGTAATATCTGCATTGAGAGCTGACTTGGTGAAAGAAAAAGATATTTATGTAAGATCTTTTTGTGAAAGAAAAGGGAAGTATGTGTATTATGTAGTGTGGAAGATGAAAATTGTAGAGAAGAGGATAACAGAGATCATTATTGAGTTATAAATAGGAACCATCTAAGCATTAGAAATGCTTTTTATTGTTCATTACTAAGAACATTTTATAACAAAATTCTATTGTAGAGTTGTATGCTCAGTTGGCCCCTAATAAGGTGTTGTGAACCTTTAACAAGGTTGTAATTCCTTTAACAAGGAAATGTACTATGTAATATTCATCTCATAACATGGATAGGTATCCCAAAAGGGACACTATACTTTAGTGCATGCTTGTGGGTATCATCCCCACCAGGGTTTTCCCTTGGCCAGGGTTTCCTCACAAACAAAATATGGTGTTATGAGTTATGTGTCATTTGCTTATGTTCTTTTTATTGCTGCAAGTTTGGTTAATATTTAAATGGTTGAAGAATTTAATTAAGTTCATTAATACTGATTCACCCCCATCTTAGTATTATCCAATCCTAACAATTGGTATCAGAGCTTTTGGCCCTTGGAGAAAAAGTCTAACAGCTTGAGGGAGATCATAATGGATTTGGACAGTTTGCAAGAAAAATTTGATGCTACACTTGAAGACCTTGACAAAGAAAAAGAAGAGAATGGAGAGTGGAGATTCAACATGAAAAGAGATGAGAAATTTATAAAGAAAATCAAGGAACAACTTGATCTTTCCAGAAGTCAAAGAAAAGATCTTATGATTCGGATAAAAGAGGATTCAGATGAAGACAATTCAGATCAGGTGAGGCAACTGAAAGAATAGAATGAAACTCTGAAACTTGAGAATGAGACTATGAATAAAGAAATACAGATATAGAAGGATGCTAAGAATAAATTTGAAGAAGCTTTAAACAATGCATTAGAACAAATGAACAATGAGGCTAAAAACTACAAGAACAAGTATCTAGCACTGGAGAAATACAATCAGATCATAAAAGGTGAACTTGTTGAGGCAAATAAACACATTGAGAAACTTCACACCAGCAGTGATTTGATCAATGAACAAAGAGACAGATAGAAACCCAAAGGTGATATGACTGGTATTGGCTTCAATGAAGTTGAATGTTCAAAGAATCAGGAAGAGAAATCTAATGAGAAGATTGATGCTGAGAAACTTTCTATTGAAGAACCTAGAGAGAAGATAAGACCCTTCAAAGGTAGATGCTTTAGTTGCAACAAATTTGGACACATGAAGAGAGACTACAGAGGTAATGCCCCTTTTAGAAAAAAATTTTGGTTATTGTTTTAATTATAATGGATATGGGCACAAGAAATTAGAATGTAGGAAACCCAATCAACTTGGATACAAACAAGAAAATGGAAGAGAACCTACAGTGAAACCTACATGTTACAAATGACATAACATTGGACACTTTGCAAAGTACTGTAAGCTACAAGTTAATCAAGAAAGAAGACCTCCCATATGTTACAAATGCAATAATCTAGGTCATATAGAGAAGTTTTGCAGTTATAATGGAGTAGACAACAGAAGAGTACCAGCTCCTATAAATTCACAAAAGAATGAAAGTGATATTGGCAAGAGTGTTGCAGATTTGAAAAATGATGTTAATAGTTATTTTAATAAAGCAGAAGATAAAAATAGTGGTAAGATTTGGAAGATCAAGGAAACCGGTGAGACACTAGTTCAGGGAGAGACAGTAGACACTACTGGATATTCGCCTGATGGTAGAAAAGTAGAATTGACCTAATTGGTCGATCATGGCCTTAGGGGGAGCATTGGATACAGACATCATAATATATCCTGCCCCAAAACTTGTTGATTGAGATTGAGTGAGCTTAGGTATGAACTTGGCCGACATTATGAAATATACATCTAAGAGTGCAACATCAATGGATGCATATATTGTGATCACAAGATTTATAGTTGACTGGAGAGTATTGAGTATAGTGAAATTTATGACTCAAAATTGTATAAAGCACCATTCGATGACATATTTCTTTACTATTTGATGAAGAGTGACCTAAGGAGATTAAAGAGTGAAGGAACTCAGTCTATTCTACAATTGCCATGCATGATCGATTGAAGCAAAAACTCAAAATTCAGCAGAAGAAAGGTATTTACATCATCTAGCTATGGATGCACCTGTTATTTTTGATGTTGTAGATTGACCTAGGTACAAATTTAAGAAACATCCATTCAAGTCCTATGAAGAGGATCCTGAAGGAGAATTTTCTATAACCCCTCATGGTGTATTACATGCAAAAGATATTGGGCATTAAATACATTGTAAGTATGATATACTTGGCACTGATGATATTTTCACTGAGATGGAGCATATGACTGAGAAAGGAGTTATGAAAGAAGAATACAAACACATTGATCAGTTGAGCATAATGAAAATTCTGGAGTTGTGTGAATTTGATGAAATTGAATGGATCAAGATATTATTGAGCAGAGTACATGATCAGTTCATTTGGATAGGTGATCAGCCTGTGAATATTTTTAGTGACCTAATTCATGAAATTACTGGACTGGACAACACCGAAATCATTCTTGTTGTGGGAAAACATCTAAAGAAAGAATTTAAAACCCTAACTCACTCTAAATGGGACAGGCGGGCAATGCATGTGAATGACATCTTTCAGAAATATGTAAGGCTAATTGCTATGATACTTGGATATAAATTCTACTACAACAATAGATGTTACTGTTGGAGATTTGATTCTGAGCAGTTGATTGATTATTTGTTTGTCATTATTGACAACATATATTACACAGTAGAAATTTTGTATGTACTTATCAGAATGATGACATGAATACTTGCATGGTTAGATACATTTTTTTGACATGTTTATGATGTTATTTTCATACACGCAGATCCAAATATGATGTTTCAGTCAAGTTATGCAATTCTGTCATTGGCAGTTACAGTTCTGGAAGTGTAACTGTTTAGGGTCGATGTATATCACATGTTTCTTGAGTTGCGCCTATCTTCAGTATATGCATGTGTATATTCATGATTAGTTATGAGTTGATGATATTAATCTAAAAGTGCCAAACATGTTTCAAGAAGATTGCAAAGTTAGAGTTAATTTGGTGAGGCCGACTTAGTGAAGCATCGTGTCTACTCAGTTTATACTTGCACGGTTGTAATAATGCTTGTGTGCTTAGTAGAGATGACAAGGATGTTATGAAGAGTTGTCTTATAGGTCCCATGATCTCATACTTTCAGGAACATACTTATAGAAAGTCAAATGTGACACACTAAGTGTGAATGATATTAAAAGAGAAGAATGATGTACAGAGTAGATTATTAGAGTTGGTTCATTCATCAAGAGTCTATGTGAAGAAGAAGTGAAAGATTGTAATACACTGGAATTGACCAAGATAGAAGGTCTACTATATAGTTCATCATTAGATATAGTGCATATCTATTATACAGAAGGTTGTATCCTTCACCATCAAGAAGTGATCTTTTGGACAGTGAGTCCACCACCCCTAACAGGGTTATTTGTAAAAGACTCCTAACAGGGTCTGACCCTTAACCAGGTCACTATACTTAATGCATTGTAAAGTACAACTCCTAATAGGGTTGAGATATATTCTAATAGGGATTACTATAAACAAGTATAGTTCATTGTGGGTGCTAATTCCCACCGAGGTTTTTACCATTTGGTTTCCCTGTAATCAAAATTGTGTGTTGTGTACTGTGTTATTTGATTAAGCATTTATTTTTTTGTATTCTAAAATTAAAGAAGAAAAATAATTAAAGTTATTGACAACTGATTCACCCCCCCTCTCAGTTATCCTTTGGGACTATTCTAAAAATTGGTATCAGATCCAAGTGCTTGGAGAAGAAGCCTAACAACTTAAGGTAGATCATATGTCTTACTTCATAAAAGAAAGCCCTAAGTTTGATGGAGAAAATTATCTGGATTGGATAAACAAAATGATAACACATCTACAGTGTGTTGGCTTTGAGATCTTTGAAATTTCTACACAAGAGGTTGTAATTCCATCTCTGAAATACCTTGCAAAGGATGATGCTACTAACAAACAAAAGGATATATTTACCAATAATTCAATTTCTAAAGAAGCCCTAATTAGTGCCTTATCTGATAGTAAATTTTTTTCGATTAAGAAAATTGATAGAGCATATACCATATGGAAGTATTTAGAAGATATGTTTAAAGGAGATATTCAAGCAAAGAATGCATGCAGGAAGACATGGAAAAAGAAATACAACAGTCTTGAGATGTTACCTAAAGAGAACATTAGAGCTTACAATCAGAGGATAAATGAAGCAGTCTCTGGAATCAGAAACAATGGTGGAGAAATATCAGAAGAAGACATAATGGACAAGATACTAACTACTTTAACATCAGACTATGAAAAAAAGGTAAGTATTCTAGAGGAAACCATGAAATTATCACAAGACTTCAAGAGAGAGACTTTGATTAGCAAAATCTCTGCATTTGAGATATCAAGATTGAAGACTAAACCTAAAAGTGAAACAACTTTCAAAGCCTCAGTCCATGGTAAGAAATCCTTACACATCTCCAGTCATAATGAGAAAGAAGAAGTTG